>OX038898.1:4982224-5434369 GCA_943789525.1 Agriphila geniculea | reverse complement strand
CCTTAGGACCCAAGGATGGATTTAAGAAGTGGAGCCACCACAATTTTTGTAGTAAATTTTTTGAAGTTTTGGCCTCTAGCCCAATCTCGATAGATTTATTGTCTAAGCTATGCCCAGTTTGATATCATATTCGTATGAATTTAGGGTGTCAAATTCATTTGTGGATTCATATTTGCACGATTCAAAGGTTAAACTATATAAAAAATAAAATACTCGCTTGATTAAAGAAAAAAAATCCATTAAATACACAAATTGGAATATTTGAAAAACAAAAATACCTCGTAAGAGCTCTATTATCCTTTCATTTTTTAACCGACTTCACAAAAAAGAGAAGGTTCTCAATTCGATTGTATATTTTTTTTATCGTTGTTCGCGCGTATCTTTGACATTTATGGACCGATTTGATGATTCTTTTTTGTTCAATTGAGTTTTCCTGCGAGATGGTCCCATTTATTTATTTTTTCACATCGGTTTAGTAGTTTTCAAGAATTCCTGAAAATACTATGATTTTGCATCAACTACCTTAACGACTTTGTTATTTATGAACCGAATTAGATGTTTCTTTTTGTTGGGAAAGGGATACTTTCAGTGTAGTCTTTTTAACCGACTTCAAAAAAAAGAGGGTTCTCTCTCTGTTTGACCTGTATGAATGTATGTTTATCCGCGAATATCTCACGTTTGTCTGAGCCGATTTTTCTATCAAATAATATACCTACACTAATAACTAATAGAGGAGGTACTTACACTAAAAATAAAAAAATAAGAAAATGTTTAAAAAACAAAAAATCGACTTCAAAAAACCCGCCTCTAAAAAGCTCTAAGAAAGTTTTTTCGAAAATACTGAAATAAGCGCCAAGTTTTTCTAGCAGTACAGGGTCACAGGGTACAGGCAACCCTGTACTGCTGGAACTTGGGTAAAAATACTATCAAGGTACCTAACAACATCTGAAAAAATCGTAGTTACATGCGCGCTTGTGATGTTTGCCTTTTTGTGTTGATATTGACTTGCATTTTTTGTTTTTCTAACAATTTTTACTTCGGCGTTATACTTTTTAAGTTTCTTTCAAAACAGTTACATAAAAGTGTGTGCCGGCTAAGCACATACTTACTTATCTACTGCACGTACATAGTAGGAAATAGATAATGGCTGTTCTGCCGATACTAATCAATATGCGATAAACGATAAGGCATGATATATTATAATATATAAACCCATAGTTAAGATTATTAAATATACTTCCATAACAACAACTGAATTGTCATTACGTCTCCCAGTCCCTCGGTATATTTGGTGACCCTGACAGAGAGCAGTAACCTTCTGCACATACTCCACGCACAACCGTGCGGAACCAAAATTTCGTCCCAATCTGAAGAAAAGGAATCATCATGTCACAGACATCTCCCTGCAAAGCGAACGCAACCCACGCCAAATCTCACGAAGTTGCCGCCACAACCGTCGCATCAAGAATCCCAGAATTTTGGAAGGACCAACCTCGCCTTTGGTTTTCGCAGCTGGAAGCAGTACTCACACCTCAGAAACAAGGCGACGAGTACAAATACAGCATTGTCATCTCGAAATTAACCAAGGACGAAATTATCCTGGTCAGCGATTTAATCACCACACCTCCACCGGCAGGAAAGTACACGGCCATTAAAGACCGCCTAATTAATTGTTTTGAAGAATCCGAACAGCAACGACTTCAGAAACTCTTAACCGAGATGGACCTGGGAGATCAAAAGCCGTCACATCTCCTGCGCCGGATGCAAGAATTAGGGCGCGGGATAATCGGGAACGAAACAATACGAATCCTATGGCTCAGGTTACGTCCGGTCCAAATCACTACTCTCCTAACCATCTCGGAAACATCGGACTTAAATGTAATTAATCAATGAAATATCGGCGGTCAAGGCCAATGACAACGGAAGCGAAACGATGAGTACAATTTTAAAACAACTGAAAGAAATGCAGTTAGAAATGTGCGCTATGAAGCATGAACGCAATTATGTTCGACGTAGCTCGCATCAGCATTATTTCCAGCCCAGGCAAAGGTCAAGGTCGCGCAGTCGAGACAGAAAATATTATTATTATCATCAGAAATTCCGAGAAAATTCACACAAATGCGTCAAGCCATGTGATTGGAAAAAAGGAAGTATCCCACAGAACCAGGGTAACTAAAATACGCACAGACTACGGCGGGCCTCTGTGCTATTCACCCGTCTAACCGCCTCATTGTTACCGACCGAAAAAGTGGTATGAGGTTTTTGATCGACACGGGAGCAAATATTTCAGTTATATGCAAGTCTCACAGAAAGACAATAACGTCTAATTAGCAGTATAAGCTTTACGCCGCGAATGGCTCGAAAATAAATACGTACGGCGAGAAAACTCTTAATCTCAATTTGGGATTGCGCCGGAACTTTGTATGGACATTTATCGTCGCTGACGTGTCCCAGCCTATAATTGGAGCCGATTTTTGGAGCACTACAAATAATTTGTAGTGCTCCAAAAAATCGGCACCAAATTTCTTTCTTGACATATCTACTAATTATTATTATTAGTAGATATGTCAAGAAAGAAAATTATTGACAGAGTAACAGAACTCACAACTTCGGCAGACTTAAGCAAATCGAATCATCACAGTATTCGTTCAATTGACGTGGGAATTAAACCGCAGGTTAAGCAAATCCTAGAAAAATACGAGGACATTACTCGTCCATCATCTTTAGCAAGAATGCCCAAACATAACGTCAGACACCACATCATCACAAGAGGGCACCCAGTATCCGCACGAGCAAGACCACTCCCGCCGGATAAATATCATATTGCTAAGAAGGAATTTCAAAATATGATGGAGCTAGGAATTCGAAATCGGAATAGGAATCCGATAGTTCATGGGCTAGCCCACTGCACATGGTAAAAAAGAAAAATGGAGAATGGAGGCCATGTGGAGATTATCGAATGCTAAATAAGGTCACAGTTCTTGATAATACCCTTTGCCACGGTTGAACGATTTTACATACATTTTGGAAAACGGAAAAATATTCAGCAATATTGATATCCGTAAGGCCTATTTTTGCATACCCGTGGAAGAAGTAGAAAAAAACCGCAATTATAACTCCTTTTGGGCTATTCGAATTTCCAAGAATGCCTTTCGGCCTACGTAATTCCGGTCAAACATTTCAACGATTCATGGACTCCATATTTCGGGACCTAGAGACTTCGCATTTGTTTTCTGTGATGATATTTTGTTAAGCGCTCCAGACGAAACAACCGCACTCCAGTATCTAGAAACGGTTTTTCAAAGGCTACATGAAAACGGGATAACTATAAATTTAGAAAAATGCGAATTCCTCCAGAGCGAATTGGATTTCCTAGGTTATCATATAACGAGCCAGGGAATACGCCCGACTGAGGAAAAATATAAAGCAATCGATGAATTCCCTAAACCGAAAACAGTAAAGGAATTGAGAAGATTTTTAGGGATGATAAATTTTTATAGAAGCAATCTACCACGTGCCGCCGAATATCAAAGTATTCTCAAAGAGTATCTGAAGGACTCAAAAAAGAACGATAATACGCCCATTCCTTGGACAGCAGAGGCCGAAAAGGCTTATGAAAAGTGCAAAGAGGGCATTAAAAACGCTGTACTAACCGCTCACCCATCGCGCAATGCCGAACTAGCGATTATGACTGACGCCAGCGCAACTTGCGTCGGCGCGGTTTTACAACAGAGAGTTAGGCATTCCTGGAAACCGCTAGGTTTTTTCTCGCAAAAATTAAGGGACGCTCAGAGAAAATACTCAACGTTCGATAGAGAATTACTGGGCATCTACATGGCAGTACGGCACTTCCAGCGATTAATCGAAGGAAGAGAGTTTACTATTTTTACGGACCATCGTCCACTAACTTACGCTTTTTCCAAGAAGCCATCAGTTAACGATACCCCACGTAGAGTGCGTCAGTTAGATTACATATCTCAATATTGCACTAATATCCAACACATCAGCGGACGTGACAATATTGTCGCCGACACATTATCACGTACAATCGAGCAGATCGACACTCCATCACCCATCAGTTATGAAGAGATAGCAAAATGCCAACACAATGACGCGGAACTATCGCAGTTGAAAAGAAATACAAGATTGCAGTTTGAAAAGGTCAAGTTACCAGGGTCAAGCACTTCAATATTATGCGACACATCTACGGGGAAAACGCGCCCTTACTTACCCTTGAAGTTTCGGAAACAAGTTTTCGACATAATCCATGGACTTAGTCACCCTGGCACTCGTACGACTCGAAAAATGATAACGCAAAAATACATTTGGGCTGCGATGAATAAAGATATTAACAACTGGTGCAAAACTTGCCTAGCATGTCAAAAAGCTAAAGTTCATAGGCACACAGTTTCACCACTAGGAAGCTTTTTGCCCGTGCAGCGGTTTGAACACATTCATATCGATATCGTTGGAAAATTGCCTACGTCACAAGGAAAACGATACCTGGTAACAATAGTGGATCGTTGTACGTCATGGCCCGAAGCATTCAGCACATTAATCTAAAATCTCAGTGGTTTCTAATGTGCTTTAAATGTAAACAAAAAATTGTAAAACTTTATTGATAATAAATGAAAAAAAAAGCTTTTCCAGTGGAAGATATAACCGCAGAGACGATCGCTCGGACCGTTTATGAAGGATGGATAACAAGATTTGGGTGTCCGATTCGCATCACTACTGACCAAGGTCGTCAATTCGAATCAGCAACTTTCGAAGCACTTTCAAAATTTTTGGGAGTACACAAAATCAGAACCACACCTTATCATCCTCAAGCGAATGGAATGGTAGAAAGATTTCACAGAACGTTAAAAGCAGCACTCATGGCAAGAAACGCTAACGATAACTGGGTAAAGGAAATTCCCTCAGTACTTTTTGGACTGAGAAACTGTTTTCGCGATGACACAGGCTATAGCGCCGCTAAAATGGTGTATGGTACGCCTATGAGACCACCCGGTGAATTTTTTGAACAATCCAGCAAGTATAACACTTACGAAGAGTTAATGAGAAGCATTCAAGAAAGTATTAGAAAAATGACATCGGTTCCGAAACGCCAGGGGCACAGACAGTCAATATTCGTACATACGGAACTTAATCAAAGTTCTCATGTCTTTGTTTGTTGCGATAGGCTACAAAAAGCTTATGCCCACCATATGAAGGGCCTTTCCCAGTTATTAAGCGAATGAACAAAGCATTTTTAATTAAAATACGAGGCAGAGAGACTATGATATCAATCGATAGATTGAAACCAGCATTCCTACTGAATAGCGACTGCGAAAACGAACCGATTACCACAGATAATGTAATACCTAATACCAAAGAAAAAAGCGCGTTTGTTACAAGATCAGGAAGATTGGTTAAACCAGTAGTTCGATTCGAAGTTGCAGATTAAGAATTATCCACCTGTTCCTGACCTAAGTTAACATTACTATACTTAAGAGTGCACTAACCCGCACACATCAAGTATCAAAACAGACGTCAGCATTTTTCAAGTCTCGCGCTTAGCAAAACACACATTATGTAGGTCAATGTTTCTAGTGTTTTTAATTAAGTCATTTATTTTGTATTCTATGATTTATGTATTAAGTTTTACTTGTTTTATCGTATATTAAGTGTTGTTCGTTTTATTATTTAAGTTTTATCGTTTTCTTTAAAAAGGGGGGAGTACTGTGCCGGCTAAGCACATACCTACTTATCTACTGCACGTACATAGTAGGAAATAGATAATGGCTGTTCTGCCGATACTAATCAATATGCGATAAACGATAAGGCATGATATATTATAATATATAAACCCATACGAGGGTGGTTTGATAAGTCCGTGACTTTGTGAAGAAGAAAAAAAATTTTAAAGAATATTCTGTTTTATTTTTCTACATAATCTCCTTTCAGCTCTATACACTTCGACAAACGATGTTCCAACTTTTTCAACCCATCCGAAAAATAGTTTTTATCAAACCCTGAAAAATAGGCTCCTGTTTTAGCTATCACTTCTTCATTGGATGAAAATCTTTGTCCACCAAGCCATTTGTTCACGTTTGAGTAGAGGAAAAAGTCCCACGGGGCCAAATCTGGTGAATACGGGGGGTGTGGCAATAGGTCGTATCGCAATTCCACAAGTTTTGATGTTGCGGTTGCCGCCAGAGCATTGTCGTGATGAAAATAAAACTTTTTTCTTTGCTAGATACGGTCTTTTCTTCAGCAGCTCTATATTGAATCTATCTAACAAAGCAACATGGAAGCTCCGGTAATTGTCTTGCCTTTCTCCAAAAAATCGATGTAAATAACACCTTTGCTGTCCCAAAAGACAGTGGCCATCTCTTTACTAGCCGAACAAACAGTTTTTGCCTTCTCCGTGGCACGTTCACCGGTAGAAGTCCACTGTTTTGACTGTTGCTTCGTCTTTGGCGTATAATGGTGGACCCACGTTTTGTCAACTGTTACGTACCGACGAAAAAATTCACTTGGATTGCGGCTATACAAACCTAGCATTGTTTAGAAGTTGTTACACGAGTTCATTTTTGGCCGACTGTCAGCAAACGCGGCACCCATCTTGCAAAAAGATTTTTCATGCCGAGAATATCGAGCAAAATATGAAAAATTCGTTCGGTAGAGATGTGAATAGCATCAGCTATCTCGCGTATCTTCACTCGACGGTCTGCCATAACAATGTCGTGGATTTTGTTAACAATATCTTCAGTGGTGACCTCAATCGGCCTTCCTGGGCCGTCGGCGACAGTTGTGGTGGTACAACCACAACGAAATTCAGTAAACCACTTATGAACCATTCCATGAGCTGGAGCAGAGTCCCCATAATATTTTTTCAGTTTATCCTCCGTCTGCTTAATGGTTTTACCACGTAAAAAGTAGTATTTTATCAATACGCAAAATTCGTTTTTCTCCATTATAAAAGAATATCCCGACCTCACTGGCATAAATGCTTCTAACTTTTTTACTTTCGCGCCAATTTAAAAAATGTAACAGCATAAGCTCAGCAAGGAGTTCTAAATTAAGACAGGAAAATTGAATTATGAAAAAATATTGTATTCAACCTTAAAGTCACGGACATATCAAACTGCCCTCGTAGTTAAGATAATTAAATAAACTTCCATAACAACAACTGAAGTGTCATTACGTCTCCCAGTCCCTCGGTATACTGATATTTGTTACTTCGGCGTTATACTTTTTAAGTTTCTTTCAAAACAGTTACTTATAAGTGTTATAATGTATATAATATGTCGTAGGATAATTGTACAAACAGGATTTTTACAAAAATCCTAGTATGATTGTAAAATACCGAATAATTAGAATCTAAGACAGATTTTTGCAATCATCCGAGTAATGTTTAGGATTTTTACAAAAATCCAGCGTGTCTTAGGTAAATCGCGAATCACCATCTTTTTGCGCGCGCTGATTCGCTGACGTCATCGTTATAGACTGACAGATGCTCTGATTGGCTATTTGTTATTCTTGTGATAATTGTCAAATATTTCTCTAGTGTTTTGTACGAATTTTACGTTTTTATTTTAAAATAAATCTGAGTGCTCACTTCAATCTATAGACATTGAAGTACTATGAGTGAACTGAGTGAATTGGATGTTATACAAGTGCCGGGCTCGATCAATCAGTGCAGATAATTTAGATCTTAAAAAGAACTTTTCTACACAGAGCTAAGAAAGTTTTACAGCACTTATCAATATTGTTGTGCAAAACCTAAATGGAATTTCGAGCTAATTAATGCTCTTAAAACTTCAATTGAAGAATTAAATTCGGCAAAATTACGAAATAACCCCAAAACCCAAAAGCAATATGTTCTGACCAATCAGACTGAAGTTGTTATAAATCGTCTCTTAGATTATCCAATCAGCATTCCAGTTTACGATTTTCCGAAAGATACTAGGATTTTTACAAAGATCCTAAAAATTGCTCGGACGATTGTGAAAAATTATCTTATAAAAAAAAGTAGGGCCACTTTAATAGGTCACATTTGACATTTGTCAATTTTAAATTCATAGTGAGGTGACCGTACGTGTTCATAGCTTCAAAACATCGATTAAAGTGAATAAATCGATACAGACTTCAAACATGAAATTTGAATTCAGTTATTATGAAAAATTACTTATGAGGATACTGTTTAATTTTAATTAAGATGCATTGAAAATCAAATCAAAAAATCATCAATCAAATCCCTGTCCCATTATTATTTTATATCGTAAAAGGAAACATAATAAAACAAACAAGTACATATAACAAAAAAAATCGCGCTCTAAAAAGTTTAAAAGACGAAAGTATTCAAGTCCAAAATTCAATAAAAAGGATAACCGTAGTCGTATGCCACTTTAGTGGCTTCAGTAGGGTGAAAAATACGGCGTTTTGTGAACTAGAGATTTCCTTTGGTAGGATTGGTCCTTAGGACCCTAGGATGGATATAAGAAGTAGAGCCACCACTCTCCTCTATTTATTGTAGGTTAAGATTAGCTCTGTTAGCATATTTTTTGTTTGCAAATAAGAACGTCAATTTAATATTTACGGTGATTAAAGTAAAAAAAAAATAGTTGAAAATATTGGTTATTGTGTATTTTTTTAGAAACTTCTTATTAAGTTGCATTTTTATACCAGAAATGAATTCTACGTCATTGATTTATCCGAAAATGATACCAAACTTGGCCTAGTATCTAAACTTAGGCAGTTATTAACCTCGGACTTCGTTAAGGAAAAATTTCCCCATTCCCCCACCTGCTTGAAAAATCCGGGTGGTGGTTCCACTTCGTAAACCCATCCTAGGAACACAAGGATCAATCCTACCAAAGGAAATCTTTGGTTCAACGATAGCCGTATTCTTCGTTTTTTTTTTGCCTTCTACAAATAGGACTATTGATGGCGTGATCTTTTTCGCCACAGTGTCCCTCCCCGATTTTTTTCACAAGTGGCGCCATCTCTATGTTGTTTATCCCCGGGTAAAATCAAAATGTTTTTCAAAATTTATAAGAGACAATTTCAGAGGGCATGGTTGTTTCCTTTTTACCGACTTCAAAAGGAGGGAGGTACTCAATTCGACCCGTTTTTTTTTTTGTTTTTTTTTTTTTGTTTTTTGTATGTACACCGATTACTCGAAGACGGCTGAACCGATTGAAATAATTCAAACGTTATTACATTAGGTAAACATTCAAATTGGTCCCATTTTTTAAAATTTTGAAATCGGTTTAGTACTTTTCAAGTAATCTTGAAAAAAAGCACGAAAATAGTATGATTTTTGTGTGAACTACCTCGATGATCAGTCGTATAACTTCTTTGTTTATGAACTGAACTTTTTTTGTTTGAAAAGGGATATCTTAAGTGTAGTTCTTTAACCGACTTAAAAAAGGAGGTTCGTAGTTTAACCCGCATGTATGTATGTTTCTCCGCGATTAACTCACGTTTGGCTGAGCCGATTTTTCTACCTAAATTATGTACCTACACTACCTAATACAAAAGGTACCTACACTAAAAATAAAAAAATAAAAAATTGTTTAAAAAAACAAAAAACCGACTTCAAAAACCTACCTCTAAAAAGCAAGAAATAATATTCGTAATAATAAAAACACGTCTATTGAAGTCGGGTGGGGCTTTTAGAATGAAAAAAGGAATTTGTACTCCAGCCCCACCCGACTTCAATAGACGTGTTTTTATTATTACGAATATTATTTCTTGCTTTTTAGAGGTAGGTTTTTTGAAGTCGGTTTTTTGTTTTTTTAAACAATTTTTTTATATTGTATTGGTTTACGTGTAATAAAAATAAAATATTGGCTGCGCTAGTGGACCGCTAAAAGTGCCCTAATCATTAATTTGTATTGTTATATAAGATTCAAAATAAATAAATGGGTTCTTTAGTCCAAATTTTTTTTAAACATTATTAGTACCTATTTTAAATCAACATCGTTATTTAAGTCGTGACAAAAAGAAAAAAAAACAATTAAGTTATGACATGTTTTCTATTGCAGGTGACGTCAGAATAAACTTGACAAAAGAAGTGTTTGTCTTCAACGAAATTTTAAAGTTTAGTTGTTCCGCTTGTGGCGGTAATACTGCCATTCAAATGTTTATCTTGACACCAGGTAAATAAGGGAACTCCACAACAAAGGCTTAGATTGTTTTCAAAGAATGCCTATTGTATGGCCATTCGGGTATACAATAAAATACCCAATGAAATCAAAAGACTGACCTTAACTAAATTCAGGACACAGTTGTTTAAATTTTTAATTAACAAATTATATTATTCCGTCAATGACTTCTTAAATGATAAAATAGTGTTAAATAAATTGTGACTGACATTATGATAATAAGTACCTATATAAGTAATGATTGTAATTTGTAATTGTCATTTTTTTAGATAATGATGAATGATTGAATAATTTATAATAATGTACCTTATCTCTTTTAAATATGACAATTTTAAATAAGTAATAATTATTCATCAAATTTAATTTTCAGTTTTGACAATTATTAATAATCTTTTTTTTGTAAACTTTTGCACGTTGACAATAACAACAAAATATGCTGGTGATTTGTATGTAACAACTAATTTAACCATATTTTTGCAAATAAATATATTGATTGATTGATTGATTGTAAAATCCTAAGGGATCGTGTTAATAGAACGTGACTACCCGATCATCGCAAGTTCGTGCGAATTTTAGGCGTACGAATCAGCGATCAAAGATACTGATGTCAAATATGTGTCCTAATGGCAGGATAATTTTGCTGATTCAGAAATCATCCACCAGTCGGCGCACTACCACTAACTTGGCGCCAATGTAGATGTAGACCTGTCATTCTGTTGTTTTCTATGAGTTTGCTATCAATTTTGGATGTTGGAAGCTGTTTTACGTAAATATCAATTTTTCTTCCAACATAATTTTGTTTTCTTCAATCTTTAATTTGTTTACTGTCCGACTTCCGTAGTAATAATTTATTAGTATCAACCATTTTTAGATAAATTTATAATAAATGGGAAAATCGGGGGTAAATACCCGTACAAAGGTCTCCAGCAGCAGTAGCGACACCAAGCGGGATTAAATTAGTAACATCCCGCCATTGGTATTGGCGCGATAATCGCGTCGCGTCATCGGTACTCTATGGTCGCGTGGTTAATTCACGCGATTATCGTTCGCGTTGTATTAGGACACACATAACTTGTCATCGCAGTAACACGCGATAGTCGCATCGCCTTCTCGCGCGAACTCGCGATGGTCGCATCGCTTTCTTGCACGAACACGCGATGGTCGCATCGTTTGCTCGCGCGATGACCGCGTAGTTGCGTTCTATTGGGAAGATCCGTAGGGGTTTAATATACCTACCTAAATAGATCTTACAATTGCTACGCACCACCGTCCATTTTATGTGATACTTAAGGCTGGTTTACATTATCTTAGTCTTTAGTAGAGTGCTTTAGGAGAGTGCTTTAGTGGAAACATGTAAACGGTCGTCTTATGACTAAAGAGAGCAACGTTCTAGTAGCCTTTCTACTCGCTTTCCAGAAACACCCCCTGCGCGCCCGCTCACCCCCGCGCGATATTTTACTCGCACTCGCACTGGAAGCATGTAAATCGACATTTTAGTAGCGTCTTTAGTAGAGTGCATTTGCCGGTGAACGCGTGACGTGTAATTGAATTAAATAATAGGTATTAGGTATGGCGAAAATGACACTCTACTGGAAGCGTGTAAACGGTCACTGGAAAGGCACCAAAACTACTAAAGCATTCGCATTCGAATCTACTCGCACGCTACTAAGCACTCAACTAAATACTAAGTTGTTTCCAACTTCCGGAAGGAACTCAAGTGGCTCCCTATACGTCTGCGCAGGAATGTAAGAATCCTTTGTCTCCTCTTTAACGTCCTTTACAACCCTGCTTACCCCTCTTATCTCCGTGAACGTTTCTCCTTTCTTCATCCACCCAATACCTCGTGCAGATCCCACCTTAAATCCATTCTTAAGTTTCCTTCACATCATTCCGACTTTGCTTCCTATTCCTTTTCCGTACATGCCGTCCGTCTCTGGAACTCGCTGCCAGCTGAGATAAGAGACAGTGAAACGCTTTCTCTTTTCAAAAAACGTGCAAAGGAGCATTACCTAACTACTTGTTCTTAACATTGTTCGATTATCTATATTTACATCTGTCCTCACTATATTATTATTGTGTAGTATATATTTATATGTAGGTATTTATTATTATTTTATCTATTGGTGTATTTATATATAATATTATATATATATGTATATATATATCATATATTTTTGAGGTACACACTGTCTGCCCTTCTCAATGTTCTTTCCTGTCCCGGGCCTGCTGGAAGAAATTTCAATGTGAAATAAGTTGTGCCCTTGTACAATTCTTCTGTCCATTACTTTTCTGTTTGTAATTGTGTGTGTACAGAACGAATAAATAAAAAAAAAAAAAAAAAAAAAAAATAAGATAATGTTAACCAGCTTTTAGGGTGAATGTCTGTTTAAAATGGGGTGAGAGCCTGGAGATCTGTAATACAGGCCCCTCGGGGATCCTAGTATGGACGTCAGTCTATCACAAAGGTTTTATTTGTAAGCTTTAGCTCTTAATACAGTTACGTGTTATAATAACCTTTGTGAAGAGTAAATAAACAATATTTATTATTATTATTATTAGATACCTATATTTTCTAGTAAAAATGAAATATGTGTTTATTTTCAGATGGTAGAATCAATTTTGTTGACAATGGAAAATACGATCCAAATTATGAACGAGACAAGAAGAGTTGTAGATTGTATGAAGCTTCTTATCAAATGAACTTCAACACTGAAACCGTTCGGCTTTTCTGCAAAGCAAAAAAGGCAAGGAATGTTATTGGGAGTGATTTAATAATACTGAAGCGCGTAGAGCCCACAACACAAGGTAAATATTATGCTGGGCACACACCGGGCCAACGAAAACCAGCGAATGTCATTCGCTCTTTTTTCTACTTTTTTATTTTAAATTGAGTCAGAGAGTCAAGGCGGAACTATACAAGGCCGACGTGGGCCACGTACGCCGATCTGGGCGCGTCGGTTCCCATACATTTTACATAGAGAATAGAAGTTTAGAGCTACACTACATCCACGCCCTGCGATACGACGCCACGTACGCAACACCGATTCAACGATCTCAAATATTCGTCGGTGACATCGGATGGTGGATGGGATAAGTCACACGTCTTTGGCGTGAGCTTAGTGTAGCAGCTCTACGTCTCAATGTCGGAGGCGTCATTCCACAGAGTACTTTTTGTCTATCTGCCTGCGAGCGCCAACCAGCCAGTTAGATTTTTACTTCTTATTAATTTGAATCGCTTTAGAGACATTAAAAATATTATATTATAGCCGCGATATTAAAAAAAAACAATGATATTCCCATATACTTTCCATGATTAAAACGTACTCTATGGTGATCGATGACTTAGCGTAACGATTAGTCTACTGGAATTAGGGAATTCAATCTCGGCCCTTATTTCTGATCCCGGGATTTCGGGATTACACTTAGCCAATTCCGGGATCCCGGGATTTTTTCGGGATTGAAGATTAAAAATAAAAATATGGAAATCTTACAAAAATCTGCTCTATAATCAACAAATGAAAGACAAAAATAAACGTAATTATGATTTGGTCAATAATCGACGTTCTTAATCAAAACTTTAACAAAAACCATCATTTTTTACGCTACAATACACACTTATATAATATAATCACTCTAACTAATCAAACATAGAGTCAAACTAAGTCTAACTATTTTAAGTCTAACCCGCCTTAAAGTCTGGTTAGAGATCTCTTTAAATTTCAATAAATTGAAATAAACATTTATCTAACAAACTATGCAAATAAAGAAAATTATCAATAAGCTCTCTTAACATCGACAAAATCGACAGCTTTCATCTATAAACCTAGTTAATATTTGGGTAGTAAAGTAAGTTTCTTAGCAAAAACTGTTTAGAAATAATATTCATCAATTACATAAGTGATGTCTCATTACTCTTACATAGGACGAAAACTAATCTTGAAGAATATTCATACATTCTTGTTCAGTAACACTTAAACTGAAATGCTTGCTTGGAATACTGCTTGAATGAAACACAAGACTTTTTTTTCTTAATATAAAAATATTAAAAATAAAAGGCAAGCAAATCCTATTGAGAGCACTGGCATTTAGCGTTTCGCTTCACGCAGTATCTTTTGCAATTTCATTAAAAATTATACCAATCCCGAAAATCCCGGGATTATGAAAAGTTAATCCCGAAAATTTCGGGATTGAAAAACGGTCGGGATCCCGGGATCCCGAAAACCGGGATCGAATCCTCTAACTGGAATGCACTTATTTCATTAATTTTTTCAAATAGAATACGCGCCATTTTTAGATTTTAATTTTTTTTTTGCTTAAAATTACATAGTAGTGAGTAGTGAGTGTAGTGAGTGAAAATTTGACTCCACCCGATATTTTAGATGCGGCGACGAAAAAACTTTTTACTTAACCTAGGTAAGTAGGTACTGCCGACCTACCGAGACTCTCTTTTTATCATTGATATTTTATTTTGTAGGTTCAGTTGGTTCATTTACAAAATTGTATGAGAGTAGATAAAGTAGTGTTTGAAACTGTACATAACTAGGTATTAAAACACTCGTGTGATACTATTAAAACACACTCTCACACTCGTGTTTTAATACCCCTCTTTATGTGTCAGTTTCATAAACTACTATTAATTTGGAACAAGCGCGCATCGTAATATTACAAAAAAAACAATCGGTTGGCACTCCGGGAGTAGAAGCAGTAATAATATAACCTTAATATAAAAATAGCATTGTGAATGCATAAAAAATCTAAAAAGTTTAAAAATTATATGGCTATTTCATCTTAATTGATTTGTCTAGCACCTGCAAAGGTGTTGCTTTCGAATGTCGAAGTAATTCACTTCACATTGATGAGATGGCGCTGGCCTACAGCGAAAACGTGAAAAGTATTAGAAAATTTCGCCAATCCTGCTAGCGACTCGGTAGCATAATTGGTTAGTGCATTGGGCCGGAATTCTAAGGCCCGTATTTATAAACCGCTCTCAATACCGATCTCAAGATCGATCTCAGCTGATACGCTCTTAAGATGTGAGCAGCATCTTAAGTTGGATATTAATTAATAGTCAGATATCAAGAGCGTATCAAATGAGATCGATCTCAGCTCTTAAGATCAATCTTAAGAGCAGGATCTTAAGTTCACGGTGGTTTTTATACAGCAAAATGACACTTTTGAATTAAGATTGAATGATTAACGTTTCGTTTAAGCTGTGTAGAATAGTTAGCTCAAATTACAAAAAGTAATAGTTTTATAAATTGTACTCTCATAAATTAGTACAAACCATTTTAGACAAGTGGTAAAATTAAATATTTATTTATATTACTTTATTTACACACAAATAAAATATCACTTTATATTACTACGTTAGTTCAAGAAGACTGAAGTCTTGGATTATGTATTTCGTGGCTGTATGATGCAAATGTGCCTTTGCCTTTGCTGCTTTTGTGCCTTTTCTGTTTCATGATTAAAGAAACGGAAAAAATTGGCGGGATATTGTAATTGTTATTATGACTAATCCATTTCGTAATTTATGTATAATATCGTAATCAATATCATTATAATAATTAACTCCGTTTATTAGATTTTGAAACTTTACAATTTTATCCACGTACATAGGTACAAAAACATACGTAGCAGTTCAAAATAAAATAACTATCCCGCGCGCGCACGCTCTCAAGTCACGGTTTTGCAGCACTTGGCGAACACGCTCTCAATCATCATCTCAAGAGCGATCTAAAGTGCAGAGTTTTGTTCATTAATATGAGTGCTCTCAGTTGATACCATGAACTCAAACATGTACTTAAGTATGATCTATTAATAAGAACAGAATCTCAAGTATAAGCTCAAGATGGCTCTCAACGTTGAGAGCGGTTTTTAAATACGGGCCTAAGGGTGCGGGTTCGAGTCCCGTCTGAGCTGCTACGGGTGAGTCGATTTTTTCTAATATTTTTCAATTATACCATTTTTGTGTTTCAGCTACTTGGTTATTGCCCGTAGCTGCCAGCGTTTTAACACTGCTTCTCATAGCTCTGATCGGATTGAGTATTTACTGTTACGTGAAGAGGTTGACTCCGCCAGCACAACCACCTGTTGTGGTACAGCAAAGCTTTAATGAACGTGTGTATTATACCATAGATGGATTCGAAGACCACGTTTATTCGTCTATAGACCCAGTACCAAAGCAAAGCATAAATGAACGGGTGTATTACACTATTGATGGATACAAAGATCATACTTACACGTACATAGATCCGGTACCAATAAAAAATCGATACGAAAACCGTATTTATAATGTTAATAGATTTAGTACAATTTGAGAACATTGACACACCCAAAATCAAGTATTAATATAGTTTTTTTTTCACTCAAAGATCGGTTTCGGTCTTTGAGCCTAACATATATAAAAAATTATTGATACAAAAAGAAAAAAGGAGACTGACTAATATATATCACACAGCTCAACATACTAGCGGCCGCCCGCGACTTCGTATGTGTTTTCTATCTATCGGGACAGTTTTTTCTGAATGAAAGGTTTGTCTTTTTATGTCCCCCTTACAACGTGTATGTATGCTAAATCTCATTATGATCGGTTGAATAGTAAAGATTTGAATTCCTCCATTATAGGTAAGTAGGTAGGTACATAAAATACAACCTATTTAAATACGAAATCGGTCTTTGAACGAAAAAAATGTTCACAGCGCGTTCTGGTCACTGCCACATCGCGAAATTTGTGTCATGGCTCTTATAAAAACGCCCAGAACGCGTTATGGTAATTACTGTTACGCTCAAAAATCGAAATCGGTCTTTGAGCGAAAAAACGCTCACAATGCGTTCTGGCCATTGCCAAAATGCCTCAACGCGAAATTCGTGTCATGGCTCTCATAAAAACGCTCAGAAAGCGTACACTTTATTTCCACAACGCGTTTCGGTCGTTTGGTATGTTGACCACGACGAGAATTTCGGTTTGTGGTATTCCTATGATTACCACAATGCGTTCTGGGCGTTTTTACAAAAGCCATGACATGAATTTCGCGTTGTGGCATTTTGGCAAAGAAAACGCTCACAACACATTCTGGTCACTGGACCAGAACCAATTTTGGTATTTGAATCTAACCTAAATATATCTCAGAATCAAATCTAAAATGAATTATATGAATGAAATCTGCCAACCATACCTCTTGCTTAATTTAGTTTGAATTTTAGTCTACTTTTACCCATTTTTAAATTTGAGATTTTTGTATTCGCAATGCTATTTTTAAACAAAATGATATAAGGTACTGTGACCGAAGATGGCCCGGCTGTAATCATGGCCCACCTTTAAAAAATAACAGTTTTGGCTGTCCAAACTAATTAAAAATCCGTGGGTGTATGCGACTGCAGCCATAGACAATATTGCAACTTCATCCGACCGTCAGCAAGCTGCCATTTTTAGGATGGCAAACAGTTTGCTGTGTTGCGTCTAACTAGTACTACGTTTTCTAACTTCAGAAGAGTAAGTCTTTTTAAAAAATTTGCAAAAATAAGTAGAGTTTCTTTATTTTAACAAGTTAAACTACGTAAATAATCTGTTTGCCAAATTACCGGTAAATTTTACTACTTTCTTATTTTTTTGCAATTTATATTGAACTGGGGTAAGGTTTCCTATGAAAGCCCACCACATTGGCCCAAAAGATAACCCACTTTTAATTTCTGATTAAAAGTGTTTTGAGTATTATAGAAACTATTTATATAATATAATATAAATATAAAATTGGTTGGTTAAGAATTTGGTGTTGAATAGAAAGTTTTTTTATTGTTACTAAATTAAGATTTTCTCAAGCTTATTTTTTGCATTAAATGCAATTAATCAAGTATAGTATAAGTAATTCTAATCAAAATAATCGATTAAATTACTTTTATCGGTAGATTCATGTTTTAGTTTTTGATTTTAATAAAGTAAATTTAAGTCGAATTTTTAATACCTCTAACTCGGTCCACGTACCATGAGTGTCGAAAATTAATCACAGAATAAAGAACTTATTGATTATTTTTTGTTACCTACAGACTGTTCTGATAAATTTCTGTATGTGTGATGTATTAAATTTTAGAAAGGTAATTTGTTGCTTTATAAGTTTAATTTTTAATAGAATTAACATGGCCCATAGCCAAAATTTTGAAAATATTTTAGACTTTTGTTATTAGTTTTATATGAAAACTGTATTTCACGCTTAAACATTATCTAAAAATATTTAGATAATGTTTAAGCGTTAATTTACATTAATATACTATGGGCCTTTTTCGGTGACCACCTTCCCAAGATGGCCCAACACCTACTTTTTAAAAATGGTGCTTTTTTCTATTAACCTCGAAATAACATCGCATTTTTTATAAATTGTATTTTTCAATAAAATACCCTAGTTTTATATCGATGTTTTTTCTTTATAATATCCAAATTGACAATTTCTCAAGGTTTTGAAATTAGGCGGGCCTTACAGGGTGCCAGTACCTTACTAGAAAAAATACGACTATCACCAGATCAATACTCAGATGGGAATCAAACCCGCGACCTTTGGATATCCGGTCCAATGCTCTTACCGCTGAGCTACCGAGTCACCTAGTGACATTGTCGAATTTTTTCTAGTATATCCCACTCTTACGCTGCAAGCCATTGTCATTTCACCAATGTGAGGAATTACCACGACATTCAATTGAAATATCTTTCCAGAAATTTTGACAATTCATTGAGATGAAATTAGCTATATCTTTTTTTTGCATTCACAATGCTATTTTTAAACAATACTAAATAATATACTAAAAAAAATACGACTCGCACCAGATCAATACTCAGACGGGAATCGAACCCGCGACCTTTGGATATCTAGTCCAATGCTCCTCCTCAGTCGTTCCCTCATGGTTGAGGATCGTGACTCCTTGCAAGGGCGTCTCGCACGAGGTGTTTTCATCTGTTACGATCGTCGGCTTGATGCAGTGCGACGTTCACTGGCATATCCAGATTTTTGGACACCTGGTCTGACCAACGTTTTGGGCTTCTGCCTCTCGGTCTTTTTCCTTCTATCTTGCCTGTTACGATGAGCCGCTCTATGTTATCGGTATCTCTATGCGCGATGTGGCCAAAATATCGTAGGATTCGTTGCAGGCAGATAGAGGAAAGGCGGTTTTGATTCTCGAGCTTCAATTCTTTCAGGACAGATTCATTGGTCCTTCGTGCTGTCCACGGGATTCGGAGAAGACGACGCCAGCACCACATTTCGAAGGCATCGATTCTCTGCCTGTCTGCGGCTTTTATAGTCCAAGTTTCGGATCCGTACAGGAATATGGGTAGAACCAGAGTTCGTACAACTTGGACTTTAGTTGTTCTACGGATGTTGCTGTCTTGCCATATCCTGCTGAGCTGGGTCATTGCCGCTTTGGCCATTCCAATTCTCCGTCGTATCTCTAGTTCACTATTTCCTTTATTGGTGATTAGGGACCCCAGATAGACAAATTTCTCTACCGTCTCATAGTCATTCAGTGCCCCAGATTGCGGAATTTTATTAAAGCGGTCCACTAATATCATCTTGGTCTTGTTTTTATAAATAGTTAGGCCAAACTCTTCACTGACCGATTTGAGGCGGTTTGGTAACTCCAACATTTCTGTTTCGGAAGAAGCAAATAGTGTAGTGTCATCAGCGTACCGGAGATCAGAAATGTTGACACCTCCTATCTTCACTCCACCCTCCCAGTTCTCTAACGTTTTCCGCATTATGCATTCGCCGTATATGTTTTTTTATTTATTTTTTATTTGGAAAACAAACAGTCATTCATGAACATTGACCAATTAACAAGATTTTTCTTACAGACTAATAGTTTCACTATTTGCCAAAAAACAAGTAAAAGATACGAAACAGTGTACAAATGTAATGCCAAGTTGTTGAATAGAAAATTAATGTAAATAATTTAGAATTTTAACGAACTTACTGCAAAATATAAAATAGGAATAAAAAAACACTATTATTATCTGATCTGAGACTAATATGATGTTCCATAAGGGTACTTTAAAGAGGATGGGTGATATTACGCATCCTTGACGTACTCCTCTCCGAAATTCGAAAGAACTGGATTGAATATTCTCCAACTTAATGGTTCCTTGACCTGTCTCGTATCGATTCCGGATTATGTAAATAAGATGTTCTGGAACACCTATTCCCCTTAGGACATGCCAGAGCTGCTTCCATTTCACACAGTCAAATGCCTTTTGGTAGTCCACAAAGCATATCAGCACCGGCGATTTTTCGATGATTTGCCTCAAGTTCAGGATTTGTTCTCTCGTTCCCTTTATATCCCTGACAAAGCCTGCTAGTTCTTGTGGTATTTGCCAGTCTAAGTATGCTCTAAGGCGACTGTTGATAATGTACAGAAGGACTTTGCTGGCATGTGATATCAGTGCGATAGTCCTGTAGTTGCTGCAGACTCTTCTTGAGCTCTTTTTGTGAAGTGGAAGTATCGACGATTTTGTCCAATCTTCCGGCCATTTCCCTGTCTCCCATACAGCATTGCAGATCTTATGCAACAACGTGATTCCTCTAAACCCGAGAGCTTTTATGGCTTCCGCTGTTATGTGATCAGAGCCCGGTGCTTTGTTAGACTTTCATTTTTTAACTGCACTTACTACTTCTGATCGGAGAATAGCTGGCTCTTTTTCTACTGTCGCTGGAGTGGGTGTTAATTCCTCTGTACCGGACACTAGCTTGGCGCAGTACTCCTTCCATCTCTCCGCAGCTTGCGCTAAGTCGTGTATGGGATTCAAAATTCAAAATTCAAAATAATTTATTCAGTCTAGGCTGTTACAAGCACTTGTGAATGTCATAGAAGCTACGCCATCGGTTCGCAAACCCTAAGCGGGAGACCTTGTAACGAGAAGAACCGGCAAGAAACTCGTCAAGGGCTGCTTTTTTCTCCCTGTATATTTCATACAGAGTCGTCAAGATTAAAAAATGAGCTCCACATTTAAAGTGAGGTCATTTTCCATCACAATAATTATCAAAAGGTTACACACAATGGGTAGGTAGGTTAAAATTTTATATCTACTACATTCAGATAGGTAATCGTGAGAGTAAATAACTTTCAACTAGTTTACAAAAAACACTTGATACAAGACATAAAAATAAAAACGCAATTCTTACAATTCAATATGCGTTAAGATAGGTACTCAGAAGCAGACCCATTCCCACTGGCAGCACCCGTTCACGAGCATGACGCATGGACCAGCCATCGCTTCGCTCAACCATATTTGAGGGAACGTAACGACCCGCCCCACACGACACCACCGCAGAAATGATTAAAGAGAGCATGACATACTTAGGCTACCCATCCCAAGGCACTGAATTGAAAACTAATATCCAAAAGCTTTTCATAGGCCTTTACTTACAAAACTATAGACAAAAAAAATACGAAAACATCGTGATAACGAAAGCCAAATAATCATTTTGGTCATAAACAATAAAAAAGTGAGAAATCAAAACAAGGATTAGTTATTATTTCTATGTTTTGAGTAAGAAGTGCCATACTGATTGATAATCTTAAACAAAAAAAATATATATATGCGACGCCCTTAGTACAAGCAGACAGAAGCAGACCCATTCCCACAGGTAGCACCCGTTCACGAGCATGACGCATGAACCAGCCATCGTTTCGCTCAACCATAATATTTGAGGGAACGTAACGACCCGCCTCACACGACACCACCGCAGAAATGTTTAAAGTGAGCATGACATACAAAGCTACCCGCATTAAGGCGTCGGGTCAAAAAGCTTACAATACATTTTAAGTAGGTAGGACAATTCTCCCAATTTTCACATAGAATAGAAAATCTACGACCAAGCTGTTTTATCAATTAAGTAATCTTTAACGGTATAGTATCCTTTTTTAAGAAGACAATTTTTTACATGAGTCTTAAAGTTTTCAAATGGTAAATCCAAAATATTACTTGGAATTTTATTATAAAACTTTATACCAAGACCTATGAAAGAACCACGGATTTTTTCTAATCTATACTGAGGCATTACAAGTTTGTCTTTATTTCTGGTGTTCCGATTGTGCCAATCACTATTTTTTGTATATAAGTTAATATTGCGACGCACGAAAAGTATGCAGTTTAATATAAATTGTGATGCTGCTGTCAATATACCAATTTCTTTGAATCTATCCCTAAGAGATGTTCTAGAACTTAGTTGATAAATAGCTCTTATTGCTCGTTTTTGTAAAACAAAAATAGTATTTATATCGGCTGCTATCCCCCACAAAAGAATACAGTATGACATAATGCTATGAAAATAGCTGAAATACACTAATCTAGCAGTTTCTACATCTGTTAACTGTCTAACTTTTCTAATAGCATAGGCAGCAGAGCTGAGCTTGCCAGCCAGAGCTGCGATATGCATATTCCATTGAAGTTTACTGTCAAGAGTAACACCCAAGAAAACTGTTGAATCCAGCAAATCCAATTTCTCATTATTGATTACAATTTCAGTGGGATTCGCCTGTACATTAGATAGAGTGAATTTAACACATTTGGTTTTCTTAGCATTAAGCTGGAGATTATTTACATTAAACCAAGTAAGAACCTGCGAGAGTGCTTTGTTCACATCGTCAAAATCAGTTTTATTCCTGTCAACTTTGAATATTAAAGAAGTATCATCTGCGAACAAAACAATATCACAGAACCTCTCTGCAAAAAAGGGTAGATAATTTATATATATTAAAAATAAAAAAGGGCCCAAAATGGAGCCTTGCGGAACGCCCATTTTTACATGAGAACCTGATGAACTTACTCTATTGATATTAACTGTTTGAGTCCTTGAACTGAGATACGACAGTATTAATTTTTGGGCATTATTTTTTACACCGTAATGATTTAGCTTCAACAGCAGCGTCCAATGGTCCACGCAATCAAAAGCCTTGGACAGGTCGCAGAAAATGCCAAGGGCATTCTGAGACCCCTCCCAAGCCTCAAAGACATGCTTTAAAAGCGCAACCCCAGCATCAGTGGTGGAACGACCTTTAGTAAAGCCAATTTGTTTATTGTGCAGAAGTTTATTAACATTAAAATGACCTAATAATTGCTCAAGTATTATTTTTTCAAAAATCTTGCTTAGGGCAGGTAATATCGATATTGGTCTGTAATTGCTAGGGTCTTCTTTATCTTCTGATTTAAACAATGGTATTACCTTGCTAAACTTCATAAGATCAGGAAATATTCCTTGATCAATACACCGATTAAAAATGTCAGCAAGATAAGGGGCAATAGTATGCACAATATTATTAATAACCTTAACTGATATACCCCATAAATCAGTGGAGCTTTTGATTTTTAGAGATTTGAAAGCTTTAATTATATCTAAAGCATTAATACATTTAAAATTAAATAATGAATCACTTTCAGCCACTTGTCCCTTTAGCATAGATACAGCAGCCGCTGGTGAGGAATCCAAATTTGATGTAGTTTCTACTGGTATGTTTACAAAGAACTTATCAAAAATATTAGCAATTTCTTTATCTGATTTTATTAATTCATTATTAATATTAAGCGTTAGGTTATTTTCCCGTGCTTTAGTTTTACCAGTTTCACGATTAATGATATCCCAGGTTGTTTTAGTTTTGTTACTCGAGTTTTTAATTTGCTTTTTAATGCAGTTAGACTTTGCAACTGCACATAGCATTTTGAAAGTCTTCGAGTATTTTTTAACATGTTCTAAGAAACCTGGGCTTTGGTTAGTTTCTCTAAGCTTGTAAAGTTCATAAAGTCTGTTTCTACTTTTATAAATACCTGTCGTAGCCCAATCGCAGAACCGTAATTTCTGAGTACATTTAATAGTTTTGGTTTTAAATGATTTATCAAACTCATTAGTAACTAAATGAAAGAGGTTCCCGTACAAAACATCAGGATTATCTGAAATCCATGGCAATAAAGAAATTTGTTCATCAATGTTGTTTTTAAAATTGTCCAATCCCTTTTTTGTGATAGGTCTGCATTCTACAGTCTTAGGTGTATCTATAGCGTTCACAGCGTATGAAACTTTCAAACCGTAATGGTCGGATGAAATATTACTAAAAACAAATTTGTTTTCCGGATCACATTCTGAAAAAACATTATCTATGCAAGTGGCGGAGTGTTCAGTTACCCGAGTGGGTTCTAAAAATTTATTATGCAAATTAAAACATTTAAATAATGCCAGAAAACGAGTGGTCGAAGAATTGCTCTCAAGAATATCAATATTAAAATTACCACAAATTACTGCTGGTTTATTTTTTAACCTTAACTTTTTTAGAACATGTTCCATGACAGATTCAAAGATTTCATAGATACCCTTAGGGGGGCGGTATACAGACACAATAATCATGCTATCTAATTCTATACAAGACAACTCCACATGGCGCTCTGATGTAAGGTTCACAATATCCTTTCTTTCTTTATACTTTATATTATTATTCACAAAAATTACAGAACCGCCACGAATAGTTGTTTGCCTAACCATCGCACTTGCTAGTTGAAAATTATTTAGATTAAATGACATATCACCAGGCTTTAGCCAGTGTTCTGTAATGCAAATGATTTGAATATTATTACATTCAACAAATAATTCTAATTCTAGATCTTTGCCAGACAGGCCCTGAATATTTTGACTAATTATATTGATACAATTAGGCCTGGCTGTTGTCTTGTGCCTCAGTTTAAATCTGAGTTTGTCACTGTTTTATTTGAAACAATATGCGGAGTAGTAGATGAAGTACTAATACTCGGTTTTATGGACTTAGTTACAGCTGTAACACAGTCCTGTAAATTGTAAGCTAACAAATTAGCTATTTGCATCCTACATTTTTTCGGCAGATACATACTATCTGGAGTCAATGTAAAAGTGTTAATAAATTTATTAACGTCAAAGTATAAAATAACGTCACTGTGACGACTTATCAAATTATATATATACAAATTTAAATCAAAAATGCGCTTATTTTGATCCCAGTTAAAGTTACTTGCATAAGGGAAAGCGCTAATTATTATTTTACATCTTGTTACAGACTGTAATGTTAATAAAATATTAATATTTTTAAGAATGTCCCTTTTTGTAATATGGGAACTGTCCCCACATAATATTACTACTGTTGTGGCTTCATCAATATGTGACTTATTAATATTTAGTACAATTTGGTTAAAAGATACACCAGGAGTACAAATATTAATAAGTTTTTTAGAGAGCTTATCTCTTAGAGCTAAACCTAATCCCTGATTGCCGTTTATATCATCGATTACCACGAGCCGGCCTTGAAACTCTTTGTGATACTTTTTTTTTAAACAGATCGGCTGTCTGATATTTCTCGGCATGAGTTTCAATATCTGCACAAACTTGCTCAAGGTAGTTGTTCTTATCGCGACGACTCAGGTTTTGGATCCTTTTACTGAGTCGCGAGTATTCTCTTGGTTTCCCGGGGTGCCCTTTAGTTATTTTCTTTGTTCGATAAGCTTCCATGTTTCATCCGAAATGAAGCTGCCTGTTAACTGGGGTTCTGGTAACGGACTTAAGTGACTCAGTTATTGCGGTCTGGAGTTGGTTCCACAGTAAATCTGGATTCTCCTCTGAGCCAGTGCCAGTTGTCTCCAGTTTATCTTCTACATGTTCACGAAAGTGTTCCGTGTCGCTTCGAGAGATTCGCAGTGTTGTTTTTGTTGTCTTCTGTATACATTTCAGACGCAACCGGAAATCTATAACAAGTAGCTGATGATCGCTTCCACAGTCAGCTCCAGGGAAAGTTCTGGCATTCTTCACCGATGATTGCCAGCGGTTAGGTATCAATATGTTATCTATCTGGTTGCGATATCTGTCACCCGGCGATATCCAAGTGTACAGTCTGCGCTTGTGGTGTTTGAAGCAGGTGTTAGATATTACATGTTTTCCACGCAAAAGTTTATGAACATTTCGCCCCTCTCATTACGTTCGCCCAAACCATATCTGCCTACTACGTGTCTGATGTGGTCTTCATTTTTAGTAGATCCGACTTTAGCATTCCAATCCCCTTTTATTATTAGCATTTCGCGGCGTGATATCTTTTCAATCGCTGAATTGAGAGCTAGGTAGAACGCCTCAATGTCTTCTTGGAATGACGCGCTCGTTGGAGCGTATATTTGAATAATGTTAAGCGACATTGGTTTACAGCTAAAGCGAATCGTAATGATTCTGTTATTTACGGGCTCATATCCAGTAACAAAGCGGGTCAGTTTATTTGGTATCACTATCGCTACTCCGTTAATACTTTTCGTTTCATTTCCAGAGAAGTACATTTAGTGGAAGATGTTAGCGGGAAAAAACGGCACTTTGTATTAGAATTGTGCCACTTCGTACACTTGTTCCCTAGACCTATTAGAGCGATTTGAGTCGCAGAGCCGGAAGTTCCGTCCCTTAGGATTAGACGTGTGCGCCGATCGGCGTGGCGCACGCCGCCGGTCATTTTAGCCACGCCGCCGCCGCCGAAGTTTTCGTCGGCGTCATCGGCGTCAAAATCTAAGTGTAATACGTGTAAGAAACAGGTACAAAAAGCTGAAATAACTTGCATCTAGGTACATAATTATCTCATATTTTTTTATTCTTTTCCTCTCTTTTTTGGATTAGTTTGATTGTTGCCATTGAGGTTTTTTTTATAGTGATTTTACAATTTAATCTTATCATATCATCCGCACAACACTGGGTATAGGCCTCCCCTAAGGATCTCTACAACGATTTGTCCTGCGCTGCCCGCATCCAGCGGCTTCCCGCGACCTTCACCAGATCGTCAATTCACCTTGTGGGGGGCCTACCCTAGGAGCGTCGTCCAGTGTGCGGTCGTCATTCCTACCTTTTCGCCCCAACCGCCAGTATTTCTTCTCGCTAATATGTCCCGCCCACTGCCACATCAGCTGAACAATCCTCCGAGCGATGTCGGTTACTTTAGTTCTCCTACGCTTCTCCTCATTTCTGGTTCGATCACGCAGGGAATGCCGACCATGGCTCCCTCCATTGCATACTGGGTGACCTTGCCTTCTTATGAGACCCGTAGTTAGCGACCACGTTTTATCGCGGTAACTCAACACTGACAACACACACTGGTCATAGACTTATGTCTTGAGACACTGAGGTAAGTTGGACGCGAAGATTTGTCGAAGCTTCCCGAATGCTGCCCATCCGAGCTGGATTCCATGAGAGATCTCTTTTTCGAAGTCGAATTACCTTACTTCACTGTCTGTCCTAGGTATACGTAATGGTCAACAACTTCGAGTGTAGTGTTCCCAACATGAGCTGGAGTGGTACAACATGAGCAGTCGACATGATTTTCGTCTTATCCATCTTCATTCTAAGACCCACTTTTTGGGAGGCACTACGGATATCTTCGAGCATTGTGTTCAAGCCTTCCATGGTCTCAGCTATAAGAACTATATTATCATCGGCAAAACGAAGGTGTGTTAGGTACTGGCCATTAGTGTTGATACCGAGTCCTTTCCAGTCCAAGAGCTTAAAGATGCCCTCCATCGCAGCTGTGAACAGTTTCGGAGAAATTACGTCTCCCTGTCTTACACCTCGCTGTAGTTGGATGAGATCTGTGCTCTGATTCTGTACTCGGGCCGACACGACATGGTGGCATTTTCTTATAAGTGCCTCAACACCTCGATATAACTAGTCTACTTGGTGCACCTCTGGAGACTGCAGCACTGCCCAGGTCTCAATCGAATCAAAGACTTCAACATAGACCACGAACGCCAAGCAAAGTGGCAGATTATACTCCCCGGTCTTCTGTATAACCTGCCGCACCGTATGGATGTGGTCTGTGGTGCAAAAGCCTTTTCAGAACGTGGCTTGTTCGGGAGGTTGGAAGTCGTCGAACTTGCGAGCGCGATGATTCGCAAGATTCGTATTCTTCAAGAGGGTCTTGTCACCCTTTTTAAAGAACAGAATCACCTCACTTTAACTTCACTTATGTTCCATGTCTTCGGCATTCTGCCCTCGACGATGACGAAATTGAAAAGCTTCTGGAAGTCTTCTATTCTACTTATTTTGACCATCCTCGCCGATTACGCCGATGACGCCGCCGCCGCCGACAATTTAGACGCCAGACGCCGCCGCCGGTCAAATGACCATCGGTGCACATGTCTACTTAGGATTCGAAATGGCGCCAATTTTCAAAATGGAAAATTTGAAAAAGGGATTATTTTTTCCTAAATGAATTATGACATCTGGGGTGTTGATTTTGCAGTTTCTGCGGGTTAGGATATCAAAAATAATATCAAAAATTATTTTCAGTACCTACCTATGCTAAGTTGCCACAAATGTTGCCAGTGATGACTTACGGCAGTGAAACGTGGTCGCTAACTATGGGTCTCATAAGGAGGCTCAAGGTCACCCAGCGTGCAATGGAGAGAGCCATGCTCGGCATTTCCCTGCGTGATCGAATCAGAAATGAGGAGATCCGCAGGCGAACTAAAGTAACCGACATCGCTCGAAGGATTGCTCAGCTAAAGTGGCAGTGGGCTGGACACATAGCGAGAAGAACCGATGGCCGTTGGGGCGGAAAGGTTCTGGAATGGCGACCGCGCACCGGACGACGCTCCGTGGGTAGGCCCCCGACAAGGTGGACCGACGATCTGGTGAAGATTGCCGGAAGCCACTGGATGTGGGAAGCGCAGGACCGATCGTCGTGGAAATCCTTGGGGGAGGCCTATACCCAGCAGTGGGTGTCGTGCGGCTGATATGATGATGATGATGATGACCTATGCTAAATTTTACATATATAGGCCGGTTTTAAACTTTTTTTTAAGTCTTGAAATATTTAAAATATTGATTGATTTTCGTAGTTGGGGTGTGATTTCTGGGAATATTTCAGGCTAAGATGATAGAAACAACCTCGATAAAAATTTGCTATGCCATTTTAAGTATGCAGAAGAGGATTTGGTAGAAAAAGGCTGGGACAAAAGAAATAAATAACTGAAAGTCAAAGAGTATAATTATATATTCAGGAAAAGAGTGCCCTCTTGCAGTCAATCATGGCCAACTTGTTTGACAGCGCCATCTATCGAGTGTTGCCTCAGCTAAGATTGTAGGGCATTCAACTCTACGCACTTAAACAGCGAATATCGCCGACGTAATTCACAAAAAAATGGAAGGAGCTACAAACACGCGTGTACGCAAGATGCAGTCGCCATTTTCAGTGAGATGTCGAGTGCAATTGGACGTTTGCTGTCATGAATGTTAATTTAGTTTAGTAGGAACAGATAACAGATGGCGTTAGTTTCTTTGATTAAATATTTTACAAGATTACTGTCCCTCCCTGCTGAAAGTTATTGAGTTACATAATTATTCACATCAGAAAAATATCTTAAAATGTTGTTAATCTTCATCACCAAGGAACGTTTCGTCAACTGTAAAATAATCTGTTGAAGTCAAGCTGAAAAAAAAGAACTTAATTAGTCTCAGAATAAAAAAAAACAAACCAAAACTACTCACCTCTGATTTTTGCAGTGTCCTTTGCAGTTAGTACACTGTAATGTGCATGGAAGGCGGTTGCGTAAACATGAACATCTCATGGTCTCTCAGGTTGACTTGTTGCAGCCGCATTTCCCTAAAACTGAAAGCTCTTTCCATATTTGTGCCTCTTTGGTCCAGTTCGGCTCCCAGCCCACTTTGCCGCGCTGCCACCCCCATGCTGAGGTATCAGTGGGACGATCAGTTGCAGAAATGGATCAGCATCACACATTACCTGCCTGGAGTGCCTGGTAAGTAGCTCGCAGATCATGCTACCGTAATGCAGAGGGCGTAGTAGGAGAAAGGAACTGCACTAGTTTGTTTTTCGTGCAAAACAAATCTTTTCGCACGTTAGTAGTGCATTTTTCTTGTGTTTTGGGGTCATACAAGATCGCAGTAAATTCTTCCAAACTTCTCATTGTTTCCTCCGTAGTTTCTGTCTGCGGATTGAAGAATTCAAGGAAAGCTGGTGTCACGTCCGGGCGTTTAATCCAGGCACTAAATGCCTTCTTTTTAGTAATAGAATTTAAAAATGAAGTTGTTTCACAGCCTGTGTAACAATGGAAGCCGCTCAGGGCTTGTGAGTTTTCTTCTCAAAGTGCTAATGCAATCAGGTGAGTTGCTATGTATTTCAAGATATGCACCAATGTCCTTAGATCTGGCAGCAGCAGCAGCAGAGACATGTACCATGCATCTCTCTGTAAGGAGTTATGGTTATTGGCTGGACAAATGAGACCCTGTACATCCTTTGATTGACATAGGCAGCACAAAGACCAGTCCAGTTTATGTACTACAGCTGTTTTGTGTAAAGAAGCAGCAGCCACCACTTTTACGTCTTTTCGTGCTTTCGGCATTGTTTGTTATTCTGCCACATCTGCATCACCCCAAAACACAAGAAAAATGCACTACTAACGTGCGAAAAGATTTGTTTTGCACGAAAAACAAACTAGTGCAGTTCCTTCCTCCTACGCCCTCTGCACTACGGCAGCATGCTCTGCGAGCTACTTACCAGGCACTCCAGGCAGGTAATGTGTGGGGCCGATCCATTTCTGCAACTGATCGTCCCACTGATACCTCAGCATGGGGGTGGCATCGCGGCATAGTGAGCTGGGAGGCGAACTGGACCAAAGAGGCACAAATATGGAAAGAACTTTCAGTTTTAGAGAAATGCGGCTGCAACAAGTCCACCTGTGAGACCATGAGATGTTCATGTTTACGCAACCGCCTTCCATGCACTTTACAGTGTACTAACTGCAAAGGACACTGCAAAAATCAGAGGTGAGTAGTTTTACTTTAAATTTTTTTTCAGCTTGACCTCAACAGATTATTTTACAGATGACGAAACGTTTCTTGGTGATGAAGATTAATAACATCTTAAGATATTTTTCTGATGTGAATAATTATGTAACTTTCAGTTATTTTTTTTTTGTCCCAGCCTTTTGGACTTTTGGACTTTGATCCGTGAGTCAGTTAACTATTAATTATAATTTATATAATAATATTGATAATAAGTTTTGGTTGAGTCGTAAGCCGATCGAATCCCCAGGGCGGAGCTGGCATTTTGACCCGTTGCATTTAGTCACGCTTCCACTGTGTTACTTTTTCTTTTGTGTTACTTTCCTTTGTGTTACTTTCCTGGATCGATCCACTTACAACGAAACATTTTGGTAGCAGAGCGTAGTTAATTTGTCATTAGTGTAAACATTTGTCATTAGTTTAAACATTCAGATCTTGAGCTGTGGCTTTTTGTAAGTAAAATTTTTGTTGTATCTTCTTTAGGGTTCCGTACCCAAAGGGTAAAAACGGGACCCTATTATTAAGACTCCGCTGTCCGTCTGTCTGTCTCTCTGTCTGTCTGTCTGTATGTCACCAGGCTGTATCTCATGAACCGTGATAGCTAGAAAGTTGAAATTTTCACAGATGATGTATTTCTATTGCCGCTATAACAACAAATAAAAACAGAATAAAATTAATATTTAAGGGAGGCTCCCATACAACAAACGTAATTTTTTTGCCGTTTTTTGGTACGGAACCCTTCGTGCGCGAGTCCGACTCGCACTTGGCCGGTTTTTACCATTATTTGTGAAATTGTGGATAACGTTTTTGGCCTTATCAGCATTGGTCTTTGTACTTATTTATATACTTTTCTTAAACATGCGCAGAAATATTGTCATTACTTTTGAATAAAGAACACGCGAAGTATCATATTTACGTAGACTGAAAAACCTAAATCACTTCCCGGCGCGTGAGCGCGACGGCAATGTTGTATGGAACGGTGTGCTGTTTGAATTTAGAACTCTTTCATCTATCGTACACATTGCGTTCTCGTGGCTGTATAGCCACAGATGCGTTTACCTTTCGGCACAAACTGTAAAATAAAATAAAAAAATGGCGGTAAAGCGGAGTTCGTTGTTATTTTGTTAATAAAAAATAATTAAAATGAGGTCCGATGATTCTGAAAGTGAAAATGAAATGAACATTGACTGCACTCCACCAGATTTAAGATCGGAAGCTAAATTAGCGATGGAAAACCTGCTTCCAGCCAAATCAAAAGAAAAATATATGAAAGTTTAATGTTCTGGAAAAACGAGAAAAATACAAAATAGTTCTCCGAAACAGTGTTTTTGGCGTACTTCGATGAAATTGCTAAAACTAAAAAGCCGTCTACATTATGGGCGATTTATTCTAAGCTGAAATGTACAGTTCATATTAAAACCTAACATGAGCAATATAACTTTTAATATTAATTAAATTTATTATGTAAAGGCCCTTTTCTATTTCTTTGCATTTTTTTAAGAAAAGCATTATACAGTGTGTGGCCTAGAACCGGGGATAATATAGAAAATAGAGACTCTCTAGAGTATTAGGCTGAGTTGCACCATAACGCTGTCAAAGCTAAAGTTATCGTCAAATGGTAATGCTACCTATTTGTCATGTCAAATTACATCAAAGGACATCATGCTGGCTGGCAACCTCTTTTTTGGCTAACTTATGCTTAACCGGTACTATATCAAGCTTGTTATCTTTAAAGTAAGATGGTGCAACTCAGCCTTAGTGTTTATTCTGAAAAGTTCCCAGTTAATTAAATCCCACACGTTACACACAATAAAAATTTAAAGTTACGATTCATAATCAGTGTATTATTCCAAAACGACATTATCGCTAACGTTGCGAACTTATCGTGGTACAGGGAATAATAAAAAACTAACTGCAAAACGTCATGATATCACTATCCATTAGAGAATTTACTTTTAACTCCTTGAATAGACCCGGACCCCACTGCTTTCACTTCCCACAGCATAAAATCAGTTTCAAATTAATTACAATCTGTAGTAAGTATGTAATTATTAAATATCGCAATGACAGTAATCTGTTTACATAATTAAATTTTATCCATCATGACATGACATGTCAGTCTTCTCTTCTTATTTTTGGTTTTGCAATCTACTCTTCTTCAGGGATTAAAGATTCAATACGTGGTTTACTCTTTTTACATTACCTATGATCTTTTTAAAAACGTTGTAAAAAATAATAATTTTGATAAGTAAAGTTACAGTTTAAATTAATTTTAATTTAATATTTGAATTGGATTTATTAACACAATTTGTAATGTGAAAATGGCTAGACCATTTGTGAATATGATATTATTGTGCAGAAAAGCTCGTGGTAATGCATCACGTGCCCTGGCGTTGTTTCCAAACAGAAGGCACCCGAGGAATGTTCGCGTGGTTATAACGCTTACGTGAACTGATAACCGTGCTCTTGTACTAGGGCAACAGACACTAAATTTTCACAATGATGCTATTCAACGTGGATTAAGAAACCGTTCACAATAACATTATCAGTCGGTACACTACTTGCATACAGCAGAGCGGCAGACATTTGAAAATTGACTTGTGTAGCGAAGCGACGAGCTTTCCGCTTTGTGTTTGTATTTGTTAAGTATTTGTACAATAAATAATTTACTATTGACTAGAAAGTGGTTCATTTCTATCAGCCGATACAAGTTGTGTCAGACAACCCATAAATTGTCAACAAGACGTTCCGAGTAGCTCCGAATAAGTACGATGAGTAGTACGCGTGTTGTCGATTGAGTTGAGCGGAACTGTTGTTTGCATTACATTGAATTTACGATTAAGTTTGTTAGAAAAAATTAAAAAGTAAAGATTTTATTTTAATTAGTTGGGACCTTAATGATTCAATTACTAGTGACCTAAAGAGCCTCCGTTTTTAATATTATCCCCGGTTCTAGGCCACACACTGTATATGCCTCGGCCGAAATGGCAATTGCCTATTTCACTGCCTTTGCAATAATGTACTATTATTGTATACTAGTAATTATGTTCTTGGCTGTTGTTGTCCCTGAACCAATAAAAAAAAATAAAGGTAACTATTTCATTTTGATCAATTGTCAAAATATCTGGAAAGATATTTCAATTGAATGTCGAGGTAATTTCTCACATTGGTGAAATGACAATGGCTTGCAGCGTAAGAGTAGGATATATTAGAACAAATTCGACGATGTCACTAGTGACTCAGTAGCTCAGCGGTCAGAGCATTGGACCGGATATCCAAAGGTCGCGGGTTCGATTCCCGTCTGAGTATTGATATTGTGCGAGTCGTATTTTTTGTAGTATATTATTCAGTATTACTTTTACCCAGTTTTTTGACAGTTTACCTGTAGAATTATAATAATATGTGGTGAAACTCTGTTATAGGCTAAGAGCCATGCCGTACTGTCGACTGGTCGACGAGCGACTTGGTCTCCCGGCGACTGCAACTCAAAACGCATGGGCCGACGACTAAGCCAGCGACTCGATACGTGTAGCGTTTCTAGTACAGTCGTGCAGAATCAACTAACTTTGCAATACTTTCACCCCTACTTACTTTCACCCCTATTTGGTTGACATTTCATGCAAGCGCACGAAGCGTTTTTCATCTTCCTTCTTAATGCGCACAGCCAAGGAGCGGAATTCCCTGCCTGCGTCTGTTCCCGAAAGCATATAACCCAGCGATATTTAAAGCACGAGTGAATAGGCTTCTTCTGGGCAAGTTCACTTCATCTTCGGCCTCTTCTTAGCCTTATGGTTCTCGAATGTGGCCAAGTATATCTACAATGTGTTATCGTAAGCCGTGTTGGGGCTTTAGCAAAATATCAGGACTTTTTAGAAGAAACAGGCTTCTTGTCAGCATTTTTAGATATAACATCTGGCAACCCTAACTTACGCGACGTGGTATATCGTACAGATGTATGTTTGCTGATTATTTTATGACTGAACAGAGGAGGGTATTGACCCTCCTTCTGCCATGACAATGTGTCATGGCAGATGGACAGAGTTCATTAGTTAAGTAATAAAATAAATGACATTTTAATAAGTACCTACCTAAAGTTTTTTTTTCGTTGTTAATCCTTCACCTCCAAATAACTCCATAATTTCCTCCCACTGTTGTTTCTTTATATCCCGATTATTAGAATATTCGTTACTTGATAAATCTTAAATAGCTTTTCGCAATTCTATTTCTGAAATAAATATTTTTATTTCAGAAATAGAATTATATAATAGAACTAGCGGCCCGCCCCGGCTTCGCACGGGTGCAATGTAGTTACCTACTAATGTAAAACTGTGCTATAATGTGGTGTCAGTGGAAGTTATTAGATTATACTACAGGTTATCTACATACGAGGTACGCAAGGAGTGTTATAATATAATTGACGTGTGTGTGTGTCTGTCTGTCTCCGGCAACCTAGCTCCCAAACTTATGGATCGATTTTAATGCGGTTTTTATGCATAGGTAGTTTAAGTGAAGCGTACAGACGGCAGGAAGTGACTTTGTTTTATACTACCTATATACTATAGCTTTTGCCCATGGCTCTGCCCCGGCGTGGGAGTCTGTAATTGTTGTTAGTATTTACCTGGAAACCAATAATCGGGTTGAAAAGAAGCCTGTCTTAAGTATTCCAGACTATAATCTATCTCTGTGCCAAATTTCATCTAAATCCGTTCACCCGTTCAGACCTGATTGAGTAACAATATGAACAACATCCAAACATCAAAACTTTATAATTTTTACAATTTTGTGATTATAAAGGTAATAACTGCACCCCACGGTTTTAGCCGCGCAGTCTGTCGATTCTGTAACCAAACTCGCATCTCACTTCGAACCTCACTTCACTTCGCGTGAATTTAAAATTTATTTATTTATTTTTGTGATATAAAAAATCTTATCATTATCTTATTTGTGATTTAAGATTCCCGTGCAGTGAAGTGAGATTCGAAGTGGGGTTCGAGTTTGGTTACAGAACCAACGCCCTGTTCATGATTCTGTATTAGGTAGGTAGGTACTTATGTCAAGGACAGGCCTACATGGGTAGGCCTGTCCTTGTAATACATGGGTATAGACTTATATATTCTACTCTGTAATTAGTATAATAATAATAATAATAATAAAATTATTTATTTGTCTCAAATCAAAAGTATACATGCAATGGTTAAATATTTTACAATTTGACAAAAAGGTTTATGGCTCAGTGACCGCGGGAAACCCACAGCCTCTGGTATTCTGCCATAACCTAAACAATATTGTGTCCCCCAACAGAAAGACACTACTCATAATAATATTTTAGGACATCAAGTCTAATAGTAATAAGCGTCAATATAATATTATGTTTCCAAAATAACAAAATTATCAATATAAAGAAAGCTCCAGACAGTTCCTCAGACCAATCCGAGCGCGCGAGTCTGCTGTTCAAGCAGCCAGTTACGGCAATATCTCCTAAAAGTTGGCAGAGTGTGATTAAATGTAATTTTTCGCAAGGGCGGAGGCAAATCATTCCATATTTTAGCGGAAGCATGCTTAAAACAACCTCGCGCGCTCGCCAATCTATACATAGGCAAATGCAACAACGGACCTCTGTCTCTCAGTGATGAAATTCTTTTTATTATACTTAGTTTATCATACAGATAGTGGGGGCACTTGGCGTGTAACAATTTATAAAGAAAACATGCATATTTAAGCTTACAAGTGTACGACATATTGAGTAAATTTTTCTGTGACAAATGTGGTGAAATTCTGCTTCTTCTGGGTATCGTATAACAGAATCTCATACATGCATTTTGAACTCTTTGTACACGTTTTAATGTTTTTTTATGTAAGCAGGGAATATATACAATGTCGGCATAGCTCAAATGAGACAGTACAAGAGCATTACATAATACAAGGCGGGTTTTCTCCTTCAGTAAGGGTCGAATTTTATAGAGAGTTCTTAGAGATGCAAAACACTTAGCAACTTTGTTGCGAACATGGGGTTCAAATCTTAAACATTCATCTATCAAGAGCCCCAGGTTATTTACGCATTGCTCATGAGGAACAGGTGAGTTAGAAACAAGAATAGGTGGTTTATACTGATTTATCAATTCAACTTGATTTTTAGTTCCTAATGTGATGGAGACACTTTTGGCAGAGTTAAGTACTAATCCATGTTCCTTAGACCATACAGCGATTGCTTCGATATCCGCGTTTAAATTAGAAACTGCAAGTTGAACTTCATTGTATGACGGTAGTGTGTGCACATACAGTTGACTGTCATCGGCATATAAGTGGAGTCGTGAATGAGCCAACACATTACTTATGGTCGCAGTATATATGGCAAATAATGTAGGACCTAGTATTGAGCCCTGAATTACTCCTTTATCAACCCCAAGACTACCTGAAAATATCGCCCTTCCCGCAGCATCCGTGGTGCGGACCTTTTGACAGCGGTTTTCGAAGTACGATTGGAACCAGGCGCATGTTCTATCCGAGAATCCGTAGTATTGAAGTTTTGCTAACAAGAGCGGAATATTCACACAATCAAAAGCCCGACTAAAATCGAGCAGTGTCATCAAAGTTCCCCTTCCCTCATTTGAGGCGGTGAGTATGTCGTCTGTTATATTCAAGAGAGCGGTAACCGTGCTATGCTTACCACGGAAGCCCGACTGTACTACTGGGAGTATTTTGTTATTTTCCAAATAGGGTGCTATCTGTAATAGAGCACATTTCTCCACAATTTTTGACAAGGCGGGTAAAATACTGATGGGTCTGAGATCAGAATAGTTAGTAATTTCAGATTTTTTTGGTAAAGGTGTAACAATCGCACATTTCCAAGCCTCAGGAAAGACTCCATCCAATAGTGACTTATTCACAATCTCGAGAACAGCATCCAAAGAGAATGGAAGGGTTAATTTTATCATCAACATTGAAATACCGTCGGCACCTTTAGAGTTTGAGGCGGTTTCATTAATAATTTTTTCAATTGTTTTTTTTGACACCGGTGCGAAATTAAATGTTGCTCCAGAATGTTTTTTACCCTCCAGCCCTCTCAGGACGCCGTCCTCGATCCGGTTACTAGGGACGCTATTAATAAAGTAGTTATTGATGGCATCGGGATCAGCCAAGTGCTCGGGGACGATGAATCCTTTTTGTGGCGCTACCAAGCTGTTGATATGTCGCCACATTACCGCAGAGTTAGCTTTATTATCATTTACAAACTTATCATAGTACGCCTTTCTTTCACGAGTCAGCGCTTCATTATAGTGATTACGTAGTTCTCTGTAGTACTGATAACTTGAGTCAGATCTGGTTGTCTTAGCCTTTGCACAAGCATTATCACGTAGATTTCTCATTTCCCATAGGGTATCTGTCATCCACGGGGAAGGTGGAGAGCTGACCCGTATGGTTTTGGTCGGGGCAAAAGTGTCAATCAGATCCAATATTAAAAAATTAAACATGTTGACCATATTGTCAATATCAGAATAAGACATAATTAAATCCCAAGGAGTGAACTGAGCCGCGTTCGTTATTGCCGCTGCATTTTTTAAAAGCGGTCTATACTCAATAAAACGTGGCTGAGGTTTATAAGTTTTAAGATTAAATTTGGTAGTAATAAGCGCATGATCACTTAGGTCGTCGTTATGCTGGACTTCGACAGAAGTAGGCGACAGACTTGTTTTGGTGAAAACAACATCTATGAGCGATTTAGTAGACTCAGTAACGCGAGTGGGTTTATCCACTAACTGGTGCAGGTTGTGAGCAGCAGTTATTGGTATGAAGCAGTTCGGTAATATCACACTGTCGTTCTCCCCTAAGCAGTTAATGTTAAGATCTCCGAGCAGAAACAAATGATCATATTGAGCAGAGAATAGCGAAAGAGATTCATCGATACTTTCCAAAGCAGTATTAACGCTTATGGACTCCGGCCTATATGCGACGCCAATCACTACGGTATGACACTTTAGTTTAATGGAAAACCACATTTGTTCTAGATCGCTACCAGGGTGTTCGAGGCGCTTTATTTTTAAATTGGATCTAACGTATGCACCCACTCCACCACCCCGTCCTGCCCGAGGAATGTGCAACAACCTGTAGCCCGGCACTGAGTACAAGTCTAGGTTCGAGTCGTGGTTAAGCCAAGTCTCGGTTAGACATAATACATCGAAATCGCAATGGATTATACTTGCTATTAGTTCATCAAATCCAGTATTCAAGGATTGTGCATTCAATAATCCTAACTTAAAACCATAATTTTTCTTAAACTTACTAATTATGATAAACAATAGTTAATACCAAATATAGTATCTATCAAAAGCTGAGTATATAAATATAAGAAAATATATCAAGCTAAAGTTTTCAAACAGTTTTCGTTCCTAATTAGAATTGCATTTGTATCCTCATTCTTTCTGACATAAATGTTTCCTCTCTTAACCCAAATAAATCTATAATTCTTATCTTTCCCGACCTTTCTAGCTTCTTTATAAAGTTTCTTGCACTCAACAGAAATATGTTCAGATACATACACATTTTCGATGGTACCTCGCATCCCGAAGTGTGAAGAGTTGAGCTTTTCCTTCCGTCCTTTGTTGAACTTGGTGACCGCCTCCAATACATGGTCACGAGCGTGCGGTGAGGATAAGGTGACAAGTACATTACGGGGCCTTCTTGATGTTGGATCCAGCTTAGCGACACGGCGACAGGCTTGAATATCGCAATTAGCAATAGATACATTAATAGTTTCGCAAAAGGACTTGAATAATTGTAACAGGTTTTCGTTTCGATTTTCCTGAAGTCCGTGTATTTCTAGATTTTTTTCACGGGATATTTTCTCCATTGTCAGCATTCGATTACTCAGCATTTGTATATCTCTCTGAATCTGTTGTTTATTACTTTGCAACTCATCAATTTCCTTTGTTTTTTTATCTAATTTTTCCCTCAGATCGGTTTGCTCGGCTGACAAAAAGTCGGTAGTTTTAGTAAAGTCCTCTTTTAATTGAACTATAACTGTATTTATCTCTGCGGTTATCATGGCCTTTAAATCTTCGCGCAGAACAGTACGTAAGTTATTAATAAACTGTGAAGTGGGAGAAAGTTTTTTATCAATCAAGTCACTAATGTCATCTACGGTAGCCGGTTGTTTGCTAGACGTATGTTGTGTGGATCGGGTGCGCAGTGTAACATTACAGCGCTCCTCCAATAAGTCACCTGACACTGCGTCGTCAAATACGTTTTCTTCTATAGTTTGTTTACAGATCGGATTATTCTGATTATTTGTTTGAGGTTGACATTTTTTGCATGCCTGGCATATCCACGCTGACTTACGTTCTTTATCCATCACTTGGAACAGTTTTTCACTTATATTTAAACATTCGAGATCATATTTTGATTTGCACACGCAACAAGCCATAAATAATCTATTTGGTATCACTTTTTGGCATCCTGCGCATATTTTGTTAGAGGCGGCCATTATTGCTTCCGATATGCAGTCGGTTTACGGCAAGGTAGCGGTGACAGCGCTCGTCCGAAATGCGACGTTTGGCTATACAGGGGACGATCCAGCGCTGCAGAGGCTAGCGGCGTTGAAACGAGCGATTTACACCGATCCAGCGGCGACAGCGCACGTCCGTAATTCTGCGTTCTCGCTATAACGGGGACAGCGCAGCGATGTAAAAGCTTGATGGGCCTATGAGCGACAGCTGTGCGAGTTGTCCTAGGTCAGTGCCACTTGACCGGTGATTTATAATTACGATTTTAATTTCACAATTATTCGATGATCACAGCACAGTTCACTGATGTAATATCACTGTTTTGTAGCAATTTTTCAGAGGTTTCTATTGGTATGCAGTAAGGGCGTCAATTTAAACTTTACACTGGATAAATTCGTATTTAACACGGAGCAAATTGTATATTTTATAAATAAAAATCTAATGTAATGTTCAACAACATAGAAGACTTTGTGTATGTTTATTTGTTTCCTATGCTGCAGTATGCACTCCTAAACTATTCATCCACATTCCACATCCGATTAGTGATGTAGGTAATAAGTATAAGTTTGGTGAATTGTTCTACTTACGACTGAAAAGACTCCTGGCAAAAAAATCGTAATATTGCAACGCATGCTGGGTGCAATTATGTTAAATTTGAATTATATAGTGTATTCTATGACGTTATAATGTGATATTATCTATGATGTTAAAGTTTTTTGGAAAATTCAGTGGACGTCAGTGCTGACAACTGACATTTATTTTTCCTAATCGTACAAATGCACTAAGAAGTTTTGATTCCGATATCGAAGTCAACCACCCTAAAAATAGCTTTCTACCCCTTTTCAACCCTGTTAGGGGATATACATTTCAAGAAAATACGAAACAGGTATTCAATTAATTTTGTTAAAGAATGTCTATGCCAAATTTCAAGTCAATCGGGCCAAGGAATCGCTTTTTCCCATACAAACTTTGCCACCCTGTTTTACCCCCTTATGGGTTGAATTTCGCAAAATCCCGTCTTAGTGAACTCCTTCACCCTAAAAGGAACCCCCATGCAAAATTTGAGACTCCTAGCACTTGTAGTTTCTGAGATTTCGTGATGAGTCAGTGAGTGATTTACTCTTTTATATATATAGATAGAAGAATAGTTTTGTGATCAGGTGATATCCACGTCCATTTTCGAGAAGTCATTTCTTTAAAAAAAGTGTTCATGATGAACAGCTCGTTTTCCTGTGCATATCTTATAAGCATTTTGCCCGTAGGACTCGTAGCTCCAAGGCCAAATTTGCCTACGAATATATTTCGGTCTTGTGATGGTTTTCCAACTTTTGCATTAAAATCACCCATGATAATTTTGTTTTCCCCTGCTACGTCGTAAGCTTTTTGTAATATTTTAAAGAATAGTTCGATTTCTGATAAGTTTGACTGTTCAGTGGGTGCATATATTTGGATGATAGAAATTGCTTGGTCTTCGAACTCTACATCCAATAACGCTACTCTATCTGAAAATCCAATAAAGTTCTTTATGGAATATTTGAGCTCCTTCTTTATTAGGAAACCGAAACCATAGAGTCCCTTTATTATACCATTATAACAAAAAATAAAGTCGTCGTATTCTGTTATTTTATATCCTGCTCTTCTTATTTCTGATAGTCCAATGATATCATACTTTATATTCTTTAGTGCGTTCATTAATTTTATTAACTTCTCGGAACTTGCCTATGATTTCACGTTGTATGTACCAATATGTAGACGTAGTATGTGACGCCCTTAGAACAATGCGCCGGCTTCCAACGGAATGAAGCCGAAGTCGTCGTAACGAAGCCGAAGTCTTCGTTGCTCGAAGGTGACGCCCGTTCTGTAGAACAAAATGGGAAAATGTTTATGTTTTCGTGATCGAGTATTGTGACTTGTGACTATAGTGCCCCGATTTCTGAAAGTGTGAATTTGCCATAGACTTATTATATTACTAGCGTAAGGACCCGGTCAAAGTCACTATGAAATGACGCCAGTTGGTTGGCCCTAAAAATACAGTTTTAGGGCCAACGCGTTTCAGTCATCCGCGGGAGACTATGGTAGACAGATGGTGATTGACGTGACATAAAAATGCCGAATTGTGCATTTGTAGATTGCAAAAAATATGATGCAAAGGTTAAAAAGTTTCATGGAATATCGTTTCTTCGGTTAGTAACTTTACATTATTTTTATTACGTGTCTAACAATTTTAATAAAGTATAAAAGATTTCAATATTATTAGTTATTGTTCGAGGCACTAGAGATGGGTCATCATGACTCAAAGGAACTAATTCACTTGAGTCCATATAAGATCTTTAGTTCATTTAGTTCCATAGCTAATTAACTCCAAGAACGAGAGTAAACCTAAAACGAGAAAATATGTTTCAAACGAGATGTCTCCTATGAAACATATTCGCTGCAAAAATATTTTTATTAAGTATCTACACTACATTACATTTCAATTCAAATAATTACAGATTGCCTAATGATCTAGTGTGTAAAGAAATATGGAGTCGCATTATTCCAAAATAACGAAAAGAGCCCTATTTCAAGCCTCCTAAAAACGCAAGAATATGCTATGCTAATTTTTATGACACAGATGTCAAAAGCTGGACTACGGAAGCTGAAAGCAATGGCAATACCGCGAATTGAGATTGAAATATTTACTGCATTCACGCGTATAACAAAATAAATAACTCAGAAAACGAAACTCCTGCCTCCCATAATCATGCAGTACTAGCAGCCGCCCGCGAATCCGTCTGCGTGGAAAGATTTTTGCTTTCCCTCGGGAAAAATACTTTTCTTGGGATGAAATGTACCGTCTTTCTCTATACCCCTGACAATGTGTATGTAAATTTTTATGATGATCGGTTCAGTAGTTAAGACGTGGAGGCGTAACAAACAAACAAACATCTTTCACATTTATAATAATAAAAAGTTGTTTATACATACCTTTAAAAAAACCTTAGGTAGGTACCTATATTGATGCTTAAATTTTAAGAGATATTTGCATGTAAATAATCAATTTTGACAATATCATTATTTAGTTGGATAAGGATTGTGATACGAAAATGTCATCATCTTCCAATCAATAATTATTACTTTTATAGAAAAAAAAACATATATATACTGTGGGTTCGTTTCATTATTCCAATTTTCATAAGGATCTCTATTTTTTTTAAATAAAATACTGCTAATGTTACTCGCTGATAAAAGCTTTCAATATGTGAAAGAATTTTAAAATCTGATCAGTTTTAAGTTTATGCATTACAAACAATCAAAATAATAGACAAATCTTTCCTCTTTATATTTAATAATATAACTCTTTATATTAAATAATTTAAAGTTTGTAATATTAGTTTAGTATAGCTTAGAAAAAGCACAAAAACATCTAATTTGAAATAAACATGATTGAGATTTTGTTATGATTACTTTTTATTTATGGCCTTAATACCATCGAAAAACTGATATAATTAACATGATAAAAATATTTAAAAAATAGTTAAAAGTTCTAGCGACCTAAAGATGAGTGATCTAGTTCTTAACTCCAATTGAACTAAATCGTTCACTTCAGTAATCTTTTTTGCCCACCTCTAATACGGCAGTAGTTCGAGTAGGTTCTAAAAGATGTCGCTGATTTTGCTTGTATGAAGGAATTATAAAGCAAAACATTCGGATGGGCGCATCCTTCCTTTTGAAATCAATGGAATTTGCCTGAAGTTTCGCAGACGGACTATAAGTGCGTTTGCCGGAGGCTTTAAAGTGCAATTTGAATTCCCAAAATCGGTCAGACACTTTTTGAGATTTTCTGTCAGTTTCAATTTTTTTTTTGCCGATTTGAAGTGAGAATTTCCTGTTCACTTTATCGTCAGTACGATAAAGAATGAATCTTTTTATCGTGTGCTTTATATCTAGATTACATTTTCAATGCCTTTGATAGTCGCGCGTAGTGAAAGATCTGTAGATTTTTTCCCATCTTTTTTTTGTTTTCCAGCCACCTGGTTACTGCCCGTAGCTGCGAGTGTATCAACGATAATCATCATTGGTACAATTCTGATCGGTGGATGGTGTGTCTATTATCACACGAAGAAATTGACTCCCCGTCCTCCTGCACCACTGCCTATCGTACAGCGAACTATAAGTGAACGGGTATATTATACCATATCCGAAGACCATACTTATACGTACATCGATCCAGCAGAATTGAGAACAGTTGATACGCCGCATGCTCAAAGGTTAATAAATAATACGAAATAGTAAACTTGTTTTACTTACATCTCTGTTCGCTACTAATTGTACGAGGTAAATTCTCGAATGACGCTCGTAATGAAAAGCTTTCATAGTTCACTTGGATAATCCAGCTCAGCATTTTTTCAAACTCTTTTCGCTCAGGGGGGATGTTACAACCTCTCTCCTCCTGTTGGTGTAACCTTGAGGTTGGTCCCGTGTGCAATAAGGCCTGTGTAGCCTGCGGCCCAGCAGTGGGGCACAGGCCTTCCTTTTGGCTGATGTCGAAATACGTACCTAATTAGAATCATAAAGCCTACACTATCTTTAGCAGTGACAGAAATTGTAGGGGATTGCTACGCATATTTGCAGTAGCCACGCACCACGTCTCCCGCCATCATTGGCGGGATTGGTATTGGGCCTCATGCCCCAAAAATTACTTCTTATTATTTATTTAAAGGAAGTTTGATAGCAAAATTGACAGATTACTTAAAAATAATAGCGACAGGAAGCCAATTACAGAACTCCACAAATAGCAAACATAGTGTTTATGTTAAAATTAAAGAGACAATTTGCAATGCACTCAATTTTTATGTTTTATAAATATGCCGTATAAATTATGTTACAAAAGTAGTAAGTAAAACTAAAAGTAGTTCTGCGCATTAACTGTCACCGCTAAAGATACGTACCGAGGCTTGTACTTATCGTCATTATGAGCGTGATCCTTGGTGGAATAATATCCAGTAGTATCTTGCGGCTGACATGATAATTATTATCTGCGTGACACTTACTAAGTATACAAATAAAGTTTGTAAGTTTGAATCTCCGAAACTACACAATATGAAAAACTCTTTCACCAAAAGTAAGCTACACTGAGTATCCTAGCCTGAGCACTGAAACACCATGATATAGGGTTATAACGACAACTGTCAAAAGTCAGTTGGATGTAGAGATGGGCAAAAGACCCGGTTTAAACCCGACCAATGGGTTTAAACCCAATAAAGACCCACATTGTATGTTATAGAAACTTTTTACAGCTTTTTTATTTCTGCTTTTTTTATTTCATAAGTGAAATGTGACGTTGCTGTGGAAACAAATTATTTTTAAATTAATACAGAAAAATATTCAAAGGATGAAATATCTCTTATTTCTAAAGATATTATTAAGTTTAACAAAATGGCCTATGGGCGCTTGACTGCGATAAATCGCTGTAGAATATCGTTTAATGGTGATCATGCAATAGTGTTTTTTGTCAAAATACCTAACCAAAGGAAGTGGACTTTTACATGAACGTAGTATTATAAATTCGCTAGTGTATACTTGTTTTTTAGGAAATAGTAGTTACTTGAATATTTTCTTTAATTTCCACGTAACGTTTAAGATATTTACTTTTAATTAAAATCTTTCAACGCTGGCTTAAGTACATATACTTTTTGTTAATTCTAATCATGTGGTAGTTGGAATGTGTTGATGTTACTTAATCACCCAAAAATACTGAACGGATTAGGATGAATTTAAGTAATATATAAATTTTTGATGAGGGCCTATTAAAAACAAGAATAACGATAGTCGGACACAATTCGTCGTTCAATTTAATAGTTTTTTTCTTTTTATTTATTTTGGGGCTTTTATTGGATACACCAGCCCCATTGTATCTTATCACAATACGATACCAACATGGTTGTAACCAATCTAAAAACAGTACTAAATTTAAGTAAGAAGGTACTTAAAATTACTTAGGTTACGGAAATGGAATTGCTGTTCACATTTCTTAATTATACCACTTAATTTCTTTGCCGCATCTGATTTAGGGTTTGCTAGAATACTTTGAATTAGCCCTACGTCCCTGATATTCAAATGAAGGCAATATTGCCACGGAGTGAGATGAACATCATACACGCTTATCGCGATGCTTTTTGTAATAAGCCCTCTGGATTGAAGGCATAACTGGAAAACTGGTAAAAATAATGGTAAGGAAATGGAAAGTTCAATTGGGAATAATGATAGAAAACAATTGATTTGGATAAAAATTAATATTTTAATTATCATATCTTAACCCTCTTAACTAAACACATATTATTTGTAGTTCTGTAACTACAACGGCCCAGCCACTAGTAAATATTATCAATTTTATCACTACGTTAAGAGCAATTCAATCTTTGATCAATTTTTCAACTTTACAATAATTAGGATCTTCAAAATCTTCTTCTTTCTCATCTTTACCATTAACATAAGTTTCATCAACAAATACATTCGCATAGTTAGGATTTATGCCCTTTACAGTTGCGTACTCAATTTTGTTTCTTATTTGTTTATCGTCATTATTTGATAGTGTGTATATTTCTGCGTAAGTTAGTTCGTTTGGTTTAATATTTATCCTTGATATTTCTGGGTATTGAGGCTGGTTGTGTATTGACTTCGGCAGCGGCTTCGAATATAAGTTTTCGCTGTTTGTTTCTATGTAAGGTAGCGCGTGAGTAACATCATTATTGTCAGTAGCTTTGGTGACATCTCGACGGTCTGAAGGTATCAAATAAATTTCTTCTAGTATCGCGCTATTCGGAAATGGAAGCACCGCACTAGAAAGATTTTCGTACGTGACGTCTTCGTGATCCTGAAAAAAATCAAATAGAATATAACTATTTTCTTTATATGAAATAAAAAATAAATATATCTGAATCAGAAGAAAGGAATGAACAAATGAAGAAAAATGCCCAAAATTTGCAAAATTAATCATTGTGGTTAATGTTTCACCCACCAGCTTAAGCCGCAGGTCATGTAGGGATAAACCCGAAGAGGGTGTTCATTACTTGTACTCGGTCTCAGTTTGGTGATTTTCATGACCTCTTGGCCAGCTTCTACCACCATTTTACCTACCTAAGTCTGATAAGACTCTGTGGTAAGATTAATGGGAAACGCGGTAATTTATTTCTTGTGTTCTGGCAGATTGTTGTGTTCCGGTAGTTAGATGTAAGCTCACAGAATAACTAATAGTACAAGTGTAAGATAGCCAGTTCCTCAGTGGCTGAGGATTTCGAGTGCACTTAAAAGTAAGGAGGGGCCCAAGTCTGCTCTGCCGTGTCAGGCACATCTCTTCTATCTTGAAAAACAGCATTTTGAGTAAATGGTCCTTAAAGTTTTTGACAAAGTATTAACTAAATTTTATTTATTAACTGTATGATATAACTTTTTTGTATTTAATATTATTATAAAAGGAGTACAGGAATAAAGGGGAAACAATTATTTTTAATTTAAGTTGATAATTAGATTCATTATTTGCATTAGAAGAACTCTTCTAATATACCATACCGCCATACCTAACTAGGTATGGCCATTGTTTCATACAAAAGTGGTCACGCGGCCTATCTTAACTCAAGTCAAAATAGATTTGTAGGAAGCTTTTACCATAAAAATCCAAAATCAATTTATGTTAACTATAGTTGTATGAGATACTAGCTTTCGCCCGCGACTTCGTCCGCGTGGAAAGGTTTTTTTGCTATCCCTCGGGAACAATATTTTTTTCGGGATGAAAAGTACCCTATGTCCTTCTCTACACCCCTGACAACGTGTATGCAAAATTTCATGATGATCGGTTCAGTAGTTAAGACGTGAAGGCGTAACAAACAAACAAACGGACTTTCGCATTTATAATATTAGTAAGGATATTAGAGGAAATCAACTACGAAATATCTTAGAAATTATATAATATTACTTGCGAGTACCTAATTAGTTTTTCAAATTAACAAGCGGTAACATTTCATGGCTTTTTGAGGCATCAGTTTCTACATTACCATTGCTCTGCTTTTTACACGAACTGTCACATACCTTTTTGTTTAGATCATGATGAAGTTAGACTGAACTTTAGACGTACTATAACACTACATACGTCTTCCTTTAGATTTAGAGTAGGTGTTTCATCACTTAAACTCTCATGACTTGTAGATACATTGTCGCTCTTCTTATACTTTCCCTTTCAACTGTTACATTTTTCACCACTTAAACTAGACTGATATTTAGACATATTACCACTCTTCTTAGAGGGCTTACTTCCTTTAGATTTAGTAGGTGTTTTATCACTTTAACTTTCCTGACTTTTAGATACATTGTCGCTATTCTTTTACTTTCCCTTTCAACTGTTACATTTTTAACCAATCAAACTAGACTGATCTTTAGACATATTGCCACTCTTCTTAATTCCTTTAGATTTAGTAAGTGTTTCATCACTTAAACTATCCTGACTTGTAGATACATTGTCGCTATTCTTTTACTTTCCCTTTCAACTGTTACATTTTTCTCTAATCATGCTAGACTGATCTTTAGATATATAACCACCCTTCTTACTTCCTTTAGATTTAGTAGGTGTTTCATCACTTTAACTTTCCTGACTTGTAGATACATTGTCGCTCTTCTTTTACTTTCCTTTTGAACTGTTAGATTTTTCACCGCTTAAACTAGACTGATGTTGAGACATACTACCACTCTTCTTACTTCCTTTAGATTTAGGAGGTGTTTCGTCGCTTAAGCTTTCCTGACTTATATATAGATTGTTACTTTTCTTATACTTTCCTTCATAAACTGTTAGATTTTTCACCACTTTAACTAGATTGATCTTTAGACATATTACCACTCTTCTTACTTCCTTTAGATTTAGTGGGTGTTCATCGCTTAAACTTTCCTGACTTGTAGATACATTGTCGCTCTTCTTATACTTTCCTTTAGAACTGTTAGGTTTTTCACCACTTAATCTAGACTGATCTTGAGACATACTACCACTCTTCTTACTTCCTTTAAATGTAGTAGGTGTTTCATCTCTTAGACTTTCCTGATTTGTACATAGATTGTCACTTTTCTTATACTTTCCTTTAGAACTGTATCACTTAGACTGGCCTTTTGATTCATATTACGCTGTTTTAGCATGGTCACGTGTATCTATTCTAACTATAGTTAACAGATATATTTATAGAAGTATGAATACGCTGCAAATACTGAGGAAACAAGCCTAAATATTATAACTTGAGTTGAAAGAGTTAGGCATGATTAAACAACTGAAAATTTAAGTTGAACGACTTGGTCAATTGTAATTTCTCAGAAACTAACCACATTTTTATTTTTTTGTTTTTGTATGATATAAAGGGTTAAATTTAAAACACTTTGGCAGTGGTTAGGCGTAACTTGATTATTTCAAGTTAGCAGAGTTGTGTGTGACACGGCAGTGGTATTGTTCGTCATAATCATATTTCAATTGTGTTTGAATTATAATGGTTTTTGCCACAGTTCTTATTTCTTAAACACAAAACCGAAACACGATTATGACGTTAACAATAGCGGCCTTGGGCCCCAGGCGAGGCAAGCACAACCCGTTATGTATAAAAAACTTATTATCTAATTGCCACATGCTGTCACAAGGTGGGTTCCGTTTCGTTATACTTACACTTAAAACATTCGCCTTTTATGCAGCAGCCTTGTGAACTGCTATTCAAAGTCATGTTAGAGAGTAAGCAATTTTAAGTAGTTTCTTACCCCTTCCTGGCTTAATGTTTTGGATTTATACACGTAGATAATTATAATCATTAGTATAATAATTATTAGAACGCCAACTCCTACTATAACCCAAAAGCAACGGTTTGCAATGAATTCTGAAAAAAAATTAACACCGTTTTTTTTAGAGAACCTCTTTTCAAACAATTTGAGATTGAAGGAGAGGGGGAAAGAGAGAGAGAGAGTAAAAACCAAAACCCGTAAAAACGGCTAATGTGATTTTGATGAGATTAAAACATACAATACTATTTATCTTAGTTAAAGGTTGCCTACGCATTTTCTCGAATTTCCACGCGGACGAAGTCGCAGGCAGAAGCTATTAACAACAAAAAGATTTTTTCGCTTTTGTACATCTGACAGAACCCCAAAGTATTTTCAAAATTGCTTTTTCTATGGTCTAGCAGGTCTAGTGGTTTGCCCACCCGTACAAGATGCAGGGGTCCCGTGATCGATTCCCAGGGGGGGGGGGGGGTTACAATTTGTACTCGGTTTGGTTGTTGGTGGTAGGGCTTATTTCAAGTCCACCTGGCTAGCTGCCACCATCTTAAATCTAAGTCTGACGCCATAATACAATGTTAAAAATTGTTGTGTTCTGGCAGTTAGAGGTGTGATAGGATTCAGGTGAGGTAAAGGCCAAGCATTACCCCGTTGCGTATAAAAAAAAACAACTTTTTTCAGTGGAACTTAAAATACTTACCTACTGTTTTCCCGGGTCTTATGTTAAACAAAACGCTTGTGACAGTGTTGCGCTGTTTTACGTTAGTAAATACACATTTAAATTCCGTCCCATTTAGTTCTTGATCAAGAGTAAAATCAGCATAATATATCTTCTTTTCATTCTTTACTTGTGTTGGACAAGAGTTACCTACAACACAAAATCACTAAAAGCTTTAAACACTTAAACAACTCAGTTCAGGAAATATTGAGTCCCACAGGGTTCTGACGTGGGTCCTATCTTTTACGTGATTCTTAATAACTTAAATTTTTTGTTGAATTTAATTTTTATTTTCAGATTATATTTTTCAGTATTACCTAGTTAAGGCGCTTATAGCTATCCACTAGCGACGCCAACTCATTTATTTTTATTATTCGTAAACCAGGTAAATATTAAAAAAAGGAAACGACCATGCCCTCTTAAATTGTCTCTAATATTTTTTTTAATAACTCTTAACATTTTTTTTTATTTCTGTAAGTTTTAAAATACATTTAAACCAAAAGTGGCTACCGTTGCTTTGATTGCTTTTTAAAACTAGTACAAAGTTAAAGATTTATTCAGAAATATGTTTCCTCTTTTTGATATTGACTTGGTTTAAGTATAATAAAAATAATAAATGTATTGGTGGCGCTTGTGGACCGTTATAAGCACCTTTATGTTGGAACGGGATGCTCTATATGCTCTAATAAAAACGGAACTGATTTTATTCCTCCCGTTTTTATTAGAGCATATAGAGGAATATTGAAACCCATGTTCATTCATATTCACATAAAATTTCTTCTTGATGCCAATTATTTCATTAACGCCCGAGCGGTCGCCGGCGTTCAGACAACAATAGAAAATCTATTGTGTCTCGTTTTTCGAGCGTTGATGAGTTGGTAAGGGCATCATCTTGTCTATTTATAATGCTCAAATAAAGTTACACTTTTTTTATCCGACATAATATTGTCTAATTTACCTTGTGTTATGTTTTTGCAAAAATCCCAATGCAAAGTCCCTCTGTTTTCATTATTCTGGCAATTGATTCGAACATTCTCTCCCCTTGTACCTTCGTAAATATTTGGCGTCAAAAGAGATTTGTAAAAATGCAAATCGTTGACTACTATTGTAGGAGGCTCTGAAAAATATACAAGCAATAGAAACATGGGACATTTTAGTATTATGCTAATAGTTATTCTTCTGAACAATCTGAAGCATAGAGTATATTTTTTTTTAAATAAAATAAAAAAATCTTGTGTCGTTTTTGTATCAAAGTCTCTAAAATTAGAAAAAAATTGTAAACCACTAACTGACCCAGGATTGGTATTTTTCTATTAAAAAACATCGCTCACCGGCCACTTTGGCGATAATGAACGCTATTTCTGAGCGGCGGAATGGGATAGATAAAGTAGAGTCAATAAATATTTAATTTGTAATACGGGCCAAAAGGGTTCTGAAGCGGACGCCCCTTGAGCAAGCCCCGATAGCATATAAGCAAAAACTAACTCCTGAGTTTCAATAGTAATCTAAAAACTCGGTAGTGTTTGCGCGCAAAATCTAACTACCGAGTTTTTGACTAATAATAGATCACTATCGAAACTCAGGAGTTAGATTTTGCTTATATGCACGCCGATAATAGTCGACCGACGACGTGAGGGTGAAGGTCGCGGGAAGCAGCTGGATGCGGGCAGCGCAAGACTTACCATCAGGCACTAAGACAATCATAGTTGACAATCTCTCCAACACTGAGTCGTAATTTGAATTTTTATATTCACATATTATAGCATCGTTATCGTTGTTCTTGTCTAATTTTGAATCTGCAATAATTTGGCTGATGCCTCGATAGGCTGTTGCTGCACACTCAGTGAGATTTTCGACATTCCATGTCCCTGAATGTACCAGAGGATCAAAAATTAACATTGGTCCGCCCTGTAGATCTAGATACCTACCGCATTTTTCCATAAATATATTATCTCGTTTTTGTCACTGTCAAACATCATTCACTGGAGTGAGAAAACCACTCAGGCGCTTCCGCGCTCTTTGGCATCGGTGAGCCGTTTGGCCGTTTTCTGTGAGAAGTTTGTCAACAAGAGATATACTCATGGAAACATGCGGAGTACCCAGGCAGGGGCCGTGGCCTCCCCACAACGCCGGCTATCTTTGCGGTTGACATTGAATTTTGAAAACTGAAACATTGCATTTTTCCTTATCCTTACTAATATTATAAATGCGAAAGTCTGTTTGTTTGTTTGTTACGCCTTCAACTGATCATCATGAAATTTTGCATACACGTTGCCAGGAATACAAAGATGGACATAGGGTAACTTTCATCCTGAAAAAAGTATTGTTCCCGAGGGATAGCAAAAAAAACCTTTCCACGCAGACGAAGTCGCGGGCGGTTACTAGTGTAGCTATTACGTGTGTGAAGATGATAAAAATCGTAAAAGCTTACCATTTTTACATTGATACAAACGAATTGCGGTGTAACTTGGCAGCCAATATTTATATTTGGTGTAACTACAGGACACAAACAACGTGTCGCCATCTTTATAATAATATTCTCCGTCTATTGTTCGCGTAAGATTAATATTCGTAATACTATTATAAAACGACATTTCCATAAAACCTGAAACATAATAATATGCAGTTAGAAGGATCGCACATTGCCACTCATCACGCTTATCGTCATGCAGATTTTAGCAGGAAAATAACGGGCATAGATACATTGTTAGTGTGCTACACCATAGAACTGATATTTTTGTGTATTTTCCACACAAATGGAACTTTACGAACAACTTTAAAATCCTGCACTCACGCGTGATTAGTGTAGCGTGATGCTTTTGCTCCCCAAGTCTAACTTTAACTATCTACGCAGCCCCTGACCCCCCGTCTACCGAAATAGTATTATAATAATATTGATATTAGCTATTAATGAATCTCAACTGTCAAAATCCATTGTTGTTTTTACAGTTAGAAAAATGTCGATAAAGTGCCATATCACTTCGAGTTTCGGCGATCTCGCTAGGATAATAATTGCTTGGAGATTAGACATAGTAACACCCAGACCCGTCACAGAAATCATAATTCATCATTTAAATTTCTGCCCGGAAGGGAATCTAACCCTGAACCTTTTGCGAGGTAGACCGGCATCTTGACCACTGCACCACTCAGGTCAGCGATCAGGAGAGCAGAGGGTCTACCGTGGTCTACCGCGAAGGTACTAGTTAATATATTATATTGTCATGAAGTTCCGAATTTTATTTTTGATATTAGAAGTTCTAATTTTTCCTACTACTACTTTAGGTGGTTTAGTTGGAGAAACAATTAACATTGTCAGAAGATAATTAAATTAAAATAAAAAATAAAACCGGTCAAGAGCGAGTCGGACTCGCGCACCGAGGGTTCCGTACAATCATAAATATATTTGGATATGTTACTTTAGTACAGTCTTTAAAAAAGTAGGATAAACGGCAGACAGGTGGAAGGGCGAACAGGCGGACAGTTAATTTACAAATCTTAACCACAGTTGCTTATGGTGACTGAAAAACGTTTCAGCCGCTCCACATTGCAAACTGTTTATATTACTAAGTAGGAACTTATTCTTCGTTTATTCGTACGGCAAATAGTAGGTAATTTATATAAGAACCAGTCACCAATTATTATTGTAGTATTAGGTTGCGCCATCTCTTGACCGATAGTGGAACTATTTTAATTCGCAAGTCAGCATTCTTAGGTCACCGCCATCTGTTGACGGGTAGTGAAACTAAATAATTCTTGTTTGTTTTTTGAATTTCTAAAAAAGTGTGTTATATTGAGACCTCGTTTTATTTTTCCTGTAATCTTTACGTAAACTACTATTACATAGAATTATTTCAGATTTTTCTCTTTGAAAACTTCGGAGATAAGGGGGGGGGGGGGGGGGGGAACGGTATTTTTTTTTACATTTTTCATCATAAGTCGAAAACTATGCGGCCTAAGAAAAAAGAAAAAAATGTTTTAAAATGTGCAAACAGCGCTCTTTCATATGATACCCCACATGCCCTAGTCACTTCACTTAAAATTTTTAAGACCCCTTTTCAGTCCCTGTTGTGAAAAAAATATTAATTTTATTATTTCTTTCTTATTTGCAAAATAGTTGGGCAAATGTCATCTTAAACGATTCCAAATTTCAAGTTGATACCATTAGTAGTTCTCGAGATATCCAGCTGTGACAGACAGACAGACTGAGTCACACCATAAGGGTTCCTTTTTTACCATTTTGGTACGGAACCCTAAAAAGATACAATAAGGTAGACAAGTACTTACTTTTTCGAGAATCACCATTTGTATTAAAGCTGGACATAATGGTAATAAAAAATACGGTAATAATACTATTATTGACGACCATCTTTACAACTGGAGTGTTGTAAACAAGGAAACTATATAATAGTGTAACACAATAACAACCAAGGTAGGGTGACTATGTAGGACATTGGCGTAGGACGAACAATGGCAAGTGTTAATTTGTTAAGACTTGTTTTATTTTGATAGTTCAAAGAGGATTCTTTTTCGCTATCGAAACATAATGTGTTGTAACTTGTAGCCATAATGTCAAATTTTACATCACGAAGTTCTTGATTATTTCATGAAACGGTGACATTTTATGAAATGCTTGACTAAAAGCGGGCCATATCTATTAGTTATAGCGTTCTTCGATTTGGCTATATTATCCTACTTTCTACTTTAATATTATAGTGAAAATTTGTGGGTTTGGATATTTTGATGTTTGTTCCTCAATCACGCAAAAACGACTGTATAGATTTCAGAAAATTCATGTCACAAATTTGACACACAGATAATTTATAGCCTGGATAAAAATAAGATAAAACATAGGGCATACCTTTTTATTCCGGTCAAAGATTTCCTGGAGACTTTCCGAATGTCCACGCGGACGAGGTCGCGGGTGGAAGCTAGTATATCATAAAATGGTTCAATTTGTATCAACAAATTGTAGTTCGTGGATTTATGAAGTTGCCTTTTGTCTATGTTTAATCTGATTTTCTATAGTGCACTTTCCATATTAACTATTTATTCATTTAACTGTGAACACTATAAGTATTTCGAAACTTTTAGTACTTACCTACAAATGATTGAACACATACCATAGCGTAAAAATTGAAAAAACTTCAATATGTTTTTCTAACCATTACTTTGGGGAAGGTAGTATAGTAAATTTTGTTTTAACAAATAAAGTCTCGAAATTAAAGACATGTAAACAAATTTATTCAATAATTTTGCAGTTTTAACTTCATTTGTTATGTTAAGGTGAAAAGTAAGTTATCTTCACGAATAACTGATTTATATCAATTATTATTTTATAAAAAGTTCGTTAAATATCGGACATTGTACGATAGTATCGGACAGCATACTTTTAAGGGTAATAGAAATAAATTAATAATAGTGAGAATAATTTAATACTTGTGCTAAGTAAGTACCCTGCAAATGTGTTAATAAGATAAGCTATTATTATTTCAAAAGAACGTAAAATATATAATGCAGGGACTGTTTTGTTAAGTATCGGAGAGTTTCGTTTAGTATGGGACACGTTAATTATTTGGCTACTAGCTTTTGCCCGCGACTTCGTCCTGCGTGCGTGGACATTCGAGAAAATCCATAGAGAACCTTTAACCAGGATATAAAATATTCTGTTATTGATAATAAAAAGTTAAATGAACTTGTTAATAATTATGTATATTGTATTTAGTTGCCATAATTATTGTAGTAAATGTAAGAACTGCATTATTATTCATTTTCATAAAATACGTCTCTTGTATGATTTTATCATCAAATCTATTTTTAAAACTACAACATCAAAACTATTTCGTCAGAAATAATTTGCTAATAGTACTATTAAACGGTAATAATTAATTACCTCAGTGGCCGTACTAAAAAAACAAAGTAACCTTTTCTATAAAGAAAAATACCCAAATCCCACCGGCATACATACTAGCACTATACAATACGTAGCACTGTGGGCTATACAAAATTTCTGAAAATAATAAAAAATGTTATTATTAATTTTAGTTTTCTATTATTATTTATTATTAACTTTCGTGTAGTAACGGACGCGCGCCGCGCGGACGTGTCCCATACTATACGAAACTTCGCTGTCCGATACAACGACGTGAATGACATTAGAAAAAAGTAAATTTAAAATAAACACGCCATTTTTCATTTGTTTTAGTGTCATTTATTCAATCTGTAATAAACTTATTACACACTTAGTAACATGTGTCGTTTATAATATCGAAATTGTGCATATAGTAGACTAATCAAAATAAAAACCGGTCAAGAGCGAGTTGGACTCGCGCACCGAGGGTTCCGTACCATCATAATTGCACCATTAAACCACACTGCAGAGTAGAATAATAAACGTAGTATTGCAGTTTTAGGTCAGCGCCATCTCTTGACCGATAATGGAACTAATGTTAATTTTTTTAGAAATTTGATAATTTCTAAAAAAGTGTGCTATATTGAGACATCGTTTTATTTTTCCTGTAATCTTTATATAAACTGCTATCACATAGAATTATTTCAGATTTTTCTCTTTGCAAACTTCGGAGTTAAGGGGGGGGGAACGGTATTTTTTTTTTACATTTTTCATTATAATTCGAAAACTATGCGGTTTAAAACAAAAAGAAAAAATGATTAAAAACATACAAACGGCGCTCTTTCATATGATACCCCACATGCCCTAGTAGCTCCACTTCAAATTTTTAAGACCCTTTTCAGCCCCTGTTGTAAAAAAGATATTTATTTTTTAATTTATTTTTTATTTGCAAAATAGTTGGGCAAATGTCATCTCAAACTATTCTAAATTTCAAGTTGATACCATTAGTAGTTCTCGAGATATCCAGCTGAGACAGACAGACAGACTGAGTCACACCATAAGAGTTCCTTTTTTACCATTTTGGTACGGAACCCTAAAAAGGTAGGTATTCACTGATTTAAATCGATATTGTGCTCATAATGACGTTGACAGCTTGCTGCAAACTGGTTCACGGCGTGTCTATGTTATTCTTTGCTTTCTTATAGGGAGCTAATGTAGTGAGATAGAGGTGTTATTATTAACATTGTCCGATACTATACACTGTCCGATAGTATACTACCTTCCCCTACTTACTATGCTGGCTCAACGACCCAAAGTGGTTTTGGGCATCTTCTAGTACCGCTGCCACTGTTACTTCTTTCTCGCCCTGCCCCAGTCTAGCAAGATCGTCAGCGTACCCAATTATTTTGGTAATTTTTTGCCCTTCGTTCAATTCTATTCCATCATGTGTTTTTTGGACAGCGTATTCGAGAGAGCAAGGTTAAACAGTTTAACTGTTTAACGTTAATACATGCCTACCAAATATATTTATTTTGTTGTCATCAGTTGTTGGATACCCTATTTTTGTTACTAAGCATTAAAAGTTAAAAGAAAGATGACTCAAACTCAATAGACAGGAAACAATGATCTTAATTCTTCACCAACTACCGTTTGAGGAAAATTACATAATATAAATGCTTTTGAGAATAAATGAAAACCTATATTTTAGTTAAATAATTTGAACTAAAATACACAATAATTAGCCATTTTAGTAAGCTGTGACACCGCGATGAATTTTATTTAATATTGTAATTCTAATACACAATTTTAATAAAACTTCCCGTGAAATTTTTAGGGCCCATGCATTTTAGACGGTATCATTCGTCGAAATTTTCTTGTAGTCACTATTAGAAGTATATAGCAAAACTGCTAAAAGTAGCCGTTTTTGACACATATGCTATCTACTTCTACGAATGACTACGAGGGATTGTAGTGACACCTTCTAAAAATACTAAACTATGAACCCTCAAAATCACACGGGATGTTCTATTAAAATCATTTTCTTTTAACAACTTACTAAATAAAAATATCTGAAGGCGCCCATCACCACCTAGTAAGTACGTCTAGTAATATAGCATTATGGATTTGATAATGTGTGAAAATTCCGAACGGAAAAAAACGCATGTATGTGGTAGGTCCATAGATTTGTATGGATTTGTTGTAATTAGGTACAGGAATTTACGGCGTTTCTCTCACCCACATATTATTATTAGTAGGTATGAACGTCTATACAAAAAAACCGGTCAAGTGCGAGTCGGACTCGCGCACGAAGGGTTCCGTACCAAAAAACGGCTAAAAAATTACGTTTGTTGTCTGGGAGCCCCCCTTAAATATTAATTTTATTCTGTTTTAAGTATTTGTTGTTATAGCGGCAACAAAAAACATCATTTGTGAAAATTTCAACTGTCTACCTGTTGTTGTTATTAATATCGAGCAAAAAACAGCAAAAAAATCATGTTTGTTGTATGGGAGGCCCCTTAAATATTAATTTTATTCTGTTTTTAGTATTTGTTGTTATAACGGCAATAGAAATACATCATCTGTGAAAGTTTCAACTTTCTAGCTATCATGGTTCATGAGATACAGCCTGGTGACAGACAGACAGACAGACGGACAGCGGAGTCTTAGTAATAGGATCCCGTTTTTACCCTTTGGGTACGGAACCCTAAAAAAATGGGAGTTACTAGGCGTGATAAAGTTTCGCCGCATGATGGAAACTGGTCTGTAGGCTGTTCTTAACTAATAATAATATTGAGCTGGGCCAAACTATCCTTACATATGAATCCAAACGGCGGCGGGTTGAAGTAGCGTTCCGCCCGGCTTCATTCTAAAAATTATAACTGTCCCGGTTTAGCTTATACGTCAAGCGTGGAATCGATTTCGGATAAATCAATAACGTAGAATTCATTTCTAGTACAAAAAAATGCAATTTATGTAGCAGTTTCTGAAAAATTGCTCAATAACCAAAATATTCAACTACATATTTTTACTTTTAGTCACCGTAAACCTTAAACTGGATCATTTATATCCAAACAAAAAATACTTTATTAATGCCTATTTAATGCAGATTCGAAATAATATAACTTTGAATTACCTTTACAAACCATAAATAACGGAAAAAATATTTAAACGTCGCGCGCCGAGTGCCTAGAGTTCACTTTCGAAATAAATTACCATCTTTGACCAGCTATGTCTCTGCAATCAAGGGACCTAGACTACTCGAGTTAGGCTCAAATTGTAGCAAATGCTATACAAGTATTAGCTTTACAGAAGTATAGAACAAATTAACCCGAAGAGTTATGAATCTCCATATAAATTAATCATGGGTGTTACAAGTCCTGATAAAATTTGGCCACATAATGAAAACAGTTCTTTAGACTATTCATAACTAGTGTTGAGCAGGGCCAAACTGTCCTTACAAAAGAACCCAAATGGCGGCTACTTATGATTTTTTTTGTCGAAGAAATTATTATTTTTATGATAACTCAAAAATAATAAGTGCTCCACAAAAATTTTATGTGGCTACTATGTCACAAATAAATTTATCTATTACTTTGCTCTTCATAAAAGTTTGGATAAATCGAATAGTTCATGAGTTAAAATGATTTACAATATGGCGTTTCTTTTTTATCGTTTCAAAAAGTAGCGCCATCTTGTAAATAATTTTATCTCATAAACTATTAGATTTATCAAAAATTTTACGAGATGCAAAGTAATAGATAAATTTATCTGTAACATAATTGCCAAATAAGGTTTTTGTGGAGCACTTATTATTTTTGAGTTATCCCAAAAATAATAATTTCTTCGACAAAAAGAATATCAGAAGTAGCCGGCATTTGGATTCTTTTGTAAGGACAGTTTGGCCCTGCTCAACACTAGTTATGAACAGTCTACATAACTGTTTGCATCATGTGGCCAAATTTTATCAGGACTTGTAACGCCCATGATTAATTTATATGGAGATTCATAACTCTTTAGGTTAATTGGTCCTATACTTCTGTAAAGCTAACAGAATTTGCTACAATTTGAGCCTAACTCGAGTAGTCTATGTCCATTGATTACAAAGACATAGCTAGTCAAAGTTGGTAATTTATTTCGAAAGTGAACTTTAGGCTCTTGTCGCGCGACGTTAAATTTCTTTTCCTCTATTTACTGTGTGTAAAGGTACTTAAAAGTTATAGTATTTCAAATTTGCATTAAATAGACTGATAACATATTTTTTGTTTGGAAATAAATGTACCAGTTTAATGTTTACGGTGACTAAAATTAAAAATATGTAGTTGAATATTTTGGTTATTGAGAAATTTTCAGAAACTGCTACATAAATTGCATTTTTTTATACTAGAAATGAATTTTACGTCATTGATTTATCTGAAATTGACACGACACTTGACGTATTAGCTAAACCGGGCCAGTTATAAATGTTTAGAATGAAGCCGGTCGGAACGCTACTTCAACCCGCCGCCGTTTGGATTCATATGTAAGGATAGTTTGGCCCAGGTCAATATTAGTTAAGAAAAGCCTACAGATCAGTTTCCAACATGCGGCCAAACTTTATCACGCCTTGTAACTCCCAATTTTTTTTTTTGTATAGACGTTATATCTACTATATAGTGTTATCACAATGCCAGTAAAACAGTAGTTTTACTGGCATTGTGGTAACACTACAACAAAACAGTCCGTCAGTGTTTTGTTAAGTATCAGACAGTTTCGTTTAGTATGAGACACGTTATTATTTGGCTATTAGTTATCGCCCGTGACTTCGTCCTGCGTGCGTGGACATTCGAGAAAATCCATAGAGAACCTTTAACCAGGATATAAAATATTCTGTTATTGGTAGGTAATATAAAGTTAAATGAACTTGTTAATAATTATGTATATTGTATTTAGTTGCATTGTAGTAAATGTAAGAACTGCATTATTATTCATTTTCATAAAATACGTCTCTTGTATGATTTTATCATCAAATCTATTTTTAAAACTACAACATCAAAACTATTTCGTCAGAAATAATTTACTAATAGTACTATTAAACGGTAATAATTTATTACCTCAGTGGCCGTACTAAAAAAACAAAGCAAGCTTTTCTATGAAGAAAAATACCCAAATCCCACCGGCATACACACTAGCACTATACAATACGTAGCACTGTGGGCTATACAAAATTTCTGAAAATAATAAAAAATGTTATTATTAATTTTAGTTTTCTATTATTATTTTTTATTAACTTTCGTGTAGTAATGGACGCGCGGACGTGTCCCATACTATACGAAACTTTGCTGTCCGATACAACGACGTGAATAACATTATAAAAAAGTAAATTAAAAATAAACAAGCCATTTTTCATTTGTTTTAGTGTCATTTATTCAATCTGTAATAAACTTATTACACACTTAGTAACATGTGTCGTTTATAATATCGAAATATGCATATAGTAGACTTATCAAAAAAAGGTAGGTATTCACTGATTTAAAATTGATTAATCACATAAATCGATATTGTGCTCATAATGACGTTGACAGCTTGCTGCAAACTGGTTCACGGCGTGTCTATGTTATTCTTTGCTTTCTTATAGGGAGCTAATGTAGTGAGATAGAGGTGTTATTATTAACATTGTCCGATACTATACACTGTCCGATAGTATACTACCTTCCCCTACTTACTATGCTGGCTCAACGACCCAAAGTGGTTTTGGGCATCTTAATTTCATAATTTCTTTATTGCACAGTCACATGGTATAAAGTTGACAATATTTCGGTTAATTAGTACATGTGACACCCTGTAAGGGTGTTGGCAGAATGAGTGACTTAAATTCTATAATATCATATTATTATTAGTAGTGTTTCTTAAAAAATTAAAATTATAATTATTTTACTTAAAGAAAACGATTTATGCAGTATAAATTAAGGTTAATTCATCATTATCATTAGATATTTCATTTCATAATAATAACATAATACTCAATATGATTCATATTTTACATTCTTTTAATTAATACGATGGATTCTAATTAAATTTATCTTCAAAAAATTCTGAGATACAATAATAACAACAATAACAACAACAATAATAACAACAACAAATCTTCTAGTACCGCTGCCACTGTTACTTCTTTCTCGCCCTGCCCCAGTCTAGCAAGATCGTCGGCGTACCCAATTATTTTGGTAATATTTTGCCCTCCGTTCAACTCCATTCCCCATCTGTTTTTTGGACAGCGTATTCTAGAGAGCAAGGTTAAACAGTTTAACTGTTTAACGTTAATACATGCCTACCAAATATATTTATTTTGTTGTCATCAGTTGTTGGATACCCTATTTTTGTTACTAAGCATTAAAAATTAAAAGAAAGATGACTTAATCACAAACTCAATAGACCGGAAACAATGATCTTAATTCTTCACCAACCACCGTTTGAGGAAAATTACATAACATAAATGCTTTTGAGAATATATTATCAACTTTATCGCTACGTTAAGAGCTGTCTTTGATCAATTTTCCAACTTTACGATAATTAGGTTCTTCATAATCTTCTTCTTTCTTATCTTTACCATTAACATAAGTTTCACCAACAAAAACATTCGCATAGTTAGAATTAATGCCCTTTACAGTTGCGTATTCAATTTTGTTTCCTATTTGTTTATTGTCATTATTTGATAAAGTGTATATTTCTGCGTAATTTAGTTCGTTTGGTTTAATATTTATCCTTGACATTTCTGGGTATTGAGGCTGGTTGCGTATTGACTTCGGCAGCGGCTTCGAATAAAAGTTTTCACTCTTTGTTTCGATGTAAGGTAGCGTGTGAGTAACATCGTCATTGTCGGTAGCTTTGGTGACATCTCGACGGTCTGAAGGTATCAAATAAATTTCTTCTAGTATCGCGCTATTCGGGAATAAAGGCACCGCACTGCAAAGATTCTCGTACGTGACGTCTTCGTGATCCTGAAAAATTGCAGATGGAATATAAACTTTGTTTAATACAAATAAAAATTTCCTGTCTCTTACTTTGCTTACTTGAACAATGCCAGTAGAAATAAAAGGATAACTGATGCTCAAAAAATACCCAAAACGTGCAAAATTGATCACCACTGGGTCTAATGGTTTAAGCTCTAACCGCTTAAGCTGCAAGTCATGTAGGGGTTAACCAACCCAAGAAAGGGGTTCATTACTTGAACTTGGTGTCACTTTGGTGGTGTTTCATGCCAATTTGGCAAGCTACTACTACTATATTACCTATAAGTCTGATATGACTGTGTAGTAAGATTAGTGGAAAACGCGGCAATTTAATTGTTCAGTTCCAGCAGTTAGATGTAAGATAGCCAGTTCCTCAGTTGCTAAGGATTTCTGGTGCACTTAACAGTAGGGGCCCAAGTCTGCTATTGCTCGTCATAATCGTGTTTCAATTGTGTTTGAATTGTAATGGTTTTTACCACAGTTTTTGTTACATAGACACAAAACAGAAACACGATTATGACTTTATCAATAGCAGACTCGGGCCCCAGGCGAGGCAAGCACGACCCCTTATGGGTAAAAAACTTATTACCTAATTGCCACATGCTGTCACAAGGTGGTTTTTTTTAATGCACAACGAGGTAGTGCCTGGCTTTCATCTCACCTGAGATATTAAGTGAAGATAAGGCCGAAGATGGAAGCGCACTACACCCGGAATCCTCATCACTAAAGAACTTGCTATCTTACCTCTAACTGCCGGAACACAACAATTTTTAAATTGCTGTTATGGCGTCAGACTTAGGTAAGATGGTGGTAGCTAGTCATGCGGACTTGAAATAAGCCCTACCACCAACCAAACCGAATACAAATTATCCTGGGAATCGAACCCGGGACCCATGCGTCTTATACGGGTGGGCGAACTACTAGACCACAGAGGCGGTTCCGTTTCGTTATACTTACATTTAATACATTCGCCTTATGCAGCAGCCTTGTGAACTGCTATTCAAAATTGTGTTAGAGATTAAGCAATTAATTTGTTTCTTACCCCCTCCTGGCCTGATTTTTTGGATTTATACACGTTGATAATTATAATCATTAGTATAATAATTATTAGAACGCCAACGCCTACTATAACCCAAATGCAACGGCTTGCTATAGATTCTGAAAAAAAAAATCACTTTTTTGAGAAAATCCCTTTTGAGATAATTTGATGATTAATGATGTATCTAAGATTATCATATATAGGGTCCTTCGTAAATAGTGCACATAATTTTAAGGGGTCAATGTACTCATGCATACAAACAACTTTTACTATGGGACCAACATTGAAATCGCGAAAAAAAAATCTGCTGTTCCATAGAAAATTTTAAATGAAATAGATCAAAATGTATGGAACAGCTGATGTTTTTTTCGCGATTTCAATGTTGGTCCCATAGTAAAAGTTGTTTGTATGCATGAGTATATTGACCCCTTAAAATTATGTGCACTATTTACGAAGGACCTTATATATATAAACAACTATGACAATCACGTCGTTAATTTTTTTTTGTGTTTACTGGTGGTGCACAAGCTTTTCTTATAGACGCCAAATAGAATATAACCTGGGCCCATGACGATAAGTGGTGGTTACTGAATGATGCAGCCGGTGCCAACGGTTTAATTAAATGTACTTCCCAAAGCTTAAAAGAGCTCGAGATGGTTATTTTTGGTCACCCATCCCTTGGACGCTAGATGCGTTATCTAATTATTTTGCGCTATCCATCTGCTTGCTGGGGTATACACAACACAGGCCACTGGGTTATCGTTTTTGGTAAAGTCATTTTATTATTACTGAGACAAAAATGTCGTTTTTCTTAAACATATTTAATTCGTATGGAAATTCTTTAGTAATTGAATTTAATCTCAACCCGAATCAGAAAAACAACACTAGTCGTAAGTAATAAAATGATAAAAACAATTTTAAAGATATTTAAATCTGTCATTTTTGTTTAAGGGATAAAAAACGGACTTTAGTGGATTGGTAACAAAGAGTCTTAGACATTGAAAAGCACAAACTGAAACATAATTAATGACTCACCGTTGATTTGCTGACTACTATTCAACATTTCAGTGATATTATTTTGACTGGAGCCTGTAAATAAATAAAAAAATATAAAATTATGCAAGTTTTTTATTCGAGCGATATAATGATAAAAAGTTTATTTGATTTTAAATTTATATTTAAAAAACCAAAGTCTTTTTAGAAAGGATATTGCTAAAACAAAATGCTTTTTTACCCAACTGCGGCGAAGCCCCTCCTTTTGCGATTCGGGATTTTGGGTTATACGTAAGCAAATATTGGCCGAATTCTGGATTATAATATAGGTAAATACTCTACTTTTACCTTCTTATCCTTGAACTTAAAATACTTACCTACTGTTTTTCCGGGTCTTATGTTAAACAAAACGCTAGTGACAGTTCTGCGCTGTTTTACGTTAGTGAATACACATTTAATTTCTGTCCCATTTAGTTCTTGAACAAGAGTCAGGTTAGCATATATCTTCTTGTCATAGTTTACTTGTGTTGTACAAGAGTTACCTAAAAAAACAACATTACTAAAAGCTTCAAAAAATACACAACTCAGTGTAGGGAATATGGAGTCCTACAGAGTTCTAACGTGGGTCCTATCTTTTTCATTATTCTTAATAACATTATGTTATATTTGTTAAATTTTTATTTTTAATTATGTTTTTTTTTTACCTAGTTAATGTTGAAACGGGAGGAACAAAATTACCCAATGTCACCTGCATTGGGTAATTTTGACAACCCGTTTTTATTGAAGTATATGGGAATATTGAAATCCATGTTCATTCATCTTTTCATAAAAATTTCTTCTTAATGCAAATTATTGATAAGTGCTTCATCTTGATCATGAACTCTTTTTAATTTGCATGGGCCCTTGCGGACCTAATGAAAAGTTATTTTTAAAAGATATAACTGCTCGCTTGTTTGTGGCAACGTGTGACCAAAGATGTGGCAATTTCTTGCTCAGCGCATAAGTTTGGCCATCAAAGAGAATATGCTGTTCTGCCAGTCTTTTGGGTACCTTGCCTCTAACAGGCGAATTAGTTGAAATATTTTATTTGCAAAATGTAATTATTCGAATTGTATATTTATGAATATTAATAAATATGTTACTAATAAAGTTACCTTTGGTTTATCCGACATACTATTGCCTAATTTACCTTGTGTAATATTCTTGCAAAAATCCCAATGCAAAGTCCCTCTGTTTTCATTTTTCTGGCAATCGATTCGAACAAAGTCTCCCTTTGTGCCTTCATAAATATTAGGCGTGGAAGAATATTTATTAAATTGTAAATTATTGACTAGTATTGTAGGAGGCACTGAAAAATAAATAAGCCATAGAGACATGGGATGTCTCCCTTTTTTTGTGATATTGGATTTGGGACATTTTAGTTTTGTGCTAGTAGTTATCATTCTGGGATGGGAAATTAATTATCTAAAGCATATAGTATTTTTTTAAATAAAATCGATAAATCTTGTCGTTTTTTATCAAAGTCTCAAAAATTTATAGGATTTCGGAGGCTTGGAAATTTTCCACATCTCTTTCCCGTGTCACTCAAAAAAATTGTTCACAAGAGCGTGATAAGCACTCGATTGATGAAAGAAATAAAGAAAGAAAAAATACATTTGGGAACACACAACGATACACAATTAAACTATAACAAAACACAACAAAAACTAAAAACACAGGTAGGCGTCGATAAGCTGCTTTTATCTTGCTCTAAAAATGATATTTCTGAGCGGCGGAATGGGATAGATAAGGAAGAGTCAATAAATATTTTAATGTAAATACGGACGGGCCAGAAAGGTTCTGAAGCGGCCACTCCTTGAGCAAGCCTCGATGCATATAAGCAAAATCTAACTCCTGAGTTTCGATAGTGATCACTGATTGGTCACAAAATTTGGTAGTTTAAGTTTGAGCGCAAAATCTAACTACCGAACTTTTTGACCAATCATAGATCACTATCGAAACTCAGGAGTTAGATCTTGCTTATATGCGCTCCGATAAGAGGAATCGACGGACGACATGAGGGTGAAGGTCGCGGGAAGCCGCTGGTTGCGGGCAGTGCAGGACTTACCATCAGGCGCCAAGACAAACTCAAATGTCAATCTGGACGACTCGTAATAAAAATCAGTATATTCACATATTATAGCATCGTTATCGTTGTACTTGTCTAATTCAAAGGTTGCACTAATTTTGCTATAATAGTATACATAATTTGGTGCCACACATCCAGTGAGATATCTGTGGTTCCATGTCCCTGAATGCATCAGAAAAACAAAAATTAACATTAGTCTACCGCATTTTTTCGCGTCTTTATTAATGTACCTTGTGTAGGCTCCCCTTTTGTTTTTGATCGGGTATAGTTAGGAGTAAGCAGAAAATAAAACCTGACTACTAAGTATACCCGATTTGGGGTGTCGTAATCGGGTATATTTAGGAGCTAACGTTTTATTAAACTTTTAGGTTTTATGCATTCACAATGCTATTTTTATATTAAGATAATTAATAATAATAAAAAAAATACTAGAAAAAATTGACTCACCCTTGGGATTCCGGCACAATTAATGCACTCGGTAGCATAGCTGGTAGTGGAGCTCAGTGGCGCAGTGGTTTAGCGCCTGGCCCAGCGATTGCAGAGGTTAAGCAACATTCGCAAGGATCGATCATGGGATGGGTGACCAAAAATTTATTATCTCGAGCTCCTCCGGGCTTCGGAAGGCACGTTAAGACGTTGGCCCCGGCTGCATTTGCAGTCGTTAACACCCACCAATCCGCATTGGAACCGCGTGATGGGTTATGGACCGCCTCCTTATCCACCCATAAGGAAGGCCTGTGCCCCAGCTGAGCAGTGGGGACATTAAAAATTGCTGATGGACATACCCGAAGTGGGCCGAGACGCTGTGTCTTGTAGACGTACATTTAGTAGTGCTCACTTGATTTGATTCATCTCATAACTATACCCGAGGTGGACCAGACCCGTGATATCGCCGGTGTCTTCACAAGGTACGTAATTAGTAAACACGCCATTTTTCCATGGCTTTATCTTTTGTGCCAACCACAGCAGAAGCGAGTCGTCGAACGGTCGTTTTGGCTCTAAATTGTAAAACATAGCTTTGGCTTTCTCATAATTTTTTACTTTAATACATTATACTAGCTTCCGCCCACGACTTCGTCCACGTGGACATTCGAGAAAATTATTAGTGAACCTTTGACCAGGATAAAAAGTATTCTTTGTTTTAACACTTGGACGTACCTCGCTCGCAAGGCAAGGCGTTTGCCACTTGCGGCTGGCCTCGAGCAGCCAGGAGCCCTATTTTTGAATCGCTCGACTGGCGTGGAGAGCTCTTTTCTACTGATTTTCGTTCAACTCCTCTAATATTAGGTCCTTCTTAAATAATGCACAAAATTTTAAGGGGTCAATGTACTCGTGTATACAAACAACTTTTACTATGATACCAACATTGGAATCAGCTGTTCCATACATTTTGATCTATTCGATTTTAAATTTTCTATGTAACAGCTGATTTTTTTCGTGATTTCAATGTTGGTACCATAGTAAAAGTTGTTTGTATGCATGAGTACATGGACCCCTAAAAATGATGTGCACTATTTTAGAAGGACATAAATTATATTATATTTGAGTCAAATGTCGAACGAAAATCAGTAGAAAAGAGCACTCGACGCCAGCCGAAGGATTAAAAAATAGGGCCCCTGACACTGCACTCGGTCACGTACGCACAATGTTGGTACCATAGTAAAAGTTGTTTGTATGCATGAGTACATGGACCCCTTAAAATTATGTGCACTATTTTAGAAGGACCTTATATTTGAGTCAAATGTCGAACGAAAATCAGTAGAAAAGAGCACTCGACGCCAGCCAAAGGATTAAAAAATAGGGCCCCTGACACTGCACTCGGTCACGTACGCACTCAATGTTGGTACCATAGTAAAAGTTGTTTGTATGCATGAGTACATGGACCCCTTAAAATTATGTGCACTATTTTAGAAGGACCTTATATTTGAGTCAAATGTCGAACGAAAATCAGTAGAAAAGAGCACTCGACGCCAGCCGAAGGATTAAAAAATAGGGCCCCTGACACTGCACTCGGTCACGTACGCACTTACTCGAGGCAGGTCCACACCAAGAGAACGTGAACACGATCTGCCTATTCTGCCTCGCAAGGAGGACGTTAAAACAGAGTATACTTTTTATTCTGGTCAAAGGTTCACTAACTGATGATTTTCTCGAATGTCCACACGGATGAAGTTGCGGGCGGAAGCTAGCCTATACATATTATAATAAAGCTGTAGAAAAGTTGTTCTACATCAAAATACACTTTAACATACTGTGTAGTTGCTCCAATAACTTTTTTCAAGAAAGATAATTGTGCTAAAGGTAATGATGAAAAACCAACGAAAAACATCGAAAAATGCAGAAGTTATTTTCCATACTTTTTACACGTAAAGAAAAAACAGAAACAAATGTTTTCGCATAACGGAGCCGTAATTAAGATAGTTGTCACATTGGAAGCAGCAATTTAACTACGATTTCTGTCAAAGTTGATTGCAACAAAGTTACAAAATGAGGGGGCCGCTCGGTTACATATCATAATTACTAATTTTATCCCAACTATTTTCGAAATAACTACGCTCGATTCACATATGTTCATGACGCCTATTGTTCGAGTCAACTACTGTTTAACTTACCTAACTTTAATTGAACTAAAATCAATGAAATATGAACGACGAGGATGTTTCAACTATGTTCGAAATGCCCATTGGTCGACTCACCTACTGTTTATCAATTATCAATAAGTTTAGGGTTACATGCCAGCATGTCGGTTCTGGCACTTCGCCGGCCGCTGCTGGCGTGTTACCCTCAACTTAACCCCAAATCAACAGTAGATAAATCATTCGTTAGTTCAGTCAACTTTAGGTGAGTTGATTGTAGTTGAATTAACCGTAGGTGAGTCGTACGTTATGCATTTCGTTCATTAGTTATAACAAAAATAGGTGAAACGTTCTTTAGTTATTCTAAACAATAGGTCTTTTGACCATATTTATCTCGAAAATAGATGGGATAAAATTAGTTATTATGATATGTAACCGGCCGCTCGGATAAAGCACACTACGCTTTTCTCGCAGAGCGCGCTAGCCGCCCCACTACGTATTTTGTGGCGCTAATTAGTCCATTTTGGAGCATTTCTTTTTGTAATAAATAATAATACGTATGTAGCTATCAGTGTTGCCAATGCTACGGTAAATTAACGTGTTCTACTGCCATCGGCATCGGGGTCAAAAATTAACCTTTCAGTTATTACGCCCAACAGTACGCGTGGCATTAGAAAATTTCACCCCCTCCCCTTCCCCCCAGCAGGGTGTCTCCCGCTGTCTCCCGGGCGTTTTCTACTTTGGTCCACCTAAGGAACAAGTGTGCCAAGTCTCATTCTTTAATGCATAAAATATTGGTGTTGTCCTATACGTTTCCCACAGGGAGATTTTATCAAAAAATATCGGAAGACACTCAAACATTATTTGAAAACTATATTTAAGTGCTATCACCTTCAATCCAAAAATTTTAAATAGAGAATTTAATGACGTATATATTGTTATTGAACAGTTTTGTTGTAGCTTTCACTGTTTTTTATGAAAAAAAATAAAAACTGCAATTGGGGACACAAAACGCCCCCCAGGGGGGGAAAATCACTTTACGACTTGTTTCTACTTCTATATTTTATTGTATACGTAAAAGTTACATGCACGCCAAGTTTCATGCTTTCTGCCGGATGGGACGCGAGATGACAAAAGCCTGTTGATTTCGGCCAGTGGGCCTACCATGAGTTGAAACAAACTGTTTACGTTACCGTAAACTATCGGATATACTGCTCACAGCCAATGCGAATGAAAGAGACAAAACGATAGTTTACTGTAACGTAAACAGTTTGCATCAACTCATGGTAGGGCCACAGGTGCATGGACGAAACGCTCTGGCTTTTGGGCCAAGTACCTGGCCGAAATCAACAGGCTTTTGTAATCTCGCGGATGGGACCGTGTTTATTTGAAAAGAGCTGTACTATGATGGTAATAAAGTTTATAAAAGCTTACCATATTTACACAGATACAAATGAATTACGGATCCTCTTGGCAGCCAACTGTTATGTTTGGTACAGGACACAGACAACGTGTCGCCATCTTTATAATTATATTCTCCATCTATTTTTCGCGTTTGATTAATATTTGTAATATTATTATAAAACGTCATTTCCATATTGTCTGAAACATAATAATGTACAGTTAGAAGGATCACGCATTGCCACTCATCACGCTCCGTCATGCAGATTTTAGCAGGAAAATAAATAATTTAAAAAATATTGAAAAGCCGACTGCCCTGCCAAAAACATACTAAAAAAATAACCAGGTGTGATTGCAATCGGGGACCTCTTTGATTGAAAATTGTTCCACAGAACGGTCCCCGAACTGCAATGACACTTGTTATTAAACTTTTTAGTTAGTAAAGTTTTTATTATTATTTATTTTTATTTCACACATTTAAGCAACAATAGTTTTGAAATCATCAAAGCCTTTATTGTCTGGTAATTTTACAGTAGTAAGATAATTATTATTATTTTGGAAAAATCTACTCACCCGTAGTAGCTCAGACGGGACAGGATCAGCTGCTACGGGTGAGACGATATTTCCTAGTATTTTTTCTAATATAATAATTATCTTAAAATAAAAATTGCATTGTGAATGCCTAAAATCAAAAAAATCGGTGGTTAAGCCAGGAGAGTAGGAGGGTACTAGTTTGTATTATGTATGTATGTTTAAGTCATGCATGAAGTTCAAGATTTATGTTTGACATTTGAAGTTCTTATTTTTCATACTACTACCACTAGTTAGGTAGGTAGTCAGATTAGTTAAATTAATAATGTCAAAGAAAAAATAAATTAAAAGAAAAAAGATACAATTAGGTGGTTACTTACTTCCTTGAGAATTGCCAAATGTATAAAAGTTGGACATTATGATAATAAAAAATACACTGTTATTGACGATCATATTTGCAACTATACTGTCGTCGTAAACAAGGAAAATTATAATGTAACGTAAATTTAGTCCTAAGGTAGGGTGACTGTGTGGGACATTGGCGTAGGACGAAAAATGGCAACTAAAAATTTGTTAGAATTTTGAGAGTTCAGAGAGTTTGCTTTCGCTATCGAAACAGGTATTTACGTAAATGCTCAATAAGTATTTGTTGTTTTTTTTTATCTTAAATGGGTTTGCTCTTGACCCCAGTCTAGCCCAAAAGCAAAGACAGGGCCTACGATGGAGTGAGCTTGCCCAGAAAGTGCTTATTCACTCTGGCCTTGAATAGAGTCAGGTTTTCATCGCCTATTAATCTCTTGGCTCTGCGTTCCACCGAGTCCAAGTTGATATTTCGCTGAGCCGTCCCAAAGGTGGCAACAATGCAGGATCGGACTTGAGCTTTATAAAGGGTTAAAAGCTGCCCAGGCTTAAAGTACCGCTTGACTTTATTTAGGATGCTCAGCTTCTTAGCTGCAGTTTGAACTTTGGATTCGATGGAGGTGCCGAAGTTAAGGTCAGAAGATAACTCCATGCCAAGAAGCTGGAGAGTATCGGTTACTTGGATAGATGTACCTCGGAAAGTAGGAGTTAAGTTGAATGGACTCCTTTTTGCGGTGAACAGACACGCCTGCGTTTTAGAAGCGTTGAAACTGACGAGATTTTCATCACCCCATTGGGAGACGAGATTTAACTTCAGGTTCAATCGCTCGACCATGGCCTCTCTCAATATTTTTACCTCATCTCTACCGACTTTCGCGCTGGACAGATATCTCTCCATGACAGTACTGTCATCTGCGTACCCAACAATGCCCGATATTAGTAGGTCATTGATGTGTAGCAGGAAAAGCGTCGCAGAGAGCACCGACCCCTGAGGAACGCCGGCATCAATCGCCATGAGGTCAGAGGAGCAGCCGTCAATGACTACTCTGATCGACCGTTCACTCAAGAAGTCGGCTACCCAGCTACAAAAGCCAGCGGGGATTCCGTACGCTGGGAGCTTGCTCAGCAGACTTGCGTGCCAAACCCTGTCGAAAGCCTTTGAGATGTAACTTGAAGCACAGAAAACATAATATTGCTTTTAACCATAATAATGTATTTTGATCCACGAGTTAACGTCAATTTCCATATAATGAATAAATAGCTTGATTATTTCATGAAAAGTTAATAAAAAATAATCGAGGTGATAGGTATATTATTCTCAGTCCTTTTAACGTGGCAACGTGTACACAAAACTTCATTATGATCAGTTAAGAAGTTAAGACGTAAAGAAGTAAAAACAAACAAGCTTACTTTCGGATTTATAATATTAGTAAGGCGATCCTCACACTGCCGCCGCACGCAGCGCATCGCTTATTCGGGCGGTTTTCGCCGCGCCTCCGCACTGGTCGGCGTTATACGACGGCCCCGCGCTTACGTACAAAAACCGGCACGATACTATTAGTAGGTATGAACCTCTAAACAAAAAAAGTTGGGAGTTACAAGTCGTGATAAAGTTTGGCCACATGATAGAAACTGATCTGTAGGCTGTTTGCTGTTTCTAACTAATATTGAGCTGAGCCAAACTATCCTTACATACATTTCCATACGGCGGCAGGTTGAATAGCGCACTTTTCCCGGCTCCATTCTAAAAGCTATAACAATTCAGGTTAAACTAATAGCTAAAATGTGGTATCATTTTCGGATAATTCAATAACGTAGAATTTATTTCTGGTATAAAAAAATGCAATTTATTACGCAGTTTCTGAAAAATTACACAATAACCAACATTTTTAAACTTCTTTTTTTTAGTTTAGGTATTGGCACTTGTTTCAGTACTTTCAAAAAAACTACCTTAAAGAAGCGTTTTTCAGGTTAATTTGTGATATGCTTTTGTTATGTAAACTATATTTTATACAATTTGCGCCTAACCCAAGTAGTTGAGGTCCATTGTTTGCGGAGACACAGCTAGTCAAAAATATGCATTTTTTCACGAAATAAAAGGGGTTTCCGTTTCGTTCGGAAGCATTTCTCAGTTTTTTTGTTTATATTTCTGTAAAGATAATTAAATTTTTTACAATTTGAGCCTAACTTGAGTAGTCTAGGTTTACTAGTTGCAAAGACACAGCTAGTCAAAGATAAGATTTTTTCAATTAATTTCAATAGAAAACCCATTTTTAACCAGCTATGTCTCTGCAACCAATAGACCTAGACTACTCAAATTAAATTCAAATTGTAGAAAATTTAATTAACTTTACAGAAATATAAACAAAAAACCTGAAAAATGTCTCTGAACGAAACGGAAACCTTTTTATTTCGTGAAAAAATGCATTATTTTGACTAGCTGTATGTCCGCAAACAATGGACTTAAACCACTTAGGTTAGAATCAAATTGTATAAAATATAGTTAGCATAACAAAAGCATTTAACAAATTAACCTGAAAAACGCTTCTTTAAAGTAGTTTTTTTGAAAATCCTGAAACAAATGCCAAGACCTAAACTAAAAAAATGAAGTTTAAAAATGTTGGTTATTGTGTAATTTTTCAGAAACTGCTTAATGAATTGATTTTTTTTATATCAGAAATAAGTTCTACGTTATTGATTTATCCGAAAATGATACCGCATTTGACCTATTAGCTAAAACTGAATTGTTATAGTTTTTAGAATGAAGCCGGGAAAAGTGCGCTATTCAACCCGCCGCCGTATGGAACTGTATGTAAGGATAGTTTGGCCCATCTCAATATTAGTTAGAAACAGCCTACAGATCAGTTTCTATCATGTGGCCAAACTTTATCACGACTTGTAACTCCCAACTTTTTTTAGTATAGAGGTTCATACCTACTATATGGAGTTCATTGTGTTGTACCCCGCAGTTTCCGCGCCTGCTGGCGGCAGCCGCTCGCGGCACGCCCCGGTGTGGTGCGCGGCGGTGCGCGCTCCCGATGTGTGGGACCAGGCGGTTTTCTATACAAATTGATGTACTTGCATACAACGTAAAACCCGCGCGCGGTGCCAGTGTGAGAACCGTCTTAGGATAGTAAGGATGAAATTGCCTATTAGTTTTTTGTTTTTTTTTTTATGTAGCACTTTCCGTATAATTATTTTCTTCATTTAAATAACAACTGCGAACGCCAAAGTTTCAAAACTTTTTGTACAAACGTTTGTAAATATGCCATTGGCGTAAAAATTGAAATAATATAAGAATGTTAACACATAAAAATATTTATTTAGTTGTATCATGGTTGGTTACCCTATTTTTATGCATTAAAATAAAGATGACTCATTTGCATTAGTCCGGAAACTATGATTTTATTTCCTCACCATACGGTTTGAGGAAAGATACATCAATTAATATAAAAAAAAAATATTATTCTAATTATTTCGACCAAAATGTTTTAAATTTATGAAGATTAAGGTACAAGACAGCAGTGATATCGTTATCCAAAAAAACGAATGGATTTTAAGTGGTGAATAAAGTGAACAAACATAATCAGAAACAAAGTGTAAAAAAACACAAATATTGCAGTTAATATTGGACTCGTTTTATTAAAAATCGTCAAGAAAGTGCTTTTTAGTGTTTTTGTGACCAAATATAAGTAGTACTAGTTTAAAAACTTTTATCAATAAAGTGAACAGTGAAATCTTTTTAACCAAACTAGACTTCTACAGTTAAAAAACGACAAAATAAACAAGTGATCATAAAATCTACACCAAATTAACATTATTATCATAGTCAAAAAGTGTTTAATTGAACAATTTACCAAGTGCAAAACAAAACATACAAGTCACAAATACCTACCCGCTTTATTTTGTATAATCTCACAATAAATTACCCTTGCTTCCAACGTTCTGATAGCGCAACGGTGAGTGCGCCCGGTTTGGACCGTAGTAATTCCAGAGTTCGAAACTCCGAGTTAGCAGACTTTTTTCTCATCAGATTTTTTTTTCTTACAAGTGCCAGCCAACATTAAAATGGCAAAAATTATAACCCGAAGTGCGAAACAAAACTATAGTAGTAAAACACCTGTTTACGTTAATTGTCACAAATGTAAAACAAAATCTGACGAAAGAGATACAATACTGTGTCAATCATGTAACAAAAGGGTTGATTTCGATTGCGCCGGAATATCTGACAAATTATATAGATTAATGAATGAAAGTAAGAAGAAAAATACGCAATGCAGCCGGTGTATTAGTAAGAATAAAAATAAAAATGCTCAGACAAAGACTAATACTGTTACTGTGCCCGAAGAACTACAACAAAAACCACCTCAGAATATTGTAGAAAACGATCTTACAAATGATTCATTTACTACATTGTCAGACAACTTAAATTCTATTGAAGATCAAGACGATTCAATTATCTCACTGTCTGTTGACAGATTAAACAGAAGTTGTCCGGAAAGAACTGTGACATGTGTAGATGATTTAGAAGAAATTACCCAAAAATATTTGATTTTGAAAAATAAGTTGGAAAGCGCAGATCATCAAATTGAAGAATTATTGTTGGAAAACTCATCGCTAAAAAAACAGATTGTAGAAAACGAAATGACTATCCTAAATCTCAAGAACATTTGCAAATCAACTATACCGATCACGTCGTCACCTATAAATAGTACAATTAAAAAGAAACGTAAAGCTATACACAAAACACTTGGAAAACAAACACAAGAATCAAATAAAGATGAAACAGATCAAAGTATTAAGGCTTTAGAAACAGATCAAAAGGAGCTGACCAGTAAATTAAATAAAAATATTCCAGGCAAAGGAACAATTAATTTAGATAAAAAACAAGATAGAGCCGAAAAAGAAACGAGTCAATGTTTTAAACCTGGGAAAATCTGCATAATCAGTAATAATAATACAAATAAAATATAACACATTGCCGGAGATACCTTTTGTTCTGCTGAATGCTGCCACTACAAAACTCCTGGAGCTGGTATACGGGAACTTCTGGACGGTATTGAGAATAAGCTGCAGACTTTTAGCCTAAATGATTTTTGTGTTATTTTTATTGGACGATATGGACTTTAGAGCTACTTACGATTATCACCATATTGTGGCATGCATCAGATCCAAGCTCCTCAAGCTACAGCATACAAATTAGACTAGGAGGCCATAACAAATTTGGTAACGATCGCGTAAGTGGCTGACTCTTGGTTCACAGGATGGAGAGGCACTCTCTGATGCTAAATATGTAAGTCTGTTTGCGTGAAGTGGTTGCGTTCTTTTTATATGCAGGCTGAATAAAGGCTATAATTTTTTTGAAAATAAATTTTAGCCCATGTTACTCGCTGATAATGTAGCTTTCTAAAAGTGAAATAATTTTCAAAATCGGGTCAGTACTTTTTGAGTTTATACATTACAAACAAACAAAAAGTTAATCGCTTATACCTACGAAACGCAACCAAATTTTGGTCAGTCCTTACACAGTTCACGTGAGTACAACTAGTACTCACTCGCTGTACTATTGTCAGCCATTTAGCCTCTTCGTTTCTTTTCTGGTAACGATAACACATTTTTCAACCTGCATATAAAAAGAACGCAACCACTTCAGGCAAACAGACAGACATATTTAGCATCAGAGAGTGCCTCTCCATCCTGTGAACCCAGAGTCAGCCACTTACGCGATCGTTACCAAATTTGTTATGACCTCCTAATATAAATGTTATTATTTGTGTACCAACTTATAAATGTGCCAAATACGTAGACTTATATAATATGCGAATTGAAATATTTAATAATCTGCTATATTCCGATAATGTTATATATAAATATGCTTACCTTTTGGACTCTAATAGAAACTTGGATTATACACCTAAAATGTTTAGTGGAAAACAAGGAATTTTAAATAACTATGGCTGTAAAATTGTTTTCTCTGATTTATATAAGTTGATGTTAGATATCTTGGCTTCATACAGTTTGAGCGAGTCGGTTGATGTAACCTGCCACACAAATCAGGAGGTCGATAGGAATAATCTTTTTCGTGGACTCATCACAATCGAATAGTTTAAAAATATTCCATCAAAATATGGGGGGTTTTACTTCAAAGCGCGATATTTTCGAGGTAAATATTTCAGAATTGAATGAAGTAGGTAAAAAACCTGATATAATTTGTTTGTCTGAAACATTTATTCGGCTGGACAGTGAATGCTGTTTAAAATTGACAGGTTATGACTTATATTTAATAATCTGCTATATTCCGATAATGTTATATATAAATATGCTTACCTTTTGGACTCTAATAGAAACTTGGATTATACACCTAAAATGTTTAGTGGAAAACAAGGAATTTTAAATAACTATGGCTGTAAAATTGTTTTCTCTGATTTATATAAGTTGATGTTAGATATCTTGGCTTCATACAGTTTGAGCGAGTCGGTTGATGTAACCTGCCACACAAATCAGGAGGTCGATAGGAATAATCTTTTTCGTGGACTCATCACAATCGAATAGTTTAAAAATATTCCATCAAAATATGGGGGGTTTTACTTCAAAGCGCGATATTTTCGAGGTAAATATTTCAGAATTGAATGAAGTAGGTAAAAAACCTGATATAATTTGTTTGTCTGAAACATTTATTCGGCTGGACAGTGAATGCTGTTTAAAATTGACAGGTTATGACTTAGCAACAGCTTATTGTAGAAAAAATGGTAAGAATAGGGGTGGGGTGTGTATATTATTGAAAAAAGGTATACGATTTCAGGAGCTGCACGATATTAAAATATTTTCGCAAGACCATACCTTTGAGTGCTGTGGCATAAAATTGTTAGATTATAATATTTTAGTAATATGTCTATATCGAACCCCTGACTCAAATGTGACGTCATTCCTCTCACAGCTAGATGAGGTGCTGCACAAATACATGAGAAAATCTAAATCACAGATCGTGCTAGCTGGTGATTTAAATATAAATACTTTAAAAGTGTCAAGTAGTACTAATTATCTGGTAGATATAGTAAACAATTACAATTTAATAATGCACGTCAAAGAACCAACCCGAAAAAATAATTGTATTGACCACATCATCAGCAATTTAGATAAAGCTTATAGTGAACTACACCAGTTACATTTGTCAGATCATAATACAGCACAAATGTTGTACGTTCCAATCAAAAAGGAAATACTATTGCCGCGCAGTTACTATGTTAGTATTAGGGATTACAGTGAAAAAAATTGTCAGTTGTTCAAGAAACATTTACAATGTTTATCTATTGAAGAAATACTTAATGAAACTGATTTGAATTCAGCTATGTCTTTATTTCATAGCAATTTGACAACATTATATAAATTATGCTTCCCAGTTAGAAAAATCAAACGATCGAGTAGTTACAAAAAACCTAAATGGATAACAAAGAGCATAGCTCGAAGTTGTAAAACAAAGAGGCGATTGAAATATCAATATTACTCCTCAAAATCACCCAGCAAAAAAGAAAAATACAGATCGTATTCAAAAATGTTGCGTAAATGTTTGAAAGTTTCACAAAAAACACACAATGATAAACTAATTGTTAATTCAAAAAATAAATGTAAAATGACATGGAAAATTATTAAAAATGAAACTGACTGTATAGGAAATAATGAATTTATAAATGAAATTAAAATTGAAGACAGAAAAATTAATGACCCACTCAAAATTGCAAATGAATTTAATAAATTTTTGACAGATTCGACAAAAAATGAACAAAACTTGCTCAATAATACTAACAGAAAATTTATTGCAAATAGTATTTTTGTGGAGCCCTTTACTACCACTGAAATAAGTGCAATAATTAAATCACTAAAAAATACAAATGCCACAGGATATGACGAAATTTGCACTAAAGTGGTTAAATATTGTGTTAACGAACTTGCAGGGCCTATTACATACTTAGTAAATCTTTCGTTAGAGACAGGTATTTTTCCAGAACTTCTAAAATTGTCAATTGTTAAGCCACTTTTTAAAAAAGGCATGAGAAATGCAATGGAAAATTATTGACCTATAACTTTAGTGCCAATATTGTCAAAAATTTTTTAATTGGCTATGAAGAGAAGGCTGATAAACTTCATTACTAAATTCAATATATTAAGGTCTGACCAATTTGGATTCCAGAGTAAAAAATCAACTACATTAGCAATTTTTAATCTGGTACAAGATATAGTTGAAAACATTAACGCAAAAATACCGACGACTGTAGTATTTTTTGACATGAAGCGCGCTTTTGATTTTGTTTCCCATGAGTTGCTTCTCCGCAAGCTACATAATCTGGGAATTAGAGGCACAGCCCTAGACTGGCTAAAATCTTACTTGAGTAACAGGAGACAAGCAGTAGAAATTGATCATTTGGATAAAGATTCAGTAGTCTCATCTTGTAAATCATGGGTTGTTTTTATTAGTTTATCGGATATTGATATTAAGTGTCAAATATTAATTAGAAATGTGATGTAAGAAATCCGGGGTGGTAACCGTTTCATATAAAAATCATGAGATTTCGTACATTACCTAGCTTTTTCCTAAAAGCAAAATAGTTAACCAAATACCTTGTTAGTATAATTTTATGGTGCATTAAAATGATATCGCCTAATAGCAAAATTAAACTGAATCCAAATTCGCATGTTCGTTTTTTTTCACAGTATTCATCTGATCTCAATATCTAGATAAGCCAAAATGATGATGCTAGATCTTTTAGACATTTTAGACAAAAATATAAACATTTATTTTTTACGTTTTAATAATAATGTATTTCTCAGTAGTTGTTTTTTTTAGTTTTATGCGATGTTTCTAAATGTTTAATTCCTTTTATTTTGACTATAACTAACACTAATTTATGACATAGAAAAAGAAAATTTCAGTTATCTTATTATGTCCCGATAAAGCTAGTTTTTTTGGACTACACCAGGTTTTCGCTAAACAGAATCCTGATTAGCAGGTCTTCGAACCACCTGCTCTCTCCACCCGGTTTGGAAATTTCAAGCTTCAATGCCTGATGACATTATTTGCCAACGATGGTGCTAACCTGAAATTCAAAATCCCATGAAAACAACCTCCTGAGATTTTCCGACAAGCCGAATCAGATCAATAGATCAAGGAGTTACCTTATATCACAAATAACCTCATTTGGGTTTCAATTTTCGACCACAGTCGATCTTTATTTTACAGCATCGCCGTGCGTGCAAGTTCCAAAATGATTAATTATATATAATAAAAATAAGTTGATAAAATGTGCGTGCCGATAAAACTTTAAAAGGAGAGCCAGCACGATAAAGGGACTTATTTAGTGTGATAGCCCTTTATCCCCCCTCGAACAAGACAGTTCCCGTTTTAACCTAAAGGGCGTGTTTTTAAACATATATTTATTTATTTTTTTATTTATTAATCTTTATTGCACAACAATACACAAAGTAAGGTACAGAGGCGGACTTAATGCTAAAAGCATTCTATACTAGTCAACCATCAATAAAAAGACATTCATGAATTTGCGGTACATACAAAGGACTTACAGAACCTTAAAAAATATTTAAATAATACATAGATAAATAATATATATAAAAATAAATAAACCTTAATATATAAATACATATATTATAAATATATAACAAAAATAACAAGAAATAAGTTTGAGACAATGATCATTCACATTTCCAAAAGAAAAGCATGAGCGTTTCTTTTAAATGAGAATTTGCTAGATCTCCTGATAGTTTGAGGGTGATTATTCCAGAGGCGGGTAGCTTGCAGCGTAAAAGGATCAGACATATAGCCAGAACGAAAGAGAGGAGTGGAGAGAGCAAGAGAATTGGCAGAGCTAAGGGGACGATCGTGAGTATCACAGAGATACTGAAATTTGCATTTCAAGTATTCTGGAGAATGGGGATTGTTGAGGATGGAATAGAGTGAGCAGAGCAGCCTTAGCTGTCTGCGAAGGCGGATAGGGAGCCATTTAAGCTGAGACCGGTACGAAGAAACATGATCAAATTTACGAAGGCAAAATATGAAACGAATGGCATTATTAATAAGCTGGTCCAACTTATTAAGGAGATCCTCATTCAAGTTAGGGTAGCAGACATTAGCATAATCAATGAGTGGAAGAATTAAGGAAGTTACTAGAGTAATTTTTGTGCGAATGGGAAGAAAGTTCCTAAATCGGTTCAGAAAGCTTAGAGAGGCTATAACAGATCGACTGACCTCAGAAACTTGCATTGTCCAGCTGAGAGAAGAGTCAATGTGCAAACCAAGGTTTTTAACGCTAGTGCTGAGGGGGATTGTGATGTTGTCAAACATTAGAGGCTGTACCGAACTGTAATCAATCTTTGCGATCTGTTTCAAGCCTCCGACAATAATTGCCTGACACTTGGATGGGTTAACAGCTATACCAAAGTTGGTCGACCATTTCCCAATTTTATATAGCACACAGTTTAACAACGAGACAGCTGTGTTGATATCGTCTGCAGATGTCTGTGCATAGATCTGTAAATCGTCAGCATAAAAGTGGTAAGTACAGCTAAGCGATGAGGAGAGGACGTTAATAAATATGGAAAAAAAGGAGAGGAGATAGAATACCACCTTGTGGCACGCCTGCAGAGAGATGGCACCATTGGGAAACATCTGATCCCAAACGTACTGCCTGCTGACGACCACGAAGATAATTGGAAAGCCACTCCAGTGACAGCGACGAGAAGTTCAGAGATTTAAGGACGGCTAGCAGAATATCATGGTCAACCATATTAAAAGCGTTGGAAAAATCAATGAGAACTATAAGCGTGACCAATTGGCTTTCTATGCCCAGACGAATATCTTCAGTAACCTTAAGGAGTGCTGTGGTAGTACTGTGTCCAGGGCGGAAACCAGATTGGAAGGGAGTAACAAGGGAGTTCGAATAGATGAAAGAAGAGATTTGTTTATGAGCAGCGGCTTCGAGAATTTTAGAAAGAAAAGGAAGAATGGAAATTGGTCTAAAGTTGTTTAATAGTTGAGGAGACAAAATTTTTGGTAAAGGGATCACAAAAGCCATACGCCAAAGAGAAGGAAACTCATCTGTCAGAAAGGAATGATTGATAATGTGAACAATGATGGGGAGAATTTGTTCAAGAACACAGATAATCATATCCCTAATAATATCGTCGCTGCCAACTGCCTTAGACTTGATGGATACAATAATCCTACTAATCTCGTCTAGAGTCACTGGAGAGAAAGAGAAGGATTTGGGGAGCAAGGGGCTTTTGGAAACAATGTCTGAAATTGTATTTGACTTGGTGCTGGGGTCTAATGAGGAAGTCGTAGAAAAATGCTTATTAAAATCATTAGGAGAAAAGGGGTAGGAGTGAGAGGGGGAAGATGATTTCCCCAGCCCAAAGGAATGAAGAAACTTCCATGTGTTGGCCGAAGAGGAGTTAGTGATGTTATCATAGAAGTATTGACGCTTAGCTACCCTTACCAATCGATATAGGGGCTTTTCCAACCCTTCAACTTGGAAATTAAGTGAAGTAGCGCCATTTGTTGTCGAGTATATGAACTTCATTCATTGTACATATTAAGGACTTAAAAGAACAACGATTATTTGGGGTGCATTTCGAAAGGCGCTGCAAATAAATAGCTAATTTATATTTTGGAGTTAAAGCAGAATAATTTTAGTTATTCAAATTAGTTCTGTACATTTAGCACGAAACTCTATCGAGAAAAAAAAACGCGCGTAAATTTACTCGATAGCTAATTATCTATGGAAATTTTCATTTCGCTATTCGGCGGTAGATGGCGTTGTACAATTTTCTCATGCAAAATTACATTATCGAATGTTCATTCTAAATAACATTCTAGAAGGTGTAAGAAAGAAAATATTCCCAAACTTTCTCGAATATCCTAGGGCCTAGCTCTCTGAATATATAAGAGCCCGGTGTCGCCCGCCAGAGTTTGATTTGAACAGCGAAACAAGCGATTTCGAAGCGAAGAAGAAAAAAGTTGCCTTCATTGTGAAATATCAAATGTGACTATTTTTAATAGTGTGTTTAATTAATTCTAATGGTTTTTTTCTTTTCTTTTGATTGTAATTTCCTTAACCTTCAAGAAGTCGCGAGACGTTGAACCGATGCCTTCTATATACTTTGGCCGCTTGACTATTGATATATCATGACTACAACGTGGGCACGCCCCAGAACGTCGAGCGGACGCCACTGCGTTAGCCGTGCAACTTTCAACATGGGCGCCTGCAGTCAGCGCCGCCACGCCGCGGACTTGTTCTTGCACGCGCCCGACTATGTACTCTGAGCCCTAATCATCCCATAGTCCCGGGACAAAGGTGGAGGTGATAGAGCTATGATGTTGTTGTAGTAATGACTGTCAAAAGTAATATCAAAGCGATGCTGTGTGACCGAGATGGCGCTATACGCGATGTATTAGCTCTGTCTATATCACAACATTACTTTGACGTTGCTATAAGAGCCCAGAGTACGGCATCTGATAATAAAAATACTTATTTTCTACCGATCTTGTTTTATTGTAATCATATTAGCCTTTACTTAATGATGTATGAAATATTAGATAAGACAAACTAGAAAACTTAATTATATACGCTGATTTCAAAAAGGCCTTTGACCTAGTAGCCCATGTTTTCATACGAAGCTGAGGGGTGTCATCTGTTCTGTTATGTATTCATGGATCACTGCTCCGTGCGAATCAAGTTTGCGAAATTAGACATAACTAGTTTCCGTATAAATTATTTCACAATTGGTGCCATCAGGAATTCCACAGGGATCCTACTTAGGACCATTATCTCTTATATAAAAGTGAAGGGGGACTGACAGACTATTGCCCAGCCCAAACCACTAGACCTAGAGACTTGAAATACAGTGTAAACACCCACTAAGAAGGGATTTTTGGAAACTCTACCCCTAAAGGGTTGAAAAGGGGTACCAAGTTTGTATGGAAAAAAAATATTAAATAGACATTTCAACTTGAAATTTCATAGCTGAGTACTTCTGAACACAAATAAGCAAACACGTGTTTCGTGGTTTTCCGAAACTCAACTCTTTAGGGGGTAAATGGGGTAAAAAATCCCAACATCGATATGGGTGTCGTTATCGAAGTTTAATGAGATGCTGATTGCGAAAACGACATTTATTTTTAAGTAGTAGACATTATTCAACCCCTTAAGGGATCGAATAGGGTTCAAACTTTGTATGGAGAAAATATAAAATAGACATTACGTCTTCAAACTTCGTAGGAGTACTTCTATAAACAAATAATCAAACATGTATTTCGTTAATTTTTGAAAATCAACCCCTTAAGGGTTACATTGGGTAAAAAGCCCAAACTCGATATGGATGTTGTTATTGAGGTTGATTGCGAAAATGGCATTTATTTTTAAGTCCTACATGGTAGCTATGTTTCAACCCCTAAAGGGATCAAATGGGGTTTATATTTTGTATGAAAAAGAAATTTTAAATAAACATTTTGACGCGAAAGGAATACTTTTAAAAACTAACAACTTTTAAAAGCAAACACGTATTTTGTGATTTTCCGATAATTAATCCCTTATGGTGGATGGGGTGAATAAACCCATAGAATAGAATATCATCTATTTGCATTTGATTAGGGTACACTGGAGGTCTTTAAAAGATCTGCCTATTCAACTATTAACAATAGCATGCAAACAATATTTTAAATAAAAATTAACAAGTACTTATTTTTTTTTCATAAATTGATATTGATGTCGTTATTGAGGTTTATGTTAATAACGAAAACGATATTTATTTTGAAGTCCAATACGGTGGCCATGTTTCAACCTTTCATTCAGAACATTCAAAATAATCAGGGGTGAAATGGGGCTTATTTTGAATGGTTTTTTTTACTAAAAGATATTTCGACTTAAAACTTCGTAAGAGTACTTTTAAAAAATAAGCAAAAACCCGTTTTTCGTGTAGGTATTTCCAGAAAATATTTAGGTTTATTAACCCACTAACCCCCAACGCCTTGAAGGTTAGTGGGTAAATAAAACTTAAAAATCGATATGGATGTCGTTAAAAGGTTCTAGGGGATGTTGATTGCGAAAATAGCATTTATTTTGAAATCCAACACGGTGCCATGATTCAACCCCTAAAGGGGTGAATTAATGGGATTCATACTTTGTATGGAAAAATAATATTCAATGGACATTTCGACTTGAAACTTCATATGAGTACTTCTAAAAACAAATAAGCAATCAAATCGACATGGATGTCGATATTGAAGTTTAATGGGATTTTTATTGCGAAAATGGCATTTATTTTAGGGTCCAACACGACACGGTGGACATTATTCAACACCTAAAGGATTGAAACGGGGGTTAATTTTTTATGGAAAATAATATGGGAACGGTACAGAAATGAGAACGAGAACGGGAACAGGAACTAATAATATTATAAATGTGAAAGTTTAATGTTTGGCTGTTTGTTACTCAATCACGTAAAACCGACTGAACGGATTTGGAATAGCACACAAATAGTTATAGCCTGTGGTAAAACATGGATACTTTTTTATCTCGGTCAAAGGTTCCATAGCGATTTTCCGAATGTCCACGTGGACGAAGTCGCGGGCAAAAGCTAGTTATTTATAATTTTTAATAATTAATTATTTAATAGCTGACGATTTCTTTAGAAATCATATTAAAGGTATCCATTTACTTTGATATGTGTTGTACTTCAAATAAATGTTTTGTTGTTGTTACTAGTGTAAGTCGAATTATGTCTCATAATTTATTTTTGTCGGACTAGTCAGGTATGAAGACGATTTTGTAGGTTTTGTATCGTAACACAAATTTGTTTGATTATTGAAAAATGTATGTGATGTTATAAAATGTTTATTTATCATTAATTGAAATAAATAAATACAAATTTTATTGACACAAATTGCAAAAACAAAAACCTTTGAAAAACAACTTAGATTAAACGTTGACAAGTAAACAATTTATACACATTAACTTTGTCTAGGGATACAGGTGTTATTTTCATACAAACGAGGTAAATTGAAGCCTTGGTTTTCTGCCAGGGATGTACCGTACTGTGATCTGATGATGGCCATCCAGGGACTGAATGGAGGAGATTCAGATCGTTATACACACCCAACTGATCTGATCAGTATTCTAAAAGATTAATGGGTCAGAGTTCTCAATTTGAGGATTTCCATACATTTTCATGCTATTTTCGCGGTTTTTGTAAACATGTCCTTAACGTTTTAAGAATACTGGTCAGATCAGTTGGTGTGTATGGCGATCTTAATCTCCTCCATTCACTCCCTAGATAGCCGTCATCAGATCACAGCATAGTACATCCCTGGCAGGAAACCAAGGCTTCAAAGTTACCTCGTTTGTATGAAAATAACATCAGTATCCCTAGACAAAGTTGATGTGTGTATATTTAAAAAGATTTTTACCCGAACTAGGAGATTTGTATCTCAGGTAGGTACGGTGCTCTTTCTCTATACAATAACGCCAAACAGAAGGTTTGGCAACAGGTGATTGTTACAAAAACAAAAACAAAAAGTGGATATTGCCATATACCAACTAAAAAACTAAAAAAGTGTAGAATGATTAATTGACAATATCGTATAATGCATTAGCCGCAACATTTGAATTAGTCGGTTTCGGATTGCAATAAGCATAAGAGTAATATAAATCGTCATCATTGTCTATGGTGTAATAAACTCGTTCGTTGTGGTTTAAGACGTCTGGTTGAGGTGCCGAGTCGTTTGGTTGAGGTGCCAAATTGTCTGATTGAAGTGGCGTTGTTGTTTTCTTCTTACGTCGATAGACATAGATTCCAATTATGGAACCGATTATCAATAATGATGCTGCTGCACCGACCACTGCTTTCCACCATTGCACTGAAAAAATAAGATAAAACAGAAAACCGACTTCAAAAAACCTACCTCTAAAAAGCAAGAAATTCGTAATAATAAAAACACGTCTATTGAAGTCGGGTGGGGCTGGAGTACAAATTCCTTTTTTTTTATTCTAAAAGCCACACCCGACTTCAATAGACGTGTTTTTATTATAACGAATATTATTTCTTGCTTTTTAGAGGTGGGATTTTTGAAGTCGGTTTTTTTGTTTTTATAAACAATTTTTTATTTTTTTTATTTTTAGTGTAGGTACCTTTTGTATTAGGTAGTGTAGGTAATGTTATTGAGTTTAGGTAGAAAACTCGGGTCAGCCAAACGTGAGTTAATCGCGGAGAAACATACATACATCCGGGTCAAACTGAGAACACCCTTTTTTAAGTCGGTTAAAGAACTACACATAAGATATCCCTTTTCCAACAAAAAAAAATATTATCTTATTCAGTTCATAAACAAAGAAGTTATACGACTGATCATCGAGGTAGTTCACACAAAATCATACTATTTTCGTGCTTGTTTCAAGATTACTTGAAAAGTACTGAACCGATTTCAAAATTTAAAAAAATGGGACTAACTTGAATTTTTACCTAATATAATAACGTTTGAATCATTTCAATCGGTTCAACGTCTTCGAGTAATCAGTGTACATACAAAAAAAACGGGTCGAATTGAGTACCTCCCTCCTTTTGAAGTCGGTAAAAATATCAAGATACACTACTTAAGTCAAAGATACGTGACCAAAGTTTCTCCTAGTTACGCCTGCAATGATTTGTGAATGGATAGCTACACATCTGCCGAAAATTATGTAGCGTTTTTTTTAGGTTTGCCTTTGATTATCAGTCGCGTAACTTCAGCATAGTGTGTCAAGAGGTAGCGATTAACTCTAAATCAAACCTACTAACTAAGTAACTTATCCACCATAAATTCTTTGATGGGTTGTACAAGAACATTAAACTCTTTTGGTGGTTGATTGGCCAGAATAGGGGTCTTTTTCACATTAAAAAAAACCGGCCAAGTGCGAGTCGGACTCGCGCACGCAGGGTTCCGTACCAAAAAACGGCAAAAAAATATTTTATTCTGTTTTTAGTACTTATTTATTTGATTTTTGGTTTTCCCGACGTTTCGGCACCTTTGCAGCTGCCGACTTATTTATTTGTTGTCATAGCGGCAGTAAAAATACATCATCTGTGAAAATTTCAACTGTCTACCTGTTGTTGATATTAATATCGAGCAAAAAACAGCAAAAAAATCACGTTTGTTGTATGGGAGCACCCTTTAAATATTAAATTTATTCTGTTTTTAGTATTTGTTGTTATAGCGGCAACAGAAATACATCATCTGTGAAAATTTCAACTTTCTAGCTATCACGGTTCATGAGATAGACAGCCTGGTGACAGACAGACAGACAGACGGACAGCGGAGTCTTAGTAATAGGGTCCCGTTTTTACCCTTTGGGTACGGAACCCTAAAAATTAAGTTAAGTGAATAGCTTACTGACATAAATTCACAACTGTCAAATTTAAACATGTTATTCGGTGGTCGTGAAAGCCTGTGAGGAAAACGAATGTCGACTACCTAGATTCTAGACATGCGCGCCGAGGCCTAAATTGCCCGCGGCGGCGCGCCGACCATTTATAGTCGGCGTGGCGTGACCGCGCCGGCGTGGCACAAATTTTTAAAGAGCTTATCTTTAAAAGAGATCTCTTCCAGCCAACCTAGAACGTGTGAGAGATTTCGTAAGTTAGCAGTAAGACAAAGTGCAGAATGGTTGGTACACATAATGAATCTAAAAATATATTATACCCAAAATATCAAATAATAAGAAATACTATAGATATTTAAATACACAGATAAGCATACATATATATATATATATATATATATATATACATATACATACATATATACAGATATATATATATATATATACAGTGCCTTTGGTCTTGAACTAGCGATAATTTAAAGGCGTGTAATACTACTAATTTTATCGATAAAAACACCCACATGTTGGGGTCTATCCCCACTCCTGTTGGAATGGCCGCCATTTTAAATTTGACTTTTTATTTTAGATGACCCTGCAGAAAAATATTAATTTCTCCGGATTTAGAAGTCTTACAGTTATAACAAAAATACTATTCAAAAGCTAATAATATCACCTATCAATTTAAAAAATAAAATGTTTAAATTTTTGGTTTTAATACGTCATAAAAATTACTGAAATAAAATTTTATACAAAATTTGTGCGATTTTTTTTACTTTTTATTACATTTCTCAAAAACTAGGACATTAATGCTCACTTTTTTTGCATTATTCAAATACACAGGGATATTATCTACAGAACGACTTAAAAATTCATTGCTCTATGTTGCATATTTCGAGAGCTATTGATGTTTTAATATGACCCTTACAAGTACTAAATGGTTATTTTCGAAAATAAAAAAAATCGAAATTCCTAAAAACTAGATTATATCATTTGATGAAATTAGTATTCAGATAATATTATCAACCTAATTTAAAGTATGTTCAAAATGCTTGTAATTATGTCCATTTTCGAAAATAATCATTTTTTGGTGACGTAAGGGTCATAGTTCAAACAAAAATAACTCTCAAAATATACAACATAGAGCAATAAATTTACAAATTGTTTTGTTTATTTATTGTATTTGAATAGTGCAAAAAAAGTGGACATTAATGTCCTAGTTTTTGAGAAATGTAATAAAAACTCAAAAAAATCGCACAAATTTCGTATAAAATTTTATTTCAGTAATTTTTTATGACGTATTTAAACCAAAAATTTAAACATTTTATTTTTAAATTACTAGGTGATATTATTAGCTTTCAAATAATATTTTTGTTATAACTGTAGGACTTCTAAATCCGGAGAAATTAATATTTTTCTGCAGGGTCATCTAAAATAAAAAGTCAAATTTAAAATGGCGGCCATTCCAACAGGAGTGGGGATAGACCCCAACATGTGGGTGTTTTTGTCGATAAAATTAGGTGTATAAAGCCCACCGGTAACGATCAATTGCGATTGTCAATTTTTCCGCAATTGACGCCCATTGACGGAAAAATTGATCGTTTACGCGTGCAATTGAAGCGATTGTCAATTGCTCCAACAATGGCATTGACGGAAAAATTGACAATCGCAATTGATCGTTACCGGCGGGCTTTACACCAGTTGCGCGTGAGTCGTGTTGACGAACGCACGTAGCTAATACGATACTTCGCGCTGCGCGATAGTAGTGTTCCCTACAACTACCCACCCGCGTTTAGATAAAAATGGACGAAGAGGACGCAAGTGATTCTGCTGTGATTGAGGATTGCGAAAGAGTGTTACGTGAGTTGTCAAACCCAACCAACCCTACAGAAACACCGACAATAAATACGAAAAGAGTGCGTGAAAGTGAAGAAAGCAGCGAGGAAGGTTTTATTACAGTTACTAGAAGAAGGCCGAAGAGATTAATTAAAAGTGCTTCTATTGATGAAAGTACTGATACTAATTCGGAAATATATGAAATAAGCTTATTTTCTTTACAACAACTTCCAAAGCAAATGGCCTTGGCTAAATTCTTGAGAGACGAGAATATTATAAGCGTAATGAAAATAAAGTACAAAAGTGCGTTCAAAGTATTTATTCAGTTAGCTGATAAGACCCAAGCTGAAAAACTTATTGCAAATAAAAAGCTAAAAGAAAGAGATATAAGAGCTCAATTCACCGACCAAAGTCATTTATCATACGGTATTATTAAGGGGGTCGACTTAGATATAAATGATTCAGAGTTGTTACAAAATTTTGATTCCTTGTATGATATTATTTCTGTACGAAGATTAAAAAGGTTAGACAACGATGGAAATTGGACCGACAGTGAAACAATTAGGCTGTGCTTTAAGAATACTTGTGCACCCCCTTTTATTAACATCTATGGATGCCGATTTGAAATAGAAAAATACGTATTTCCAGTAACTCAATGTTCTAAGTGTTGGAAGTATGGTCATTCAAAGAAGTTTTGTAAATTGAATAAGGATATTTGTCCTAAGTGTGGAGGCGATCACATTAACTGTGAGATAGAATCATATAAATGTCCGAATTGCGGCGGAGGTCATATGGCACTTGATAAAACATGTCCCTTTTTTTATAAAGAGAAAAAAATCCGAAGCTTAATGAGTGAACAGAATATTACATATAAAAGGGCGTTAGATATTTATTTACAGAACCAGAAAAAAGATAAACAAATCATTAATGATTCCGAACCTTTAAGGGCTGTCAACAGTCAGATCAGCTCTTTATCTAATACAGGTAAAACTTACAGTAGTGTTTTAAAAACATCGGCTGACATTCATAATACCAGAAGTAACGAAGACCAACAAAAATTCATTGAAGACCAGACAAAAAACAAAGTAAATATAAAGAAATACGAGAAAAAGTCAAAGAAAACCTCAAGAGATTATAATCTAATACAAAACCCTAGCATGGAATACGAAGAAATTACAGATAGTGAAATAAAAGACAACCCACCTATAGAAGTGTCACAAAGAAAAAAGGAGAGAAGATTTGACTTTTGGAAATTAATATTAAGAATGAAAAATATTATAACGTCTGAAAACAGTTTAGAAGAAAAAATTGTGTTAATTATAAAAGCTATATTTGAAGAATGTAAAATATGTTTTAAGAATCTTTTGTCTGGAGTTAATTTGTCTGAAAAGCTTTTTAGTTTCTTTGATGGATAAAGTCGATTATTTAAATATTTTCCAATGGAACTCACAAAGTTTAGTGCCTAAAAAATCTGAGTTTGACTCACTGTTGTATCAAGAAAAGATTCATTTAGCTGTTATCTCAGAAACATGGTTGGACACAGATGAAACTCCATACTTTAGCGGTTACAATATCTATAGAAAAGATAGGTCTGATGGCTATGGGGGAGTAGCAGTTATTGTACATAAATCAATAAAATCACACGGATGTCCTGTCCGAGACATAAACACCGGAATAGAAACTCTTCATGTTAGAATACTGAACGTAAGTTTTTTGAAAGATATTATTGCTATTTATTGCCCATCTACTATTCGTACACAACAGTCGGACTGGGATAAAATTTTTACTTTAGCTTCCTCGAAGACATTGGTATTGGGTGATTTTAACGGGCATCATACTAATTGGTCCTACAAAACTGATCCAAGAGGTATACAATTGTTGGATTCGGCCCTTGAGAACGGTTTTATGTCGCTGAATAACGGTCAAGCCACAAGAATTAAATTAGTTAACAACGTATTACAGAAATCGTCTCCTGATATAACCTTTGCGTCATCAGACATTAGTATTTATTTTGATTGGCAAGTTCTTAATGAAACACTAGGAAGTGATCATCTTATAATTAAAATTAAGGCTAAATTACATGATGATAGAAATTATATTAAAAAGAAAAATTTCAAGAAAGCAAACTGGTCGGGTTACCGAGATGATCTGATGAATTCCTTTCCAATATCTGATTTCAATGATTGTGAAAGTAATGATATTCAAAAATTATATGATACATTTTTGAATCAGATTTTAATATCCGCAGAGAAAAATATTCCAACTATAAAATTTTGCACCAACCCTACAAGTTCATTCAAACCTAAAGAATACTGGAGTTCGGCTCTATCAAAAACAGTTGCACAGAGACGACTCGCTCTGAAAACATTTAGAGAGAATCCCACCCCATTAAATCTTCAAAATTTAGAAACAAAAACAATAGAATCTAAAAAGTTATTACAGAAAGCAAAATCGGAGAATTGGAGAAAATTTTGCAATGGATTTAACAAAACTATGTCGGTTACAGAAATGTGGAAAAAGATGCGTTGGTATAAAGGATTTCGTCAGTCAAACGTTTCGGTACCTGAAGACAAACAAAAACAGCTATTGAGGTCACTTACACCTGACTCTGTTATTAACTGCCCTCCTAAATTTGAATCTACCAATGATCAGCTTCAGTCCTTATTCACCCTACAAGAGCTAGAAAATTGTTTAAAGAAAAAAGATACCTCCCCTGGTTCTGACGGAGTTACATACTCTATGATTTATAATCTATCTCGAACTGGAAGAGAATATCTTCTAAATTTATATAATGCCATATTTAAATATAATGTGGTTCCAAATCAGTGGCGAACAATTTTGGTTGTACCAATTCCGAAATCAAGCAGTAATAATACCAGTTCTGAACCTAAGGTAAGACCGATATCGCTCATTTCATGTTTATGTAAGATATTTCATACCATGCTATGTAGGAGGATAGAATGGTTTGTTGAAAGGCACAAAATACTGTCTCCTTCCACAACTGGATTCAGAAGAGCACAATCTTGTCTTGATTCATTAGCCAGACTAGTTTCTTATGTTCAGTTAGGTTTTTCCAAAAACATTAGTACAGCAGCTTGTTTTGTAGACATTGAAAACGCCTACAATAATGTTCAAATAGACAAAGTTATTAAAATACTTGATGAACTTGGAATGGGCAGTAATATATGTGATTACCTTTGGTCATTTTTAAGTAATAGGCAATTGATGATAAAAAATGAGAAATTAAGTGACGGAGAATATGATATAAGATGTACCAACATAGGTCTTGCTCAAGGTGATCCTATATCTCCTTTGCTTTTTAACATTGCTACATATCAAATCTGTCGCCGAATTAAAGAAGTTTTTGTAGCGCAATATGCAGATGATTTTGTCTTGTATATAGGTCACGAAGATATGGATCTTTGTAAAAGTAAATTACAACAAGCATTGGATGATATGGTTTTGATGTTGGATGAAATCGGGCTCCATATCTCTGCAAATAAGTCAACCTCTTGCGTTTTTAGTAGGGGATATAAAAGGAGAGAATTAGAATTGGTGATTGCAAGTAATAGGATAATGGCTGTAGATAATGTCAAGTATTTAGGCTTGTGGCTCGACAGAAACCTCAGATGGAACAAACACGTGAATGAAATTGCTGAAAAAGCTACTAAGTTTTTAAACTTATTAAAAGTTTTAGCTGGTTCTGGTTGGGGCGTGCACCTACTGATGGGGAAAATGCCGGGCATTTTGGGCAGATTGGGAATATTCCCAATAAACGCCCATAAATTCCCGCCCACTGGGCATTTATCTGGGCATTTATTTTTTGTTACAAAATTGATCTACAAAATTTATTTAAACGTAAAATATAGTTAATTTTAATTAAATTAGTAAGATTATTGTTCATAAGCTTATATTTTCATGAATTTGGATGTCCTAATTAAAATATTGTCTGTGAATCGTAGACGTAAGTATATATTTGTCACAAAATCTTCGAAAGTAGTAAAAATTTTACTAAAGGAAAATAATTATATGAAAATACAAGTAGAGAAGGACACTCCCGATTTAAACTCTCTTGGCCACCCCGCACCACTCGCTGAGGTTAATACTAGTAGGTTGCCCTTCATCGTTTTTGCTGAGAGGCACAACTTTTGTCAAACAACGGCATTGGCGATCAAATCATATCATAAGTCGTCCAATAAACGAGTTGGTACAAATGGTTTATTAATTGAAGAAGTAAATTAATAATTTTCTTTCATTGTGGGAACTATACCCGAAATTGGAAATACGAAAACATTGTTACATTAACATTCACGTTAACGTCATCCGCTTTATTATTTATTTATTATTTTCAATCAGATAGGGTCTAGGAAATAAAAAATATATGAGCAATACAATTGTTTTTAGTTTGTTTAATTTAAAAAATGGTCGCCAGGTTTTTTTGCAATTTACGGGGATACTAGATACACCTATAGAAGTATAGATTATTTATCTGGCATTTTGCCGACATCCTTAATGCAAGATACTACTATTCTTCTACCTTACTACTATTCTTATTAGGTAGGTAGAAAAAAAAAGGTAGGGTATAATCGCAATAAAATTCTTAATGCTGAGTAGGTACTAGGCATAAAATTTTACATTGCATATAATAACTAATGAATATAATAATGGTTCAAAATAATAATATTAATAGCATAATAATAATTTATAATAATATTATAACAATGGTTCGAAATAAAATAATAATAGTTCCTGATAAATACAATAATAGTTCGAGTGTCCAATTTACCGACATTTTTAAAAGCTTTTATTAGGCTTACTACGGTAAATTTCGGCCAACTGGCGCGAGGGACAGCGGGAATCTGGAGAGATAGTTTCGCCTACTATACATAAAACTTGGCGAAACTACCCGAGAACCCTTTGATGTACCGACACATAAATAAATGAAAAATGAAGATAGTTTTTATTTCCCAAATACAAAAACAAGTGTGTGTGTGTGTGTGTGTGTGTGTGTGTTATCTAAGAATTATTTAATTATTTATATGCATAATCAAAACGGTATTATATGATTTAAATTTAATTTAAAATGATATTTTTTAACTTATCCTTTCCAAAATTATTTCAGTTTCTGCATAATAATATGCAAGGGTCTTTAGCCACTCCGTCAGAAGTTTTTTTGCATTTGTATGTCAACATTGGGTAAATATTGTTTTCCATTCTACGATCCACATAGGGTTGCCATCTTTAAAACCTGCCGCTCAGGACCGGATGCGTAAAAACCCCGGACTTTGGAGCCTTGACCCCGGCCATTTAATTTTTTATTTTCACTTTTAGCTCGGTCAAGTTAAAAAGTTTAGTTAACTTTTACAATTTTAAGCCTTTTTTCCCAAAAAAAAAAACAAAACCTAAAAAAAATAACCTAAAAAAATAGCTTCAAAAATAAATGCTTTTAAAAGCTAAATAAAAAAATCTGCATAATTACTAATTCATTGCAATGGAGAGAGCTATGCTCGGGGTTTCCCTGCGTGATCGAATCAGAAATAAGGAGATCCGCAGGTGAACTAAAGCAACCGACATTGCTCGAAGGATTGCTCAGCTAAAGTGGCAGTGGGCTGGACACATAACGAGAAGAACCGATGGCCGTTGGGGCGGAAAAGTTCTTGAATGGCGACCGCGCACTGGACGACGCTCCGTGGGTAGGCCCCGCCCCCGACAAGGTGGACCGACGATCTGGTGAAGATTGCCGGAAGCCACTGGATGTGGGAAGCGCAGGACCGATCGTCGTGGAAATCCTTGGGGGAGGCCTATACCCAGCAGTGGGTGTCATGCGGCTGATATGATGAATTACTTATTCGGAAGTTTGTACGCATATCTAATATTAAACAACACCTTTTGAAGTCGGGTGGGGGGAGGAAAGATTTTATTTATCTAAACTTCATCAATCATAGGTTTTAAACCAAACCCAACTTCATAAGACGTTGTTTAATATGAGATATTATGCGTACAAACTTTCGAATTAGTAATTATGCAGATTTGAATATTTTATTTCTAGCTTTTTAGAGCCATTTATTTTTAAAGCTATTTTTATTAAGTTATTTTTTAAAGAGGTTTTGTTTTTAAAAAAAACTTTTATTTTAAACTTTTTTTGCGGTAGGTATATTTAGTGACGATTTATATAAGTTACAACAGCCTCATGTCAACGTCTCATCACCTTTTACAACATACTGCTTTTCCCGACGACGTTAATTGTTGAGGAGTTCTTTTGGTACTTCACTATCAGCTTCACTTCACCATATGCATTATGATGAGCATAAATAGCCTAGCAATCATGTAAAAGTAACCATATCGCACCAGTGAAATAGTATTGAATAATTCCGATGGTCATCTATGGTCTTCATCATCAGTTCCACTTCACCAAAATGATACTTTTTAAAAGCAAATGCATAAATTACTTAAGAAAATACCAAAATCGCTATAGGTGTGCCTATTATATTTGAAGAGTTCCCTTGACTTCTCCAGGATCCCATCATTAGATCCTGACCTCATGACACTGGAACCAACTTGAAAGTATATACTTTCAAACAAAAAAAAAATAAATTTTCAAATCGGTTCAGCCATCTTCGAGTAATCGAGTAACATACATAAAAAACAAACATTCCGACGAACTGAGAACCTCCTCCCCGGCCGCCCTCCAAACTAGGAGAAATCCGAGAAAACCCGGATGGATGGCAGCCCTACCGACACGGAATAGATATAAGGCGAATATAAGCGAGTTTTTAAAAATGTTGATTCTATTTACCTTTGTTTGCTTAGACTAATCAGTAAAATATATACCCAAAAGACAAATTATAATAAATATTTGTTAAATAACGAATATTTCGTATTATTTCTTTAAAACTTTTTCATTTATTCGTCGTTGAAAAAAAGTTTTTTTTTCTGCCCACAGATTGGGCATTTATTTGGGCATAAAAGATTTATGCCCAATGTGCCTGGGTTTTTTCCCAATTTTCCCGCCCGGGCAGAAACACTTTCCCATCTCTACGTGCACCCCATACATTTGCTTATTATTTATAGGTCTTTAATTCGCAGTAGGCTTGATTACGCTTGCTTTATGTACGATAGTTGCTCAAAAACTCAACTATTAAAACTAGACAGGATACAGAATCAAGCTCTTCGGATCATTGGTGGGTTTGTTAAGAGTACACCGATCCATGCGATGGAGAGTGAATTATGTGTTCAACCATTATTTGTTAGAAGGTTATATTTAGCATTTAAGTACTGTATCAAAAGCATGTCTTGGGTGGATAATGATACCATCAAACTCCTTGATGAGTTAGGTGCTGTCATTAATGAAAGATATTGGCAACCAAAAAAGAAACCCCTACTTGTGACTGTCTATAATGAATGTAAGAATTATAATATTCATAAGTCGAACCCATTAGATATGTTTAAAATGGATGTTTGGGCATCATATATAGACGTAAGGACAAATATAGTAGATAATTTAAATTGTGTAAGAGAAGCCAAAAGTAAATATTCACCCACCTCTTTGAGAGTCGAAGTAATTATGGAGCTGAATGAAAAGTATGAAGGCTGGGCACGAATTTTTACTGATGGTTCAAAAGAATCTCTTGGCTTAGGTGCTGCTTATTGTGATGATAGGGGAAGGTCAGCGATTTTCAAAACTGTTTCAGAAATCTCAATAATGACCATGGAACTATTTGCAATCTCAGAAGCTCTGAAATACATTGATAGTTTAGAAGGACATTATTTTGTTATACTCACGGATAGCAAAAGTGCCTTACAGCATTTAGCTCGATGCGCCTCTGGACATAGCAGAGGTGCATCGATAGCTTATGATATTTTAAACAAAATCCATCAAATGAATTATAACTGTATTAACCTAAGATTGCAATGGATCCCTTCCCACATAGGCTTAAAAGGAAACGAGGAGGCTGATAGATTGGCAAAATTAGCAATTAATGAAGGCGATGAAACAACTATTTTACCAATGTATTCAGAAATATTAAATAAATTTAAATTAAAATGTTTTCAAAGATTTAAAGAATATTTCGATGAAAGGAGCAAAGAAAAAGGAATTTGGTATAAAACTTTACAATGTCAGCCTCCTAAGATCCCATGGTTCTATAATATAAATAATTCAAATAGACAATTCATAATAACAGCACTTCGTATTCGTTCGGGTCATTATCCATCCAAAAAATTCGGTCATCTCATGAGAAAAATAGATTCTCCAAATTGTGAAATTTTTGGTACCGTTGACGACATCCAACACATGCTCTTGGAATGCGTCAAATACAGTGGGGCGAGGGATTCATTGATACAGAAACATAAGATAAATAGACTAGACGTAGGAAAATTTCTGACAATACTAGCAGACCCGCAATCTGCGGTGTTTAAAGAACTTATTAATATGTTTCTGTATCAATGACCCAAGTGTTCCCTTATATTTATGAATTGTTAAGTTATTTGGATAAGGGTATGATGAGGCTGACATACCTAAAATAGGTAAAAGCCTCTAAATAAAAAAAGATTAAAAAAAAAAAGGTGTATTACACGCCTTTAAATTATCGCTAGTTCAAGACCAAAGGCACTGTATATATATATATATATATATATATAAACAACTATGACAATCACGTCGTTAATTTTACATATTTTTGTGTTTGCTGGTGGTGCACAAGCTTTTCTTATAGACGATAAATATAATATAACCTGGGCCCATGACGATAGGTGGCGGTTACTGAATGATACAGCCGGTGCCAACGGTTTCTTTAAATGTACTTCACAAAGCTTAAAAGAGCTGGAGATGGTTATTTTTGGTCACCCATCCCCTGGACGCTAGATGCGTTATCAAATTCTTTTGCGCTTTCCATCTGCTTGCTGGGGTATACACAACACAGGCCACTGGGTTATCGTTTTTGGTAAAGTCATTTTATTATTCCTGAGACAAAAATGACGTTTTTCTTAAACATATTTAATTCGTATGGAAATTCTTTAGTAATTGAATTTAATCTCAACCCGAATCAGAAAAACAACACTAGTCGTAAGTAATAAAATGATAATAACAATTTTAAAGATATTTAAATCTGTCATTTTTGTGTAAGGGATAAAAAACGGACTTTAGTGGATTGGTAACAAAGAGTCTTAGACATTGAAAAGCACAAACTGAAACATAATTAAAGACTCACCGTTGATTTGCTGACTACTATTCAACATTTCAGTGATATTATTTTGACTGGAGCCTGTAAATAAATAAAAAAATAAAAAATTAGGCAAGTTTTTTATTCGAGCGATAAAATGATAAAAAGTTTTAAATTTATATTAAAAAAAACCAAAGTCTTTTTAGAAAGGATATTGCTAAAACAAAATGCTTTTTTACTCAACTGCGGCGAAGCCCCTCCTTTTGTGATTCGGGATTTTGGGTTATACATAAGCAAATATTGGCCAAATTCTGGATTATAATATAGGTACATACTCTACTTTTACCTTCTTATCCTTGAACTTAAAATACTTACCTACTGTTTTCCCGGGTCTTATGTTAAACAAAACGCTAGTGACAGTTCTGCGCTGTTTTACGTTAGTGAATACACATTTAATTTCTGTCCCATTTAGTTCTTGAACAAGAGTCAGGTTAGCATATATCTTCTTATCATAGTTTACTTGTGTTGTACAAGAGTTACCTAGAAAACAACATTACTAAAAGCTTCAAAAAATACACAACTCAGTGTAGGGAATATGGAGTCCTACAGAGTTCTAACGTGGGTCCTATCTTTTTCATTATTATTAATATCATTATGTTATATTTGTTAAATTTTTATTTTTACATTATGTTTCTTTTACCTAGTTAATGTTGAAACGGGAGGAACAAAATTACCCTATGTCACCTGCATTGGGTAATTTTGACCATCCCGTTTTTACTGAAGTATATGGGAATATTAAAATCCATGTTCATTCATCTTCTCATAAAATTTCTTCTTAATGCAAATTATCGATAAGGGCTTCATCTTGATCATGAACTCTTTTTAATTTGCATGGGTCCTTGCGGACCTAATGAAAAGTTATTTTTAAAAGACATAACTGCTCCCTTGTTTGCGGCAACGTGTGACCAAAGATGTGGCAATTTCTGGCTCAGCGCATAAGTTTGGCCATCAAAGAGAATATGCTGTTCTGCCAGTCTTTTGGGTACCTTGCCTCTAACAGGCGAATTAGTTGAAATATTTTATATGCAATATGTAATTATTCGAATTGTATATTTATGAATATTAATAAATATGTCACCAATAAAGTTAACTTTTGTTTTATCTCACATAATATTCTCTAATTTACCTTGTAATACATTCTTGCAAAAATCCCAATGCAAAGTCCCTCTGTTTTCATTTTTCTGGCAATCGATTCGAACAAAGTCTCCCTTTGTGCCTTCATAAATATTAGGCGTGGAAGAATATTTATTAAATTGTAAATTATTGACTAGTATTGTAGGAGGCACTGAAAAATAAATAAGCCATAGAGACATGGGACATTTTATTATTGTGCTAGTAGTTATTATTCTGGGATGGGAAATTAATTATCTAAAGCATATAGTATTTTTTTTAATAAAATCGATAAATCTTGTCGTTTTTTATCAAAGTCTCATAAATTTATAGGATTTCGGAGGCTTGGAATTTTTCCACATCTCTTTCCGTGTCACACAAAAAAATTGTTCACCAGAGCGTGATAAGCACTCGATTGATGAAAGAAAGAAAGAAAGAAAAAATACATTTGGGACCACACAACGATACACAATTAAACTATAACAAAAAACAACAAAAACTAAAAACATAGGTAGGCATCGATAAGCTGCTTTTATCTTGCTCTAAAAATGATATTTCTGAGCGGCGGAATGGGATAGATAAGGAAGAGTCAATAAATATTTTAATGTATATACGGACGGGCCAGAAAGGTTCTGAAGCGGCCACTCCTTGAGCAAGCCCCGATGCATATAAGCAAAATCTAACTCCTGAGTTTCGATAGTGATCACTGATTGGTCACAAAACTCGGTAATTTGAGTTTGAGCGCAAAATCTAACTACCGAACTTTTTGACCAATCATATCGAATCAATCGAATCTCAGGAGTTAGATGTTGCTTATTGCGCTCCGATAAGAAGGACCGACCGACGATGTGAGGGTGAAGGTCGCGGGAAGCCGCTGCTTGGGGGCAGTGCAGGACTTACCATCAGGCGCCAAGACAAACTCAATTGTCAATCTGGACCACATTGAATAAGTATCAGTATATTCACATATTATAGCATCGTTATCGTTGTGCTTGTCTAATTCAAAGGTTGTTGTAATTTTGCTACAATTGTATACATAATTTGGTGCCACACATCCTGTGAGATATCTGTAGTTCCATGTCCCTGAATGCATCAGAAAAACAAAAATTAACATTTAGTCTACTCAGTTCTGGAAGTACCGCATTTTTCCGCGTCTTTACTAAATGTACCTTGTGTAGGCTCCCCTTTTGTTTTTGATCGGGTATAGTTAAGAGTAAGCAGAAAATTAACTATTTTTGAATCGCTCGTCTGGCGAAGAGACCTTTTCCACTGATTTTCATTCGAAATCTCATATATTTGAGTCAAATGTCGAACGAAAATCAGTAGAAAAGAGCGCTCGACGCCAGCCGAAGGATTAAAAATATGGCCTCTGACACTGCACTCGGTCACGTACGCACTCACTCGAGGCAGGTCCACACCAAGATAACTTGAACACGATCTGCCTCGCAAGGCAGGACTTTAAAACAGAGGATACTTTTTATTCTGGTCAATGGTTCACTAACTAATGATTTTCTCGAATGTCCACACGGATGAAGTCGCGGGCGGAAGCTAGTCTATTCATATTATAATAAAGCTGTAGAAAAGTTGTTCTACATCAAAATACACTTTAACATACTGTGTAGTTGCTCTAATAACTTTTTTCAAGAAAAATATTGTGCTAAAGATAATGATGAAAAACCAACTAAAAACATCGAAAAAGTGCAGAAGTGGGGTTTTATTTCCCATAATTTTTAAAGAAAAATCAGAGACAAATGTTTCCGCATAACGGAGTCGCTATTAAGATATTTGTCACATTGGTTTTTGACTAAAGCAGCAATTTAACTGCGATTTCTGTCAAAGTTGATTGCAACAAAGTTACAAAAACAGGGGACCGCTCGGATTACACTACGTATTTTTCGCAGAGCGCGCTAGCCGCCCCGCTATGTATTTTGTGGCGCTAATTAGTCCATTTTGGAGCATTTCTTTTTGTAATAATACGTATGTAGCTATCAGTGTTGCCAATGCTACGGTAAATTACCGTGTTCTACGGCCATCGGCATCGGGGTCAAAAATTAACCTTGCTACGGCCGTAATTTCATAATTTTATTGTTTTGCTGATCTACGGATTTTTCACTGAAACACGGCAACTGACAAATTCACAATGGCAACACTAATAGCTATGTATGATGATAGTACGGCTCATTTCAACCTATATTATGGTCCCATCCGGTAGAAAGCATGAAACTTTGCATGCATGTAGCTTTTACGTATACAATAAAATATAGAAGTAGAAACAAATCGTAAAGTGATTTTTTCCCACCTGGGGGGCGTTTTGTGTCCCTAACAGTTTTTATCCTTACATATAATAAAACAGTAAAAAAAAGTGTCTCTGTACATTACGAATATTTAAAAAAAAATCTGAGGCGATGGAGACATAGTAATAGAGTAGGAATTTAAAAAAAGTGTGTCTGTTTGTTTGTCTGTTTGAACACACTAATCTCCGGAAATACTGAACGGATTCGAATAAAACTTTTTTTTGTTATATATAGCTGTTAAGCCTGGGCATAGTGTAGGGCAAGGCTACCCCAACTTTTTAGGGGCTAGGAGACCCCTTCTTCTTCTTCTTGTCAGTGCAGGCGGTTTCCGCAACTCGACGTCTATTGCGCCTATTTTGCGTCGGAGGATGTATGGCCGGATCATTCCAGCCAGCCCAGCTCAGCCAGGAACGCTCCAAGGGCTTTCACGTTCGTGATCGCTTCCTGGACGCTGCCCGGCGAGCCGAGGTACCTCGCCCGGTAAGGGGCCACCCCTCTGCATTCCAGCAGGACGTGGGCGGCTGTTTCTTCTTCCTCCATGCATCCTCTGCATAGGGGACTGTCCGTGACACCTAAGTTGAAAAGATGTCTGTTAAATTGTCCATGACCAGTAATAGCACCTGTTACCAGGCGAAGTTGCGGTCTGCACAGTTGTATCAGGGACCTGGATAGACGAGCGTCCACGCGCGGTAGTGCGGGTTTCGCCTGTCTACACGAGTCCAGCGAGCTCCAGTTCTGTTGGTGTAGTTCTATGGTGCGTTCACGGATCTTACTTGTAAACCAGCTGGTCGGGATAGGCACGATCGGCTCTGGGCCACCAGGCGTCGAACCAGATGCGCGTCTGGTCAGTTCGTCGGCTGCATCGTTACCCCGTGATCCACTGTGACCTTTGATCCATTGGATAGTAATAGTATTAAGTGCACCTACTGTGTTTAGGGCGTGGTGACACTCAAGTAAAAGGCTCGATGTGATGCGACTGCCCTGGAGAGCCTGTAGAACGGATTTGCTGTCAGAGAGAATTAAGATGTCGCGGTCTTTTACCTCCCTTGTTTCGATTGCCCGAGCCGCCATTATTATGCCCACGCACTCGGCCTGAAAGACCGTGTTGTATGAGCTTAAGGGGGATGCAATTTGTATGTTGAGGTCCTCTGAGAAAACACCCGACCCTGAGCCCGATGAGGTCTTGGAGCCGTCAGTGTAAATCAGGAGAGCCTTGTGTCTTTTCTTGGAGTTGATGTCGTCTATCAGGTGTATTCTGTATTTTTTGTCAAAAATGAAGGTTGTCTTAACTTTGTCGCATGGAGCTTCAATGAGAGGTGTGTGCAGCCAGTCCTCCAGTAGTGCTAGGAGACCCCTTTTCCAAAATGAACTGATACCGCAAACCCCCATAGCCAAATTACTTTAAAAATCCTATCAAACATCAAGTGAAATTAAATGTAGGGTATAATTGATTTTGGAAAATGGAACACCTGATGCAGAACCGTAATTTTAAAAATGACGACTTTACAAAAGCTGTTTAGCCTGATGAGCATTTTTTGTTTAGGTATAGAAATCGAAGATCTGGAACACCTGATGCAGAACTATAATGGGCTAGCTAAACTATAAGAAATATAAAAACCAGCCAAGTGCGTGTCAGGCCACGCGCCGTAGGGTTCTGTAGTTACCTTATACTATACCATACTTAATACTACTATCATTTTTCGTCTCCAAAAATAATTTTGTTTTACACAGTGTTGGTATGAATGACAAAGTTATATTTGCGGTTTTGGAAAATGTGCTATATCTCAAACACTAATCACTATATCTCGTTTAAACCTATTTTCGTTGAAAATGTTTATTAAGATCTACAGCATATATTTTTTTAGATTTTTCACTCTCTTATTTCAAAAGTTAAAGGGGGGGATGACGACACACATTTTACCACTTCGGCGGTATATATCTTTCAAACGGTTGACTTTGAGAAAAAATTGTCTTGAAAACCTTAATGTCATTTTTAAAGACCTATCTATAGACCCCCACACGGGTGCCCTTTGCATCGCATAATTTCGATTGTCCTAAAGTTACTTGGCATAACTCAATTGGCATAATAATCACAAAGCATACTATTTATTTAGCATAAATTTCGATACGCATAACCATCGAATTGCATAACTTTTAAAAAGCATAATATTTCAAAGCATAATAGTTACAATTCCTAATTACAATTGGCATATTGTCAGTAAGCATATTTTGAAAGGCATAATTTTGTTATGTCTAATATACATAACTACTAATGTTTTATAGCATAATATAAAAGGGAACATAACTAATTTGAATACTAATTTATAAAAAAAAACTTTAATTGTGACCACCATTGGTGGGTTAGGTTAGGTCAGTGTTTAGAGTTTAGACCACTCTTAGCTAAGCAGGTGGAGCTTAATAATGCTTGTATGCATGTTGCACGCTGCAAAATGCTTGCCGGGGGGTGCAGGGGGGCTGGCCCCCCTGCTCGGTGGGGTCGGGGGGCCTGAGGCCCCCCGCTATAAAAGAAAAACTTTTTGTGTACTAGGTAGGTTAGGTTAGGTTAGTGTTTTGACCACTTGCAGCGGAGCGAGCGAAGCGAGCGGAGCTCTATAGTGCTTGCATGCATGCTGCATTTTGCATGCTTTCCTGCATGCTGCATGCTTGCCTGCATGCTGCATGCTTGCTTGCTGCATGCTTGCCTGCATGCTGCATGCTTGCGTGCATGCTGCATGCTTGCGTGCATGCTGCATGCTTGCCTGCATGCTGCATGCTTGCCTGCATGCTTGCTTGCATATTGCCTGCATATTGCCTGCTTGTCTGATTGCTTGCTTGCGTGTTGGGTGCTTGCTCGCACGGATGCTGCTGCAGGCTAGATTTTTGCTTGCAGAGTGCTAGCCGGGAGGTGCAGGGAGCAGAAGTGCCCATATTTTTAATGATTACTTATTCATAAAATAATTATGAGTTTTAAAAAATATGCCTAAAGAAATTAGGTCTCTTATTACAATGCGTAATAAGATTATGTCTTTTGATGATTAAGCTTTTTAGACAATATGCCAATTAAAAAATATGCGTTTTCATATTTATGCTTTTTGAAAATATGCCATTGAATATTTATGCTTAACAAAATTAAGCCTTATGATATTATGCGTTTTGAAATTGTGCTATTAAATCATATGCTAAATGATGATTATGCTATTTAACAGTATGCGTTTCATGTTTAGGACAAATAAAGTTATGCGTTCCATTAGGTAATCCCCCCACACGTATTGGTTTGAAGAAAAAAATGTTTTCAGTTTCAGTTCCATGTATGAGATTGAGGAGTCTCCCTTTAATCTTATTTTATTTTTTATTTTTGTATTAAATTCGTTAAGCGGTTCACAGAATACATCTACTTACCAAGTTTCAACTGTGTAATTCTAATACTTTCGGAATAAAGTGGCTGTGACATACGGACAGACAGACAGACAGACATGACGATATTTAGAATACCAGTGCTTCTGGGTCATTCTGAACATTAGCGAATGACCCAGAAGTTAATTTTGCTGAGACAGGGCCCATTAGCAGCACACTTTTGTTTATATTCTACGATTTATTAAGTATTTATTTCTTTTCTTTCTTGTCTGTAACTCGTTCCAATGTATACTTTTTTCCTCAGTGTTGTTTAATAAACTTTTTCTATTCTATTCTATTCTATTCATATTTATTTCTTTTTAGAGGCAGAGTGGGGTTTTGAAGTCAGTTTTTTGTTTTTTAAAACATTTTTTTTCTTATTTTCTTTTTAGTACCTTCTGTATTAGATATATTATCTAGGTAGATAGAAAAATCTGCTTCGCCAAACGTGAGATAATCGCGGACAACCATGCATACGGGTCAAACTGAAAAGAGAACCTCCTTTTTTGAAATCGGTTAAAATACCAAAACCTTGTCCTAAGTATAACAAATACTTTCAGAAAACCGCATCAAAATTGGTTCAGCTAAATGCGAGAAAATCGCGGAGAAACATACATACATACGAGTCAAACTCATAATCTTCTTTTTTTGAAGTCGGCTAATACACTCAAATCTTCTCCTAAGTATAACAAATACTTTTCTGAAAACGGCAATCAAAATCGGTTCAGCCAAACGCAAGATAATTGGTTGCCTATTCGCCTTCGCCGGAATATGCATATTCTTTCCCTTTTTAACCGACTTCAACAAAAGGAGGAGGTTCTCAATTCGATTGTATGTTTTTTTTTTTTATCGTTGTTCGCGCGTATCTTCGACATTTATGGACCGATTTTGATGATTCTTTTTTTGTTCGATTGAGTTTGCTTGCGAGATGGTCCCATTTAATTTTTTTTCAAATCGGTCAAGTAGTTTTCAAGTAATCCTGAAAATACTATGATTTTGCATCAACTACCTTGATGACTTTGTTATTTATGAACCGAATTAGATGAAGTTTTTTGTGTTGGAAATGGGATACCTTTAGTGTAGTCATTTTAACCGACTACAAAAAAAATAAGGTTCTCAGTTTGACCTGTATACAGGGTCACTGGAAATATGACGTATTCCTATTAAGGGGTTATAGCTGAGGTCAAAACAAATATTTTTTGTCATATAACTTTTTCTCAAAAAATAAATAGTTTTTGAGTTAATTGAAATTAAGTATTTTTTTACCAAAAGTACGTTTTCAGACACAAAAATTTTAAATAAAAGATAACTACTTATTCGATTCCGGATTTTTTATTATTTTGGGATAGAAAAGAATCTGAGTGTTGAAAATGAATAAAAAAAAAATTCATAAAATACAGGTGTTTATAAAAAATTCAATCCTTAAATGCATTTTTTATTTTTATTTTTTCAGATTTTTTAGAAATAGCTTCAAATATCTTTAAAAAAATCCTTGTAACTAAGCGTGCATAATATTTTAAAAACATCACCATCTATTCAGCTTTCAGTTGAGGTATAAAACTTAATAATAGCTTAAATAAAAAATGAGAAATTAAGACTTAACTAAATAGCAGTCCCATTTCATGTAGCAAAAATTTCCTACTTCAAGCGCTTCGGAGGTGGCCGTATTATCCTACTTATTCCATAAATGTGAAAGTTTTCTTGTTTGGATGATTGTTAATTAATCACGAAAAATGGCTGAACGGATTTGGATGAAATTTGGCACACAGATAGTTTATAAGCAAGATTAAAACATAGGAGGATACTATTATCTTGGTTAAAGGTTCCCTAGGGATTTTCTCAAATGTAAATGCGAATAAAGTCGCGGGCGGAAGCTAGTTTGCCATAAATGATCGTGCTTACTAAAAATACTTTCGTCCGAGTGAGTTTGAAACAGGATTATTTTCCGCCGATGAGTAAAAATTTATACAGACAGCATCAAAAATAACCATGCATATCAGCCATTTTTAAAGACCCGCTGCTAGGGAACAGGCCTTCTTTTCCTTTTGGGATAAAGCGGACGGGCCATAACCCACCACGTGGGCCCAATGTGGATTGGTCGGTGTTAACTCAATGTACCTTACATTGAGCCCTTGGTTCTGGCTGCATTTACAGTTGTTAACACTGACCAATCCACATTGGGCCCACGAGGTGTGTATGGCCCGTCCGCTTTATCCATCCACAAGCCAAAAGGAAGGCCAGTTCCCCAGCACCGGGGCATTGAAAATGACTGATATGCATGGTTATTTTTGATGCTGTCTGTATGAAATTTTGACTCATCGGCGGAAAATAATCCGGTTTCAAACTCACTCGGACGAAAGTATTTTAGTAAGGACGATCATCTAAAGCAAACTAGCTTCCGCCCGCGACTTCATTCGCATTTACATTTGAGAAATCCCTAGGGAACCTTTAACCAAGATAATAGTATCCTCTTATGTTTTAAACTATCTGTGTGCCAAATTTCATCCAAATCCGTTCAGCCGTTTTGCGTGATTGATTAACAATCATCCAAACAATAAAACTTTCACATTTATGGAATAAGTAGGATAATACGGCCACCTCCGAAGCGCTTGAAGTAGTAAATTTTTGCTACATGAAATGGGACTGCTATTTAGTTAAGTCTTAATTTCTCATTTTTTAATTAAGCTTTTATAAAGTTTTATACCTCAACTGAAAGCTGAATAGATGGTGATGTTTTTAAAATATTATGCACGCTTAGTTACTAGGATTTTTTTAAAGATATTTGAAGCTATTTCTAAAAAATCTGAAAAAATAAAAATAAAAAATGCATTTAAGGATTGAATTTTTTATAAACACCTGTATTTTTATGAATTTTTTTTTATTCATTATCAACACGCAGATTCTTTTCTATCCCAAAATAAAAAAAAAATCGAAATCGAATGAGTAGTTATCTTTTATTTTAAACTTTTGTGTCTGAAAACGTACTTTTGGTAAAAAAATACTTAATTTCAATTAACTCAAAAACTATTTATTTTTTGAGAAAAAGTTATATGACAAAAAATATTTGTTATGACCTCATCTATAACCCCTTAACAGGAATACGTCATATTTCCAGTGACCCTGTATAGTAGGTATGTTTGTAGGGTGGGGATTTAAGAATAAAAAAAGGAAGTTGTAGGTACTTCCCGTACGTGCATACGGTACGTTCGTACCCCACCCGACTTCAATAGACGTTATAATGCGTATCTAATGATTTGAATATTATTTCTTGCTTTTTAGAGGCAGGTTTTTTTTGAAGTCGGTTTTTTTTGTTATTAAACAATTTTTGTTTAATATTCTCTTTAATCCTACCACCCCTTCTTATCTTAAAGATCGTTTCAAATTTGCTAAAGACTCCCACTCCCGTTACATAAGGTCATCAGAAAACTTGCTACTGGTAATGCCGATACATTCTACTATGTTTTACGGTCGATCCTTTTCGGTGCAGGCTGTCCGTCTATGGAATGCTTTGCCGGTAACTATAAGGACTGCTCAATCTCAGCACACTTTTAAATAGCTAGTCAAAGAGCACTATCTTGCTTTATAAGTTATTTTTTTCCTGGTCTTTATTTTTTTTTAAGGCGCTCTGGTATGCACACAGAGCACTTGTAAAATCGATTTTTTTAAATGAATTCTTGTCCTATCGGCTTTAAAAAAATAACGTAGTTATTTCAGCATATAAGTAAGGGATTTATCTTTTTAAAATATTAAAATCGTAGACTTCGCTCGATAAAAAAAAATCGCAAAGTTACCTCTACTTTTTATGTAAAATGACTTTTATATGACTTTCACTAGGTTTATTTATAGCTTTGAATTTTATACCAATAAATCGCAAACATTCAAGTGCGGAGCGTGATTTGAGGATTTTCTTTAATTATTATTAGTTCTGTTTAAATATCAATTTTAAGCAATTGGCGCTTACGTAAATTTTTTCTGAGCAGAAATGGAGAGACTGTTTCTGTCACACAAATCTCTTTAGTATATAGTTGTTTCATCGAATAGCGAGAGCTCAGACCCATTGATAATACACTATATAATTGGCTTTATTAACTTTTTGAACATGACTGGAAATCTCAAAACCATTTCGAGGAATAAGCTTTCGGTACAGTGTCTACTAATTAAAATTAAAAATAAGTCTATATTTTTAAAGATATTTATAATATTCAATAAAAAGCTTTAACCTTCAAATGACCTTCATATGACGTCATCACATACAGATCCCCCAGCCATAATAAAAAAAAGAAAAAAGGACAAAGACAATTTTGACAATGAACTTGGCATTAGGGATGGTGGAAGGTGGAAGTGAAAAAATATCGATATAGGTAATATTTCTCAGAAAAAAATGGGATGAAATGGGATGATGATTAAGTAATGGATTCTAATTTTAAGGTATTGTAAAACATAAAAAATAGCAAAATAAAGCCCTACGCGAAATTTTGGCTCAATTTGACGAATTTTACGATGATTTTAAAGACTCAAAAGTTGGAAAAAATCAAAATGCTCCAGTGACAAAATAGTGTCGACTATTAGAATCCATACGTAATTACAAAAAAAATGTTTTGGAAAAATTATTGTAATAACATCTATCGATATATCAAAGTATTTAATATCGCCCGAAAAATATCGATGAACTTATCTCGTAATTTTTTCCACATCCCTACTATTAAATGTTTGTAAATAGAAATAAAGTATGCACATATTTACACAATGTTTATTATGTTATTCTGCAAATTTATCAGTCCACAAGCAATCGTTACAATTTCATCCATGTAGCCTACATCCAAAATAGACACAATACATACAATACATTTCGCAATTTGGGTAAATTGGGCGTGTCAGTTTTTACAAAGTTTTTCAGCTGAGTTTCCACTGGTAAGCATTTTTATTATAATTTTACCACCTCAAATATTATTGCGGCAAATTAAGAAGGTAGGTTAGAACCGTCACAACTGGATTAAATGAATAAAATAGAAGAAATATTAACTATAACTTATTTGTTTACAAACAACCATAAAGTCATTATGACAGGTAATGACACTTGGCCGTTCTTTTTCTATAAGTATATGGCAAAGGTTTTCCTTCTTAAACTTTCATGCCACTAATGACGTCATTCCGGTTGACCATATCCGCTCGACAAATATATTTATAAAAAAATAAATACGGGACCAAATGTTAAAATATTCAAATTAGTTTCTTAAATTGGCCTAATCTGTAGTAAAAAAAAAATAAAAAAAATACCTTTTATTTTTTAACCAAAGCCAATTCAACGCCAGCCATTGCTACGAGAGGTCTATGACTTATGTCAACGTCCCGTCCGCTATATTTTATATTGTAATAAGATTTTTATTACTTATAAAATAATTGTTATATTTATTGTAAATATAGAATTACCTGTAAGCAAAAAATTAGGATAATTTTTGTGTAATTAGGTGTTTAGTATTTTCTATATGAGATTTGATATGAGATCATAGACTTATTAATCAGACAAAGTACAAAATATTTTATGTCACTAACGCGGATAACAACACTTTCAAGACCACGAAATAAGGTTGAAACTCGTTATTTTCACCAGTATTAGTAAGATTTTCCTACTTCTACCACAATGTCTTCTACGATCATTTTTGCCACAGTTTACAAGGAGGGACAGTATTGTATTATTCCTGATTGTAGGTATTGTATGATTTGCTCTTTGGTTTAAAAAATAAAATAAAATAAAACTTTATCAATAATTTTTCTCATTATTGTCAAAGTTTATTTTATGCAGTAAACGCTTATTAAAAGTGTGGTTTTTATTATGTGCTCACTTACAAATTTTATGTAATTGTGGCAAATAAAAATAATCCTTACATATAATCAAACAGTAAAAAAAGTGTCTGTACATTACATATATTTAAAAAATATATATCTGGGGTATCTGAATCTACGCTGTTTCTTATTTCCTGCGTCATTATAGCCATGGAAAAAGTCTTAAAGAGTTCATTAGGTTAGGTTACGTTAGTATCGTAATACTTATTACGTTAGTATAGTAAATCTGTCACTATAAATCTAATCATCTGACTATTAGCATCATTTAATTCGTTAAATTATCAAAATTATAGATCTGTTACCTAATTAATAGAAAAAATCCTAATAGGGGCGGAGTCCTCACGTGAAAATTTTTAAAAATCCAATGCATTACAAGGAATAAATCAAAAATATGCCATCATTTTCATTAGAGTACAATAGTAAATTGTATTCATTTGCATATTTTTGATTTATTCCTTGTGAAGCATTGGATTTTTAAAAGTTTTCGAGTGAGAACAATGACGCAGGAAGTAAGAAACAGCGTAGATTCACCCGCAGCGATGGGGACATAGTAATAGAGTAAGAATCAAAAAAATGTGTGTCTGTTTGTTTGTCTGTTTTGTATTATTTAGTATTGTATAAAATAGCATTGAAAATCTCAAATTCAAAAATTTAAAGACGTATGACAGCTGTCAAAAGTCGTTTATTAAATAGGACAAGTAAAAACGGGGGTGCGGTCCGATCCGACTACTGTCAACTTGTGGCCCGCGGAGTTGAGTCAATTTTATTGGGAACAATATTTTCTGTCACCTAAGTTTAGATATGTCACTATGTCACTAATCTGCAATACCCTAATAATAATATCTATCTCCAAGAAATATATTAGTTATCATATTTATCAAAACTGTCTCTAAGTATAAATCATCCGATTAATGTAAATATGTATCTTAAATTATAGTTCGATCATTTTTTTTCTATAGCCTAAAGATAGAATATAAAATATTAAAAAAAAATATAAGATCTGTGCTCTAAAAAGGAAGTCACGGGCAGGAATAATACATCTGTACCTAAAAATAGTAAATCTGTCACTATAATCTAATCATCTAACTATTAGCATCATTTAATTCGTTCAATTATCAAAATTATAGATCTATTACCTAATTAATAGAAAAAATCCTAATAGGGGCGGAGTCTAATTGGCGGGCTATGTAAATGGACCAATCAGCTTGACTGCTCGCTGGCTCACGTGATCCCTGTGACCCAAGCGCGTTAATACAAAGGCGGATGCAACACAGACGCCCATAGTCTGTGCTGCATTATCTTGCAAATGGCTTCGAGCAGTAATAGTCCGTCCAAACCCGGCTGCAACACAGAGGCCTGTAGTGCAGCAGCGTTTGTTTGGATAAGGTAAATGCAAACGCGGATGCAACACAGACACCCAAAGTCTGTGCGAGTGCGAGTTTTTAGTGCAATCTCATTTGTTTCTATAAGGCTATGAATAAAGGGTAAACACTAAAGCGGGGGGGGGGGGCGGCAGGGGGGCTCGGGGGGCGAAGCCCCCCGCCATGGAAAAATTCTTAAAGAGTTTATTAGGTTAGGTTACGTTAGTATCGTAATACTTATTACGTTAGTATAGTAAATCTGTCACTATAAATCTAATCATCTGACTATTAGCATCATTTAATTCGTTAAATTATCAAAATTATAGATCTGTTACCTAATTAATAGTAAAAGTCCTAATAGGGGCGGAGTCTAATTGTTAATTAATAGCTGATTAACGAAATTAATGATAAGTTTAAGTAAATACTTATTTATAAAATTACAAATAAAACTTTCTTTACGGTAAGAACCTAGGCACTACTGAATGTTTTCACACTGAGTCCGATACCTCTTTTGTCTAATTTTTTGGTTCTGCATGACATCTGCATGGCGCAAATTGGCGCCATACTTGCGATGTTCTCATTAAAGGGGGGATGGGCGTGGCTACCCCACACCCTCTTCAGTAAAAAGTTCAGACACAACAGCGTCTTAAGATTTAACTTTAATAATTTCCTCTTCGCATTGTAGGTATTATGTAGTTTATGTAGGTTTATTATATTTTGGTATGAATATAGTATATTAGTTGAATTGTATTACATATTTGTGTAGATATTCGAGTTTAGTAGGATTATTATTATTATTTATTACTTTATTGAATTTGCACATCATCCAACTACCCCATCACATTTTTCTGAATTCCTGTCCATCCCAAGGTTGCCTGGAAGAAATCGCTTTTTAGTGATAAGGCCGCCATTTGTATGTCTCCTTTATGTTTGTATTGTTACTTGTTTGTTCTGTGTGTATACAATAAAGAGTATATAAATAAATAATACATACAGGTCAAACTGAGAACCTTCTTTTTTTGTTTTTTGAAGTCGGTTAATAAATACAATTTGTGATTAGTCATGAAATAGGTAGGTAGTTTTATTAATTGCCTAAATTCCGTTACTTACCCAATGATTGTGAGTTTGTTTTGAAAACTATAATTCCTATCAACATACTTTCAAGAAAATTATTGTAGAAAATTTAATGAAAAATATATTGTTCTTCAACAGTTTTGCTGTAGCTTTCACCGTTTACGGTAACTTTTTTTAATTAGAATAATAAATGGGGAGTTTTTATAGATTTATTTATGCCACTGCCACGCTGTGTATAAAGCTCGCCGGTAACGATCAATTGCGATTGTCAATTTTTACGTCATTGACGCTCATTGATGCGAAAATTGATCGTTTACGCGTGCAATTGAAGTGATTGTCAATTGCTCCAACAATGGCATTGACGAAAAGATTGACAATCGCAATTGATCGTTACCGGCGGGCTTTTTATTTTTATTTAGTACATTTTTTATGAAACTATTCCAATGAAACTTATACTTTTGGAATTTGTATGAATATGAATTTCTTATTAGGTTTTTTTCAAGCCGATATCGATATTCGTTAGAAATTTATAGTCACTGAATTTTTTTTTTGTAAAATTTTTGAAGTTCGTTATTTAAATTACGGCGATTCATTTTTTTGTATGTAAAAGTGTTTTTTATTTCTGAAAATGATTGGCTATCTTTTATTTATCCGAAAATGATACACGACTTGCCATAGTAGCTACAAATTAGCAGTTATTACGCCCAACAGTACGCGTGGCGTTAAAAAATTTCACCTCCTCCCCCTCCCCCCCAGCAGGGTGTCTCCCGCTGTCTCCCGGGCGTTTTCCTCTTTGGTCCACCTAAGGAAAAAGTGTGCCAAGTCTCATTCTTTAATGCAAAAAATATTGGTGTTGTCGTATACGTTTCCCACAGGGAGATTTTATCAAAAAATATCGGAAGAAACTCAATCTATCTGCTACCTTCATTCAAAAAATTTTTTATAGAGAATTTAATGAGAAATATATTGTTATTTGACAGTTTTGTTGTAGCTTTAACTGTTTTTTATTTAAAAAAATGCAATTTTTTTAAATAAAAAACACAAAACGCCTCCTCAGGGGGAAAAAAATCACTTTACGACTTGTTTGTACTTCTATATTTTATTGTATACGTAAAAGCTAGATGCATGCCAAGTTTCATGCTTTCTGCCAGCTGGGACGCGAGATTACAGAAGCCTGTTGATTTCGGCTAGGTGCATGGACCGCTCTGGCTTTTGGAGTAAATTTTTTTACTCCAAAAGCCAGAGCGTTTCGGCCAACTACCTGGCCGAAATCAACAGGTTTTTGTAATCTCGCGGATGGGACCGTGTTTGGTTGAAAAGAGACGTACTATGATGGTGGTAAAGTTTATAAAAGCTTACCATATTTACATTGATACAAACGAATTGCGTTTACTCTAGGCAGCCAACTGTTACGTTTGGTACAGGACACAGACAACGTGTCGCCATCTTTATAATTATATTCTCCATCTATTTTTCGCGTTTGATTAATATTTGTAATATTATTATAAAACGTCATTTCCATATTGTCTGAAACATAATAATGTACATACAACAAAATAACCAGGTGTGATTGCAATCGGGGACCTCTTTGATTGAAAATTGTTCCACAGAACGGTCCCCGAACTGCAATGACACTTGTTATTAAACTTTTTAATTAGTAAAGTTTTTATTATTATTTATTTTTATTTCACACATTTTAGCAACAATAGTTTTGAAATCATCAAAGCCTTTATTGTCTGGTAATTTTACAGTAGTAAGATAATTATTATTATTTTGGAAAAATCTACTCACCCGTAGCAGCTCAGACGGGACAGGATCAGCTGCTACGGGTGAGACGATATTTTCTAGTATTTTTTCTAATATAATAATTATCTTAAAATAAAAATTGCATTGTGAATGCCTAAAATCAAAAAAATCGGTGGTTAAGCCAGGAGAGTAGGAGGGTACTAGTTTGTATTATGTATGTATGTTTAAGTCATGCATGAAGTTCAAGATTTATGTTTGACATTTGAAGTTCTTATTTTTCATACTACTACCACTAGTTAGGTAGGTCGTCAGATTAGTTAGAAAAAACAATATTGTCAAAGAAAAAATAAATTAAAAGAAAAAAGATACAATTAGGTGGTTACTTACTTCCTTGAGAATTGCCAAATGTATAAAAGTTGGACATTATGATAATAAAAAATACACTATAATTGACGATCATATTTGCAACTATACTGTCGTCGTAAACAAGGAAAATTATAGTGTAACGTAAATTTAGTCCTAAGGTAGGGTGACTGTGTGGGACATTGGCGTAGGACGAAAAATGGCAACTAAAAATTTGTTAGAATTTTGAGAGTTCAGAGGGTTTGCTTTCGCTATCGAAACAGGTATTTACGTAAATGCTCAGTAAGTATTTGTTGTAACTTGAAGCACAAAAAAAAAATATTGCTTTTAACCATAATAATGTATGTTGATCCACGAGTTAACGTCAATTTCCACATAATGAATAGCTTGATTATTTCATGAAAAGTTAATAAAAAAAATCGAGGTGATAGGTATCGTATTCTATGTCCTTTCAACGTGGCAACGTGTACACAAAACTTCATTATGATCAGTTAAGAAGTTAAGACGTAAAGGAGTAAAAACAAACAAGCTTACTTTCGGATTTATAATATTAGTAAGGCGATCCTCACACTGCCGCCGCACGCAGCGCATCGCTTATTCAGGCGGTTTTCGCCGCACCTCCGCGCTGGTCGGCGTTATACGACGGCCCCGCGCTTACGTACAAAAACCAGCACGATACTATTAGTAGGTATGAACCTCTATACAAAAAAAAGTTGTGAGTTACAAGTCGTGATAAAGTTTGGCCACATGATAGAAACTGATCTGTAGGCTGTTTGCTGTTTCAACAACCGATATAGGAGAGCCCACAGCCGCAGGCGTCTACAAACTAGATTGTGACTGTGGGCTCTCCTATATCGGGCAAACAAAGAGAAGCATAGGGACCCGCGTCAAAGAGCATATAGCTGACATGAAACATAGGCGCGATAACAAGTCTGCAGTGAGTGAACACGCCTTTGAGGGGCCCAACCATTACATTAGATTTGACAAACCCCAAATCCTTGCTAGGGAACGTAGATTTATTCCTAGAATGCTCCGCGAGGCTATCGAAATAAATAAATACCCTAATTTCGATAGAGATGATGGTTGGAAAATTCCACCAGCTTGGGACCCCATCATTCACAAGCTTAAGCCCCTCACACACACTGTAAGATCTAATGATACAGTTAGTTCCTTTTGCAAATAAATAAATTAATATAAAAGACGGAGGTCGGTTTTCCTCTTCAAGTTTTCTTTCGCCATTTCTTTCTTGGAGGGGCCTCCCAATTTTATGAAATGGTGGTAGCTTCAGTAGATTCTCTCTCTTTTTAGCACTAAATAATTCATAAAATTAAATTATAAATCAACATAAAACATTTAAAAATTTTGTTAAAATTTTAATTTCCAAATACCAACTAATTACCAAAGTGCTTTCAATAAAACCGCGCTACTATCCGTTAAAAATTGTTTTATTTCAGACCTAGACTACTCAAATTAAATTCAAATTGTAGAAAATTTAATTAACTTTACAGAAATATAAACAAAAAACCTGAAAAATGTTTCTGAACGAAACGGAAACCTTTTTTATTTCGTGAAAAAATGCATTATTTTGACTAGCTGTATGTCCGCAAACAATGGACTTAAACCACTTAGGTTAGGCTCAAATTGTATAAAATATAGTTAGCATAACAAAAGCATTTAACAAATTAACCTGAAAAACGCTTCTTTAAAGTAGTTTTTTTTGAAAATACTGAAACAAATGCCAATAACTAAACTAAAAAAATGAAGTTTGAAAATGTTGGTTATTGTGTAACTTTTCAGAAACTGCTTAATATTTTTTTTTTTTATATCAGAAATAAGTTCTACGTTATTGATTTATCCGAAAATGATACCGCATTTGACCTATTAGCTAAAACTGAATTGTTATAGTTTTTAGAATGAAGCCGGGAAAAGTGCGCTATTCAACCCGCCGCCATATGGAACTGTATGTAAGGATAGTTTGGCCCATCTCAATATTAGTTAGAAACAGCCTACAGATCAGTTTCTATCATGTGGCCAAACTTTATCACGACTTGTAACTCCCAACTTTTTTTAGTATAGAGGTTCATACATACTATATGGAGCTCATTGTGTTGTACCCCGCGGTTTCCGCGCCTGCTGGCGGCAGCCGCTCGCGGCACGCCGGTGTGGTGCGCGGCGGTGCGCGCTCCCGATGTGTGGGACCAGGCGGTTTTCTATACAAATTGATGTACTTGCATACAACGTAAAACCCGCGCGCGGTGCCAGTGTGAGAACCGTCTTAGGATAGTAAGGATGAAATTTTCTATTAGTTTTTTTTTTTATTTTTTTATGTAGCACTTTCCGTATAATTATTTTCTTCATTTAAATAACAACTGCGAACGCCAAAGTTTCAAAACTTTTTGTACAAACGTTTGTAAATATGCCATTGGCGTAAAAATTGAAATAATATAAGAATGTTAACACATAAAAATATTTATTTAGTTGTATCATGGTTGGTTACCCTATTTTTATGCATTAAAATAAAGATGACTCATTTGCATTAGTCCGGAAACAATGATTTTATTTCCTCACTATACGGTTTGAGGAAAGATACATCAATTAATATAATACTTTTGAGTCTGATAACTTTTTGACACGCCAAAAATAATTTCATGTTTAATGTTACCAAGACTTCCATATGCCTCGCACAGTCAAAAAGTTATCAGACCTTACGTAGAGCCAAGCTTCTAACTCTATGCGCCCTAACTCTAAAAAGCCCTTTAAAAACTCTACACCTTAGTCAAAATATGTTGTTTTTCTTTTCAGGCAGGGATGCCTGACCTTTTCAGGGGAAGTGCCCCATAGTGGAAGTTGTTTATGTTCATGACCGCGGTCACCACCTGGGAGGTTTTGCGTTTTTTCATTAACACGTTGTATACAGGGTCATTTTATATTCACCATCAAAAAAGTAATGACCGTAAATTCTCATTAGTATCAGACAATAAAATTATTAAGTCAGATGAGGGTGTGGCAACAATTTTTCAAGATTTCTTTTCTAAAATACCTCTTGCAACTACCAGTAATTTGAATTCATCTCCAAACATCTCTGTCTCCCTCTTGGAATCATGTGTTGATAAGTGCAATAATATATTTAAATTTAGAAATATTTATGGTGATACCATTCTTAAAACATTTAATTCAATAAATATAAAAAAGACTGAAGATCTCTGGGGCATTTCAACTCACGTAATTAAATCTATAATAACTACCATTGCTCCCCATCTTGCTTTTATTTTCAATAAGTGTGTTGATGAAGGGATATTTCCAGACTTAATGAAATATAGTAAAATTATCCCTCTTTTTAAATCTGGGGACAAAAACGATCCCGCTAACTTTAGATCCATTTCCATTTTGCCAGCACTAAGCAAAAGTTTTGAAAAGATCATTTATGATCAATTATTAGCACATTTTATTATCAACAAACTACTTCACGAGAAACAATTTGGTTTTACTCGTGGTAGATGCACAACTGATGCTGGAATTGCACTTCTCAAACACGTCTTTGAGGCATGGGAGGGTAAACAAGATGCAATTGGTATATTTTGTGATCTCTCTAAAGCATTTGATTGTGTCAGTCACAGTACTTTATTAAATAAATTGGAACATTATGGTGTATCAAAAAATGCAGTAAGCCTTATGCAATCGTATCTTTCGGCGAGAACCCAAAAAGTTGTTGTAAATAAAACAGAATCTTATGAAGCACCCATTACCATGGGCGTGCCGCAGGGATCGATATTGGGTCCATTACTTTTTCTTATATATATTAATGACCTTCCTTACTATACCAAAAACTTGTATGAAATAGTACTGTTTGCTGATGATACTTCTTTAATTTTTAAAGTTGATAGAGGATGTGACTGCAGTGACGATGTAAACAGCACTCTTTCCAAGGTGATGCATTGGTTTACTATTAATAATCTGAAGCTTAACTCTAGTAAAACTAAATGTGTCAAATTTTCACTTCCTAATGTGAGGCAGGTTCATACCACAATAAATGTAAATGGCGAAGCAGTCGAATTGGTTGACTCAACAAAATTTTTAGGTATTACGATAGACTCGCGGTTGCAATGGGACCCTCATATCGATGCCCTGTCAAGCAGACTTAGTTCCGCTGCCTTTGCCGTTAAGAAAATAAGGCTTCTGGCCGACATTGAAACAGCAAGATTGGTTTACTTTAGTTATTTTCATAGTATTATGATCTACGGTTTGTTGTTGTGGGGCTCAGCTGCTAATATTAATAACATATTCATCTTACAAAAAAGGGCAGTGCGCGCTATATACAACTTACGGTCTAGAGATACCCTTCGTGACCTATTTAAAGAAATTAAAATATTAACGGTTGCTTCCCAATCTTAATATATAAAATCGTAAACTGAATGACTGACTGACTGACTGACTGACTGATCTATCAACGCACAGCCCAAACCGCTGGACCTAGAGACTTGAAATTTTGCACACAGATACCTTATATAGGTACAGTGTAAGCATCCACTAAGGAAGGATTTTTGAAAATTATATCCCTAAGGGGATGAAATAAGGGATGAAAGTTTGTATGAAAGTCCCTCAGTTTTGAAGCTAGGATCGTCAAATTTTGTGTTTAGGCTAACGATTGAAAATTAATAAATACGGGTCTCAGCGTTTTTCAAAATTCTACCCCCGAAGTGGTCAAAAGGGGGATGAAGTTGTGTAATGAAGAAAATCCTTTATTTCGAAGTCAAAATTGCTAAATATATTATTTAGGCTTATAGATGGAAATCTAACGCAAAGTATATTGTTATTGTTAGTATTTTAACCCCTACGGGGATGAAATGGGGGTGAAAAGGGGTAAATAAACCTAAAAATAAATATGGATGTCGTTATTGGGGTTTTCTGGGATGACGATTGCAAAAATGACATTTATTTTGAAGTCCAACACGGTGCACATGATTTAACCCTCAAGGGGTGAAAATAGGGTGAAAATTTTGTATGGAAAAAAATATTAAATGGCCATTATAACTTTAAACTTCGTAGGAGCACGTCTAAAAATAAATAAGCAAACATATATTTTGTGATTTTGAAAATCAACCCCTTAGGGGGTAAATGGAGTGAGTACACATAAAAATCGATGTGGAGGTCGTTCTTGAGGTTTTATGGAATGGTGATTACGAAAATGAGATTTATTTTGAAGTCCAACACGGTGGACATGATTTAACCCCTAAAGGGGTGAAAATGAGGTTCAAATGTATGGAAAAAGAATATAAAATAGACATTGTCCATCAGCCATTTCTGATGTCCCCACTGCTGGGGCACACCATAACCCACCACGCGGGCCCAATGCGGATTGGTGGGTATTAACGACTGCAAATGCAGCCGGGACCAACGGCTTAACGTGCCTTCTGAAGCACGGAGGAGTTCGCGATATTACAATTTTTTGGTCACCCATCCCATGACCGACCCTTGCGAACGTCGCTGTTAAGCAACCTGGCCCAGAGATTGCGTAAGTTATTACGCAATCGCTGGGCCAGGCGCTAAACCACTGCGCCACCGAGCTCCTCTCAAAATAGACATTACAACTTTAAAATTCGTAGGAGCATGTCTAAAAATAAATAGGCAAACACATATTTTGTTATTTTGAAAATCATCCCTTAGGGTGTAAATGGGGTAAGTAAACATGAAAATCGATGTGGATGTCGTTCTTGAGGTTTCATGGAATGGTGATTTCGAAAATGACATTTATTTTGAAGTCCAACACGGTGGACATGACACATCATGGACCTGTACCTGGACATGCACATCCAGGTAACGGGAACGCGAACAGGCACGGGCACGGGCACGGGAACAGGAACGGGAACGGGAACAGGACGAGAACGGGACGGGAACGGAACGGGCCGGAACGGAAACGGATCGGGAATGAAACGGGAACTGAAAGGGAACGGGAACGGAACGGAAAAGAGAAAGGGACAGGAACAAGATGGGAACGGTACCGGGAAAAGGAACGGAAGGAGTACGGGACGGGAACGGGACGCGAACGGGAACAAAACGGGAACGGAAAGGGACGGAACGGAATGGCGTTCCATTCCGTTCCGTCCCTTTCCGTTCCCGTCCGTTCCGTTGAACGGAATGGAACGGGAACGAAACGGGAACAAAACCGTAACGAAACGGGAACGATACAGGAACGGAACGGGAACGAAAACGGGACGGGAACGGTAAAGGAACGGCACGGGAACGGAGGGGAAAGGATCGGGAACGGAACGGAACGGGAACGGGACGAGAACGAGATGGGAACGGGAACGGGAATGGGGCGGGAACGGGAACGGGAACCGGACGGTAACGGGAACGGGACGGGAACGGGAACCGGAAGGGGTACGGGATGGGTACGGAACGGGAATAAGAACGGAACGGGACGGAATGAGAACGGAACAGGAACGGGATGGGAACGGGAACGAAACGGGAATGAAACGGGAACGTAACGGGACGAGAACGGTACGGGAACGAGAACGAGAACCGGACGGTAACGAGACGGGAACGGGAATGGCAACGGAAGGGGTACGAGAACGGTACAGGAAAGGGACGGGAACGGACGGGAACAGAACGGGAACGGGAACCAGAACCGGAAACGTAAAAATGACTGGTCAGATCCTGGTTGAAGGTTCTCTAAGGATTTTCTCTAACATCCACGCGAACGAAGTCGCGGGCAGAAGCTAGTTCATCTATGAAAATATTATGCATGTAAAGAAAAACTTAGATAGCTTTGTAAAAAATAGTAATATTCATGAATTCAATACAAGAAACAAGGACAAACTTGCTGTTCCAAGACGCAGATTGCATAAAACCGGAAGCTCTTTTTTGTGTAGATGTATTACCTTCTATAACAAGATTCCACAAAAAGTCACAGAACTGCCCTTGGAAAAATTTAAAAATACTGTTAAATCCAATCTTATGAGTAAAGGCTATTACACTGTTGACGATTATTTGAAGGATAATAACGCATGGGCATAGCTTTTGTATTTGTTAATTATTACTCTAATGCCTCAGTATAGATTAGAAAAGTCCGTGGTTCTTTCATAGGTCTAGATAAATAGTTCTTTAAAACTCCAAGTAATTAAAAACGTTGATTTTCTCTTTTAACTATGAATTGTGAGAAGTGTCCTACCTACTTAAAAACGTACTACTGGCTTCTTGACTCGACGACTTAATATGGGTAGCTTTAGTATGTCATGCTCACTTTAAACATTTCTGCGGTGGTGTCGTGTGAGGCGGGTCGTTACGTTCCCTCAAATATGGTTGAGCGAAACGATGGCTGGTTCATGCGTCATGCTCGTGAACGGGTGCTGCCAGTGGGAGTGGGTCTGCTTCTGTCTGCTTGTATTAAGGGCGTCGTATATAAAAAATCTGTTTTATATTGTCTGTATGTATGGCACTTCTTACTCGAAACGTATATATCATAATAACTTACCTTGTTTTGATTTATTTAATTGCAATATTTTTGCTTTCTATGGTCGGTATTTGTGTATTATAAAATACATAGATGCTGACTATGGAAAGTAAAATATAAAATACATAAATATTGCCTATGAAAAGCTTTTGGATATTAGTTTTCAATTCGGTGCCTTAACATGGGTAGCCTTAGTATGTCATGCTCTCTTTAATCATTTCTGCGGTGGTGTCCCGTGAGGCGGGTCGTTACGTTCCCTCAAATATGGTTGAGCGAAGCGATGGCTGGTTCATGCGTCATGCTCGTGAACGGGTGCTGCCAGTGGGAATGGGTCTGCTTCTGACTACCTATCTTAACGCATATAGAATTGTAAAGTTTTTTTTTCTTCTCTCTTGTAACAGCCTAGACTGAATAATAACTTCAAACTTTGAATTTAGCTTGAACCCTGTAAATTGATTAAGAAAATTTGTAATTCATTAAGTAATGATCTAATTATAATTTTATTTATTTGTTAATCTTTGTTAGTCTGGAAACGATATACATATTTGTAAATATCGTTCCATTTGATAAAGCTGGTAAGTTTTTTGCGCCCGTTTTTCTTGTCAGCTAAAAGACGTCATAATGGGTGGTAGGGCAAAAAAATTATTTGACGATTTAAAAACGCTCATTATGTGAGCTTATTTGAATAAAGATTTTTTCATTTCATTTCCATCCAAATTTTGAGGATGTGTTCGGTCCATGAAACTGAACATATTTCTCTAAGGAACACATGGTCAAATATGTAAAATAACAATCGACTTTCCATACAAATCAAAGAGATCACGTGATCAATTTAGTATGGGATGACCAAAATTTTTTGGCGAAATTTGAAACATGTTTCTTAGAGAAAGTTGTTTAGTTTCATGGACTGGACACATCCTTAAAATTTGGATGGTAAGTTCAAAATGACCCGATATATTCATAAAGTGTTTTTTTATTTTATTTCCTATTTTTCTGTTTGAGAGTGAGGCTTCCCTTGAGTACTTTTTATTTCTTTTCTGTTTTTAAATTCTAGTACCACTTTGGTACTGATATAGATAAAATAATAATAAATGTATATCTTGTGACGCTAATTCGAGCGCTAAATTGTTAAACCGTAGGATAGTCGTAATTGGCCTACATAATTGTTAAATATGTTTGTACATAACTCTAAATAATATCGTGCTGTGTACTGTCTCTAATAAATAAAAAAAAAATAAAAAATAAAGTGTGATATAGTAGTTGTCATGTTATCGGCATTTCTCTAAGAGACGTGATAATATCTAAAATAACAGCTTCCCTGTAATCTTCAGGTGTCCTTCCTGTAGCACTTTCTTTAGAATAGTTATTAGTATATAAGCTGTAATTATGCTAACATAACATTACTAATAATATAAGTGCCACGTGGTTCCCTTTGAATATTTCCCGCTGGGACCCACGAGAGAGGGCGCCACTGCTCATACTGTAAGATCGTCTGTGCATATTTTAAATCCTTAAAAATAATAATTCTGATAATTTTGCATTAAAAGTGACCTAAAATAACTTAGTTTAATACTAATCAAGTCTGTGAGTGTTTGCAAAAAAAAATCATACGTTTATAACAGTGAAAATTCGATTAAAATTGGAAGTGCTGTTTACAAATAAAAAAACGAATAAAATATTACATTTCGTCACCAGCATTATTCAACAAATTTTGGAACCAAGCAAATTAACATCAAGAACGAATAAACAGTGTTAAAACAAAGAAGAATTCATAAATTAAGTGAGTTGATAAGCCGTTACCTCATTCAAACATCAGCTGACGAGTGAGTACAAACAGCTGCTATATTATTATCTATTAGTTATGAGGTCAAAGATTGTCAGCATAATAATATAGCCAAGAAGCATACCTGAAAGGCATCACCAATATCATAATAACATATGAAGTAGTATTAGAATACCTCGTAAATAGTTTGGTGTAAACTCACTGACAATCATTCTAACAACTATAAACACAATAGTCTTAGAATCACACATACACTGCTATATTTATATTGATTAACAAAAATGGAAAACGTTACAATACGCAACAAACTGCCTAGAGCAAAATCAGACTTCGATTTATCAACCATCACACAAGATGCATTAAACTCCACTATTTTGGACGCGACGATGCTAAGCACATTTAGTGAAATACAAAACAATACAAGTTTTAATAGTAATGAGTATTTACAAGAAATCGAAACCCTTAGAATGAAGCTAGAACAAGCAGAACAAGAAATAGAAAATTTGAACTCGGAAAATTCTAACCTAAAAATAACTATATCAGAACAAGAAAAACAAATAGTTACGTTAAAAAAACTCACATGTGACATAGGTAGAAAACCCAACACTATGACACCATTAAGATAAAAAATAATACGTATAAATACACAATACACTTCTAGACTTTCTCCACTGAATATGTTTAAAACAGTGTTATTTAATACGCCACAAAAACAACACATACACAATGAAGCAAGTATCGATAACTCGCATTGTCTACTGCAAAATTCAATAGATACCTTACCGCAGCGCACCGTGAACGTATCGAAAAGTATTGCTACGGATATGATAGATGGCGCTAAAAGCACACAAAGTATGACTCAGTTGTCACAACCACAAGACCACGAAACAGGTTCGCGAGATGGAGGCACACGTTCCAATAATAAAGATCAAGAGTGTTTGTCACAATCGAAAGTGATAATATTGGGTGACGAACAAATACAAAATTTATCGCAAAAAATATATACTAGGAGAAAACATCTATCAAGCGACTCGTATACCATCACCACTATAGTAAAACCGGAAGCTTCAAGTACTCAAATTTTGACCAGCTGTGATGACATAGTCAATAATTTATGTAAAGATGATGTAATTGTTTTGGCATTAGGCATGAATGACAAAAATCCATATGTATTATTTTCAGGGTTGGGAATTGCGTTACATAAATTAAGACACCATAAAGTATTCATTATTAATGTTCAATACAATGCTTATTTAAACACAGACTTATTGAATTATAATATTAAATTATTGACCAAAAGCTACCCTAATTGTAATTTCTTAGAAATAAATTCTGAAAACTTTTTAACAAACAAAAATAAATATTTAAATGAATTATGTTTTAAAATTAATTGCCAGATTGATTATATTGTATATTACAACAAATATCTTGCACCAAATCAAATTAAATCTTTTTTGATAAATTGTAAAGTATCAGAGAATCCCAAAAAATATTTTCCGAAAAAAGTATTGATACAAAAAAAAATACCATTTTACTTTAAAAGTAGTGATTCAAATCCTAATGTAATCAACTCGGACAATACGTTTTTTTGTGACTAAAAACCGAATAACCCTTGTGCATCAAAACATAGCTAGTATTCTTAGCAAACGTGACTTATTTCAACAAGCACTAAGCGAACTTACAGATGAACTAGGAGATATTGACATTTTATGCTTAACGGAAACATTTATGAAACAAGGTTCTCAAAGCAATTTAAATATAAATGGTTACAACGTTGCCACAACCTTCTGTAGAACAGAGCGAAGAGGTGGTAGTTGTATATTATTAAGAAACACGTTAGATTACAAAGTTTATGATGTCAAAGAGTCAATTCCATTTTCTTTTGAATGCTGTGTCGTGGAAATTTTACCATATAATCTAATCATAGTATGTATGTATAGAACACCATCATCTAAAATTGACATATTTTTTGAACAACTTAAATTATTACTTAATAGACTATCACGAAAACGTAACAAAAACATTGTATTATGTGGTGACTGGAACATAGACTTGCTACAATCTAATAAAGAATCTCAGGAACTGACTAGTATTTTAAGTAACCACAACATGGTTAATCATATTAAACAGCCGACTCGAAAAAAAGCTTGTCTGGATCTCATTGTCAGCAATATTAATGATACAGTTATACCTAAAGTGCACTATAAATGTTTATCAGACCATGAGACATGCCAGACTATTACTTTTGAACATCAGACCGTGCCAAAGTACCAAAAAAAACAAAAAAATTGGTTTGAGAAAAAGCGTGATATGAACAATAATAATATTAAAAAGTTTATTGAATGCATATCGTCATTGTCCTTCAATGAAGTTCTACAAGAACAGGACACTGAAAAAGCCTTCAATATTTTTCATGACCTATTCAAACTATTTTTTGACCTCTGTTTTCCAATAATAAATGTTAAAAAAGTTGCGAAACCTATTAAAAATACTTGGCTGACTAAAGGTATTAAAAAATGTTGTATCCACAAAAGACGGTTATACCTTCAATATAGACTAGATCCATCTAATAAGAATGTAAAGAAATCTCATTACATTTCTTATACAAAAATATTAAAAAAATGCATTGATCAGGCACAACGTAACACTAATTCTCGTTACATTTCGAATGCAAAAAATACTAGTAAAGCAGCGTGGGATGTAATAAAATATAATATAAATAGTAAAGGCATAAAAAATGACATCGAAGAAATAAAATTAAATGACAATTCTTATATTAATGACCCCGTAGAAATAAGTGACAATTTTAATGAATATTTTATTAAGGAGACTAACGAAAATAATTTTGAACATAGATCTGACTTACTTAATGCTACACGTAATGTTTCTATCTGTCCCAATAGTATTTATCTGACACCAGTTAACGAAAACGATATTTATAAGATAATAATGAATCTAAAAAATACATTTTCTACCGGTTACGATAACATAAGTACAGATATCATTAAAAAAAGTGCCAAGTATATTTGTACTCCACTTACTCACATAATTAATATGTCCCTTGTCCAAGGTCACTTTCCTACAGCATTAAAACGATCTGTGGTTAAACCGTTACATAAAAATGGCGCCTATAATGAAATGTGCAATTATAGACCAATCACATTAATTCCAATAATGTCAAAGATTTTTGAAAAGGTCATGTATGATAAAATGTATGCCTTTATCACACTTCATAAAATACTCAAGGAGGAACAATTCGGTTTTCGGAGAAGCCGAAGCACAATTCTTGCTTGTTTTAACCTAATAAAACATTTGACGCATAGCCTTGACTCTAAACTGAATACGTTAGCGATATATTTAGACATGTCCAAGGCATTTGACTTCGTATCTCATAAGTTACTTTTAAATAAATTAGAAAGATACGGCGTAAGGGGTAATGCTCTGGCCTGGTTAGAAAGCTACTTAAAAGATCGAATTCAATGTGTAGAAGTATCTAAAATGGAAGGTCTAGGAAGGAATCTAGGAAATCTTTTACGTCTGAATATCGACAAAATAAATGTGGTGTACCACAGGGAAGTGTTTTGGGACCACTTCTCTTCCTTCTTTATATCAATGACTTATCAAATATTACTGATCAGACATGTATTTTATTTGCCGACGACACAACCCTAATTATTAAAGCTAAAGATGATGACATTGAATATAAAGCTAATGCTGAATTAAGGAAAGTGGTACAGTGGTTAGAATCTAATAATCTTAAAATAAATATTAAAAAAACAAAATTTATACATTTCAAAACAATAAATAGTAAAAAAGATAAAATTGACATACATTTAAATGATAATAAAATCGAAGAAGTAGAAGTAACAAAATTTCTAGGAATCACTATAGACAATCTCTGCAACTGGAAAGCTCATATTGACTCAGTTATAAAAAAACTTGACAGATTTATATATGCTTTGAATAGGATCAGACAGATAGCATCGCAACAATCTGCTCTCGTAGCTTACCACGGTTATGTTTCATCTGTATTACGCTACGGTATCATACTTTGGGGTAATTCGGTGGATGCAATTCGAGTTTTTAAAATCCAGAAAAAATGTATTCGTTCAATATGTGGTGCAGGTTATTTGGATTCTTGTAAGCCTCTTTTCAAATTAATGAATATATTACCAATTCCATGTTTATATGTTTTTGAAATGGGAATGTTTGTTAAAAAGCATTTCGATTTATTCAAGCAAAACAAGGAGAATGATGCATATAGAGGTAGAAAAGGTGAGGATTTATGTACTCCACAACAAAGGCTTAGATTGTTTTCAAAGAATGCCTATTGTATGGCCATTCGGGTATACAATAAAATACCTAATGAAATCAAAAGTCTGACCTTAACTAAATTCAGGACACAGTTGTTTAAATTTTTAATCAACAAATTATATTATTCGGTCAATGACTTCTTAAATGATAAAATAGTGCTAAATAAATTGTGAATGACATTTTGAGAATAAGTATAAGTAATGATTGTAATTTGTAATTGACATTTTTTTAGATATTGATAAATGATTGAATAATTTATAATAATGTACCTAATCTCTTTTAAATATGACAATTTAAATAACTAATAATTATTCAACAAATTTAATTTGCAGTTTTGACAATTATTAATAATATTTCTTTTGTAAACTTTTGCACGTTGACAATAACAACAAAATATGCTGGTGATTTGTATGTAACAACTAATGTAACCATATTTTTGCAAATAAATAAAAACAAAAAAAAAAAAAAAAAAAAGATAAAGAAAATTAAATTTAAATGTAAAAGGAAGAAAATAAAATGTGGAATGTGTTGAAACGGTCTATATTACTCATATATGTTGGTTTACACTTTACATAAAAAAAAAAAAATTACAAATCTAGCTCAGCGACAGCCCAACAAGCAAAAACGTCATATAAGTTCTGACTTAAAGTCGTACAGGATAGCAGTCTTATAATAGTAATAAGATGACTGCTAGGTCCTATAGACGTCTTAAATTTAACTTTTTAGTCGTGCGACAAATATGTCATAATAAACTGGTCATAGCAACGTCGGTACGACTAAACTATACGACGTTATATTAAAGTTTTAGCTAAAACGTCTGTACGACTTGTAGTCGCATTGGAGTCAAGTTTCGACTTTTAAACGACGTTTAATAAAATGGCGACTTTACTTGGTCTTCATAATAATAACCTTAAAATGACTTTTTGTCTTTAAAACGTCGTATACAGATTAGTGTGCGACAAAATTAACATGGCTGACATTTTTAGAATTAAACATAATTTTATTAATAAAAAATTTATGTTTCAAACGCAAAACTACGAAGGGGCATGAAAATATGAATAGTATTTACATATGTATATTATCATAAAACTTTAATTCCCAGACGAACTAAACGGTATGAGAGTCAGACTCGTTAGCAAGATATGAAAGTTAAATAATACTCACTTTATAAGTTAACTTTAATAGATTTATTTTGCAATCAGATTTCGAAACATAACCACAAACACGAGTCACTGACAAACATTAAAAATCAGTCGTACAAGTGTTGTTACTTGACTCATATACAACGTTTTCGTCATTCAAAAACATCTGTATGACCACAATATAACGAAAGAGTCGTTGTAAAGTTTTGATGCGACTACTGTACGACGAAAGTGGTAATCTTGTGACTTTTGTATGACCATTAAACAACAATGTAGGTCGTATAAATGGGACTCTTTTCGCGTTGAGTAAACGTTATTATAACGTTAGTGTGACCTATCTTTTGCGACCAGTGGTAATAAGATAACGTTTGTACGACCATTGTACGACGTAAAATTGTTAGTTGGGAGAGGTCGCTACATGGATTCTATTGGTTGGAGTGTGTCGGGCCGCAAAAAGAGTAAAAGTTACATGTTAAGATATCGTCCCTAATTGGAAAATACCACGGTTCACTTTATGAGCTAAAATGTATGTGAAAGTTACACCGACCTCGTGTGTCCGACTTTATGCCACCTTCTAGTTAATAGTGTTCCTTTGAGTCCTGAATGCAATTAGGTGGTTGTGGAAAGCAACTTGTTCTAGCCAGTGACGTGGCCGTAGCCCAGAAAGGTGACAAGTCTCGGTGAGAGCAATAACGAACCAATACAATTCAAATTCCCAATGCTGAAAAAAACGTGTAGGATTAACCAAACTGGAAAATAGATGTCGAAAACGTTGTGGTTTTGCAAACATGTCGGCGTGGCGTGGGTCAAGTATGTCCGATGTTCTCACTAGTCCAATAAAACTAGCTTTATCTGGACATAATTAATAAACTCGTTGTTTTTATTAGTTTATCGGATATTGATATTAAGTGTCAAATATTAATTAGAAATGTGATGTAAGAAATCCGGGGTGGTAACCGTTTCATATAAAAATCATGAGATTTCGTACATTACCTAGCTTTTTCCTAAAAGCAAAATAGTTAACCAAATACCTTGTTAGTATAATTTTATGGTGCATTAAAATGCTATCACCTAATAGCAAAATTAAACTTAATCCAAATTCGCATGTTCATTTTTTTCACAGTATTCATCTGATCTCAATATCTAGATAGGCCAAAATGGTAACTATGATGCTTGTATCTTATTAAGCTATGATGCGTCTTTTTAGACAAAAAATTAAACATTTATTTTTTACGTTTTAATAATAATGTATTTCTCAGTATTTGATTTTTTTTTTTGTTTTATACGATGTTTCTAAATGTTTAATTCCTTTTATTTTGACTATAACTAACACTAATTTATGACATAGAAAAAGAAAATTTCAGTTATTATGTCCTGATAAAGCTAGTTTTATTGGACTACACCAGCAGGCTGATTATCTAATTGTCAATGAAATTATTTCAATCGAAGTTTTGTTGCTAACACAGTAAAATTTCTATCGATGAAATGCGATTACGCAAAAGTGATACAGTGAGATTTGTTGCATTGCTATCGTCTTTCTATCGATAAAACACTAACATGAAGTTACTGCGAAACTCGGATAACCCGACTTATTTAAAAAGCCAGTGTTGCGGTGCAGCGTCATGTATAAACGAAACATTTTAATTTAACAGTGTTATAATATTGTTTATGTTTTGAAATTATATCTGTCAACTGTTGGGTGCATTCTGCCAGACAAATCTCTGAGTCATCGATCGTCCTAAAGTAAAATTTAACCAACGAAAGCAATTTGTACCTATGTAATGTTCAATATTTTAGGCTCGTATTACAGAACGAGACTCAAGCACTGTTTGCTGCTTGAGTACAGTTAGAAAGGGATGGTGCTATTCATCGCATATAGCGCCATCCCTTTCTAACTGTACTCAATCAGAGAATTGAGTCTGAGTTTGATTCTATAGCACGCCGACTGATCTTTAAGGCGATTCTCACACTGCCGCCGCGCGCCGTCGCGGGGCGCGGTTTGGCGTTTCACGCGCGCGGCGACGGCGCAGCGCACCACCTATTCGGGCGGTTTTCGATGCGCCTCCGCGCCGGTCGGCGTCATACGACGGCCCCGCGCTTACGTACAAAAACCGGCACGATACTACAGAGATCAGTGTGTTGTACTCCGCGATTTCCGCGCCTGCTGGCGCGCATTGCTGCGTGCCGCTGGCGGTGCGCGCTCCCGCGCCTCGGCGCGGCCTCGGTGTGTTGAACCAAGCGGTTTTCTATACAAATTGATGTACTTGCATACAAAGTAAAACACGCGCGCGGGATCCCCGCGACCGCGTGCGGTGCCAGTGTGAGAACTGTGAGAGCCGTCTAACTCCTTCTTACGCCGTTCCTTCTCCGCCAAATTCCATAGTATTGTGCCTGCCATTGTTGTACTGAAATTGTTTCGAGTTGTATTTATTTGCATATTCTGAATATACAAAACACAGAAAATCACGTTCGTATTTAATTCTGATACTTATATTTTAAAATTTAGATTACAGAAAAAAGAAAACTTGAAAATTTCACCTTTAGAAACAGCTTCTGGGTTGTTTCAATTGCAATGACAATTGTTGCCAATCCAATCTGTCACTTTGAATGCAACAACCTTCCATAATCGGTGTTTCATACGAATAATTTCTATCGATAAGCCAAATTTCGGTTTCAATTTCAATAGCATTCTGTTAGCAACTGAAACTGTCAAATCGTACATCCATAATCGCAAAAGCAACTTGACAGCAACAATTTCATTAATTTCAAACGAGAATTGTTAGCAACAGCTTTAGACAATCAGCCCACAGGTTTTCGCTAAACAGAATCCTGATTAGCGGGTCTTCGAACCACCTGCTCCCTCCACCCGGTTTGGAAATATCAAGCTTCAATGCCTGATGACATTACTTGCCAACGATGGTGCTAACCTGAAATTCAAAATCCCATGAAAACAACCTCCTGAGATTTTCCGACATGCCGAATCAGATCAACAGATCAAGGAAGTCCTTGATCACAAATAACCTCATTTGGGTTTCAATTTTCGACCACAGTCGATCTTTATTTTACAATTTACAGCATCGCCGTGCGTGCAAGTTCCAAAATCATTATCATTATATATAATAAAACTAAGTTGATAAAATGTGCGTGCCGATAAAACTTAAAAAGGAGACCCAGCACGATAAAGGGACTTATTTAGTGTGGTAGCTCTTTATCCCCCCTCGAACAAGACAGTTCCCGTTTTAACCTAAAGGGCGTGTTTTTAAAGATATAAGGGCTTTTCCAACCCTTCAACTTGGAAATTAAGTGAAGTAGCGCCATCTGTTGTCGAGTATATGAACTTCATTCATTGTACACATTAAGGACTTAAAAGAACAACGATTATTTGGGGTGCATTTCGAAAGGCGTTGCAAATAAATTTGTAGGGCGGTAAAACAAGGTTTGAGGTTAGTTTTCGCACAAGTCATCACGGAAATACGGAAATGTGGTATCGATGCATTCAGTACGATGTCCTGATCACAAATATATAAGATGACAAGCGCGAAAATGGTGGGGGTAGAAACTGTGACGTCATGAAGTTTTCAGTACAAAGAATTTTTTTTTCATACCATGTGGTATATCAAATGAAAGGGCTTTGTGAGTAGATTGCAATATATAACACACTATAACATTCTCACTACTTGGTCTAACAAATTATTAGCAAATGTCGAAAAATTTCGCAATTCAGAGGCGCCATTGAACAGGTCTAGATTGAAAACGACTGAATTGATTTTTACAAAATACATAACAAATAACTGTGCACATACTCTTTTCGAATGTCTAAAGGTAACTGACCAAAGATATTTAAGAATAAGAAAAGTACATCAGTTTTAATAACAGCATAATTTTCTGCTTTTCCTAAATTCTCAGATTCCTTTAATAATTAATAAAAAAATAAATGAATAAACTTTCGTATGTTTATCCTTCATATAAAAGAACGCCGTTTGCACGTTTTCAATCATTTTTTCTTTTTGTTTTAGGCCGCATAGTTTTCGTCTTATGATGAAAAATGTAAAAAAAATGACCGTTCCCCCCCTTATCTCCGAACTTTGTAAAGAAAAAAATCTGAAATAAGTCTATGTGATAGCAGATCGAATCAGAAATGAGGAGATCCGCAGGCGAACTAAAGTAACCGACATCGCTCGAAGGATTGCTCAGCTAAAGTGGCAGTGGGCTGGACACATAGCGAGAAGAACCAATGGCCGTTGGGGCGGAAAGCTTCTGGAATGGCGACCGCGCACCGGACGACGCTCCGTGGGTAGGCCCCTGACAAGGTGGACCGACGATCTGGTGAAGATTGCCGGAAGCCACTGGATGTGGGAAGCGCAGGACCGATCGTCGTGGAAATCCTTGGGGGAGGCCTATACCCAGCAGTGGGTGTCGTGCGGCTGATATGATGATGATGATGATGATGATAGCAGTTTATATAAAGATTACAGGAAAAATAAAATAATGTCTCAATATAGCTCACTTTTTCAAAAATCATCAAATTTCTAAAAATGTTAACATTAGTTCCACTATCGGTCAAGAGATGGCGCCGACATAAAACTGCAATACTAATTTTATTATTTTACTCTGCAGTGGGGTTTGATGGTGCAATTATGATGGTACGAAACCCTCGGTGCGCGAGTTAGACTCGCTCTTGACCGGTTTTTTAAGATTACCGCCGCTCTAAATAGCTAACTTATAATTTGGAGTTAAAGCTGAATAATTTTAGTTATTCAAATTAGTTCTGTACACTTAGCACGAAACTCTATCGAGAAAAAAAACGCGCGTGAAATTACTCGATAGCTAATTATCTATGGAAATTTTCATTTCGCTATTCGGCGGTAGATGGCGTTGTACAATTTTCTCATGCAAAATTACATTATCGAATGTTCATTCTAAATAACATTCTAGAAGGTGTAAGAAAGAAAATATTCCCAAACTTTCTCGAATATCCTAGGGCCTAGCTCTCTGAATATATAAGAGCCCGGTGTCGCCCGCCAGAGTTTGATTTGAACAGCGAAACAAGCGATTTCGAAGCGAAGAAGAAAAAAGTTGCCTTCATTGTGAAATATCAAATGTGACTATTTTTAATAGTGTGTTTAATTAATTCTAATGGTTTTTTTCTTTTCTTTTGATTGTAATTTCCTTAACCTTCAAGAAGTCGCGAGACGTTGAACCGATGCCTTCTATATACTTTGGCCGCTTGACTATTGATATATCATGACTATAGTTGTAAAACAGCGGTTGTTATCGGGTAGTTATCCAAAGCCGCCGGTAATAACGTTTAGACAGCGGCTGGCAACCAGCTGCTTATCCGACTCAATACTAAAAAGTCTTACAACTTTTACAGTTCCTAAGTCGAAATTGTTAAAATAAACGAGCCGTTATATACAAATAGGTAATTTTACTAAATTAATTATCTACTTTGTCATTGTTTAAAACATAAAATGTTAAATATTATGAATTAGGTATTTTGCAATGTCCCTTAATAAGACATAATAAGCTACCTACCTACCTACTTATTTATACGATACATAATTAGTACCTATTTAATCTGTAGATATGAAACTCCGCTTCGCCACTTTTATTATTATTATTGTACAATCGTAATAAGAAGGTAAGCTCGCAAAGCTTGGCGTTTCGCAATGTTTCACATGTGTACCTACAACGTCCGTTTTGTGTTTCGTGTTTTTGGAATTATGTTATCAGCCCAAGTAAGATGATAATATTTCAAAATAACATCGACGCAATTAAGAAATAGAAAAGAGCGCTTACCTGAATAACTAAAGCTGAAGTAACCTATAAAGTAAGTAGATAGTATGTAGCTAAAAAAAGTTATCACTTAGGACATTAAATGGATTGAATAAAACATAATTACTTGTTTTCAATCGTAGACAGCCGCTGTTTATGGGTGATCACCGTAGTCAGCGAAAACAGCGGCTGGTAACCGGCTGGCTGACTAAGATAACAACCGCCTTCACATCTATAATCATGACTACAACGTGGGCACGCCCCAGAACGTCGAGCGGACGCCACTGCGTTAGCCGTGCAACTTTCAACATGGGCGCCTGCAGTCAGCGCCGCCACGCCGCGGACTTGTTCTTGCACGCGCCCGACTATGTACTCTGAGCCCTAATCATCCCATAGTCCCGGGACAAAGGTGGAGGTGATAGAGCTATGATGTTGTTGTAGTAATGACTGTCAAAAGTAATATCAAAGCGATGCTGTGTGACCGAGATGGCGCTATACGCGATGTATTAGCTCTGTCTATATCACAACATTACTTTGACGTTGCTATAAGAGCCCAGAGTACGGCATCTGATAATAAAAATACTTATTTTCTACCGATCTTGTTTTATTGTAATCATATTAGCCTTTACTTAATGATGTATGAAATATTAGATAAGACAAACTAGAAAACTTAATTATATACGCTGATTTCAAAAAGGCCTTTGACCTAGTAGCCCATGTTTTCATACGAAGCTGAGGGGTGTCATCTGTTCTGTTATGTATTTATGGATCACTGCTCCGTGCGAATCAAGTTTGCGAAATTAGACATAACTAGTTTCCGTATAAATTATTTCACAATTGGTGCCATCAGGAATTCCACAGGGATCCTACTTAGGACCATTATCTCTTATATAAAAGTGAAGGGGGACTGACAGACTATTGCCCAGCCCAAACCACTAGACCTAGAGACTTGAAATACAGTGTAAACACCCACTAAGAAGGGATTTTTGGAAACTCTACCCCTAAAGGGTTGAAAAGGGGTACCAAGTTTGTATGGAAAAAAAATATTAAATAGACATTTCAACTTGAAATTTCATAGCTGAGTACTTCTGAACACAAATAAGCAAACACGTGTTTCGTGGTTTTCCGAAACTCAACTCTTTAGGGGGTAAATGGGGTAAAAAATCCCAACATCGATATGGGTGTCGTTATCGAAGTTTAATGAGATGCTGATTGCGAAAATTACATTTATTTTTAAGTAGTAGACATTATTCAACCCCTTAAGGGATCAAATGGGGTTCAAACTTTGTATGGAAAAAATATAAAATAGACATTACGTCTTGAAACTTCGTAGGAGTACTTCTATAAACAAATAATCAAACATGTATTTCGTAAATTTCTGAAAATCAACCCCTTAAGGGGTACATTGGGTAAAAAGCCCAAACTCGATATGGATGTCGTTATTGAGGTTGATTGCGAAAATGGCATTTATTTTTAAGTCCTACATGGTAGCTATGTTTCATCCGCTAAAGGGATCAAATGGGGTTTATATTTTTTATGAAAAAGAAATATTAAATAGACATTTTCACGTGAAAGGAATACTTTTAAAAACTAACAACTTTTAAAAGCAAACACGTATTTTGTGATTTTCCGATAATTAACCCCTTATGGTGGATGGGGTAAATAAACCCATAGAATAGAATATCACTTATTTGCATTTGATTAAGGTACACTGGAGGTCTTTAAAAGATCTGCCTATTCAACTATTAACAACTAGCTTTCGCCCGCGACTTCGTCTGCGTGGAAAGTTTTTATGCCATCCCTCGGGAACAATACTTTTTTCGGGATGAAAGGTACCCTATGTCCTTCTCTGTACCCCTGACAACGTGTATGTAAAATTTCATGACGATCGGTTCAGTAGTTAGGACGTGAAGGCGTAACAAACAAACAAACAAACTGACTTTCGCATTTATAATATTAGTAAGGATAGTATGCAAACAATATTTTAAATAAAAATTAACAAGTAAGTACTTTTTTTTTCATAAATTGACATTGATGTCGTTATTGAGGTTTATGTTGATAACGAAAACGATATTTATTTTGAAGTCCAACACGGTGGCCATGTTTCAACCTTTCATTCAGAACATTCAAAATAATCAGGGGTGAAATGGGGCTTATTTTGAATGGATTTTTTTACTAAAAGACATTTCGACTTGAAACTTCGTAAGAGTACTTTTAAAAAATAAGCAAAAACCCGTATTTCGTGTAGGTATTTGCAGAAAATATTTAGGTTTATTAACCCACTAACCCCCAACGTCTTGGAGGTTAGTGGGTAAATAAACCTTAAAAAAAATCGATATGGATGTCGTTAAAAAATTATATGGGATGTTGATTGCGAAAATAGCATTTATTTTGAAATACAACACGGTGCCATGATTCAACCCCTAAAGGGGTGAATTAATGGGATTCATACTTTGTATGGAAAAATTATATTCAATAGACATTTCGTCTTGAAACTTCATATGAGTACTTCTATAAGCAAACAAATCGACATGGATGTCGATATTGAAGTTTTACGGGATGTTTATTGCGAAAATGGCATTTATTTTAGGGTCCAACACGACACAGTGGACATTATTCATCACCTAAAGGATTGAAACGGGGGTTCATTTTTTTATGGAAAATAATATGGGAACGGGTTCAGAAATGAGAACGAGAACGGGAACGGGAACTAATAATATTATAAATGTGAAAGTTTAATGTTTGGCTGTTTGTTACTCAATCACGTAAAACCGACTGAACGGATTTGGAATAGCACACAAATAGTTATAGCCTGTGGTAAAACATGGATACTTTTTTATCTCGGTCAAAAGTTCCATAGCTATTTTCCGAATATCCACGCGGACGAAGTCGCGGGCAAAAGCTAGTTATTTATAATTTTTAATAATTAATTATTTAACAGCTGACGATTTCTTTAGAAATCCTATTAAAGGTATCCATTAATTTTGATATGTGTTGTACTTCAAATAAATGTTTTGTTGTTGTTACTGGTGTAAGTCAAATAATGTTTCATAATTTATTTTTGTAGGTTTTGTATCGTAACACAAATTTGTTTGATTATTGAAAAATGTATGTGATGTTATAAAATAATAATATATCATAATTTAATAATTTATTTATTTATTTTCTCTCACAATTTTTTACAGACTTAGTTGCTAAACTAAAATTAGACGAGCGTTTACAAGTAGCAGTATGTGAGAGACTGGTATCTGTACTAGGATAACCTGTATTACAGATTACCAGGCCTCCGCCTCACAGAGTATGAAAACATAATCGCCAAAAAAAGACCATAGATATCTATTAAAACCTTAAGAGAAAACAATACTTGAAAATAAAAGTTCATTATATTCTACTTATAATATTATAATAATATTAGGCTATGAACAAACTTGTGTTCTGTGTTTGTGATAGTATTTAGTATATGTGTGTTTGTGTGTGTGAGTGTGTGTGTTTGTGTCTTTGTGTGGGTTTGCGTGCGTGCATGCGTGCGTGGGTGCGTATGTATGTATGTGTTAGTACAGTACAATTAGGAGATTTTCTGTTTCGTCATATGTGAGGTTTTGTAACCAATCGAACACCTTTCTTTTACACTGTGTTGTAGCGAGTGAGTATATATATGTAAGATTTCATTGATTTTATTATACAATAAAACCGGTCAAGAGCGAGTCGGACTCGCGCACCGAGGGTTCTGTACAATCATAAATATATTTGGATATGTTATTTTAGGACAGTCTTTAAAAAAGTAGGATAAACGGCAGACAGGTGGAAGGGCGAATAGGCGGACAGTTAATTTACAAATGCTGCTTATGGTGACTGAAAAACGTTTCAGCCACTCCACATTGCAAAATGTTTATATTACTAGTCCATCAGCCATTTTAATGTCCCCACTGCTGGGGCACAGGCCTTCCTTATGGGTGGATAAGGAGGACGGGTCATAGCCCGGAGGCGGGCGGGCACGCGGGCCCAATGCGGATTGGTGGGTGTTAACGACTGCAAATGCAGCCGGGACCAACGGCTTAACGTGCCTTCCGAAGCACGGAGGAGCTCGAGATAATAAATTTTTGGTCACCCATCCCATGACCGAACCTTGCGAACGTTGCTTAACATCCGCAATCGCTGGTCCAGGCGCTAAACCACTGCGCCACCGAGCTCCTCGTTATTATTATATTACTATATAGTAATATATATAATTACTTAGTAAAGTATGAACTTATTCTTCGTTTATTCGTACGGCAAATAGTAGGTAATTATATTTGAACCAGCCACCAATTTATTATTGTAGTGTTAGGTTGCGCCATCTCTTGACCCATAGTGGAACTACTTTTTGCCCTTAGGTTAGCATGCTTAGGACAGCGCCATCTGTTGACTGGTAGTGAAACTAAAAAAAAACTGTTTGTTTTTTGAATTTCTAAAAAAGTGTGTTATATTGAGACATCGTTTTATTTTTCCTGTAATCTATACATAAACTACTATCACATAGAAATATTTCAGATTTTTCTCTTTGCAAACTTCGGAGATAAGGGGGGGAACGGTATTTTTTTTTACATTTTTCATCATAAGTCGAAAACTATGCGGCCTAAGAAAAAAAGAAAAAATGATTGAAAACAGCTCTCTTTCATATGATACCCCACATGCCCTAATCACCTCACTTAAAATTTTTAAGACCCCTTTTCAGTCCCTGTTGTAAAAACAATATTAATTTTATTATTTCTTTCTTATTTGCAAAATAGTTGGGCAAATGTCATCTAAAACTATTCCAAATTTCAAGTTGATACCATTAGTAGTTCTCGAGATATCCAGCTGTGACAGACAGACAGACAGACAGACAGACAGACAGACAGACTGAGTCACACCATAAGGGTTCCTTTTTTACCATTTTGGTACGGAACCCTAAAAACGAGCCAAGGAAGCAAAAGAATCTTTTAAAATGTTTAGTGTTATGAGGTACGGATGGGCAAACTTTATATTTGCGACGTTTATTCTTCTAAAGTGCGTCGTTATTCTTATGAAATGTTTATTTATCATTAATTGAAATAAATAAATATAAATTTTATTGACACAAATTACAAAAACAAAAACCTTTTAAAAACAATTTAGATTAAACTTTGACAAGTAAACAATTTATATTTAAAAAGATCTTTACCCGAACTAGGAGATTTGTATCTCAGGTAGATACGGTGCTTTTTCTCTATACAATAACGCCAAACAGAAGGTTTGGCAACAGGTGATTGTTACAAAAACAAAAACAAAAAGTGGATAATGCCATATACCAACTAAAAAACTAAAAAAGTGTAGAATGATTAATTGACAATATCGTATAATGCATTAGCCGCAACATTTGAATTAGTCGGTTTCGGATTGCAATAAGCATAAGAGTAATATAAATCGTCATCCTCGTCTATAGTGTAATAAACTCGTTCGTTGTGGCTTAAGACGTCTGGTTGAGGTGCTGAGTCGTTTGGTTGAGGTGCCAAGTCGTCTGATTGAAGTGGCGTTGTTGTTTTCTTCTTACGTCGATAGACATAGATTCCAATTATGGAACCGATTATCAATAATGATGCTGCTGCACCGACCACTGCTTTCCACCATTGCACTGAAAAAGTAAGATTAAGTATTTATAGACATACTCCTTATGTTGAAGATACATGACCAAAGTTTGTCCTAGTTACGCCTGCAGATCTTTGGAAATGGCTGGAACACATCTGCCGAAAATTACATAGTGTTTTTTATTATAGTAAAAGGGTTGCTGCTGATCTTTGGTCGCGTAACTTCAGCATGTGTGGCAAGGGGTTGCAATTAATTCTAAATAAAACTTACTACTAGGTAATTTATATATCAAAAATTCTTTGATGTGTTGAACAATAAACTTTTTTGGTGATTGATTGGCCGGAATAGGGGTCTTTTTCACATTCAAAAAGTAAGTTTTGAATAGCTTACCACAAATAATTCACAACTATGAAACGACATCAGGCACATGAGACCCAAAAGTGTATAAACATAATTCTGTTATCTATAAACACTTTATGTTATATACTAGAATCATAAAACAGTAGCAACATTATTTTTTATCTCCTTCATTTAGCTTTAATTAATTATTAAAAAAAAACAAAAGCATATCAATGAAACGGACATCTTCGCTAGCGATTTCACAAGTCTCCCCTGAGTATATTTGTTCTGTGGCACAAGTGATTGCGTATTAAAAAAAAGTCTGTCGGATGTCAGTCAACTCAACTGTCAACAGCATTTTGTTACGTGCGACATATGCACATATTTTCCGTTTGATCTAGTTCAAACTCGTACATTGTGGTGCTAATCTGTATCACTAACGCAGCTAACGAAACGTGTTGTCGTGAAACTGGTGTTGCTATTTAGTGTCGGGGTTACCAAAAAAAACTTTCAAACGTAAATAACTCTTAAAACATAAATCTTCGTAAAAATCTGAATATTTTCTATGACTTACTAATTCCATACCTACATTTTGAAAAAAAAACCGAAACGTTATACATTCTTGGGTTTATTTCAATGGGACTCTGCCTGATGTCCTTTATACACAAGTTATTCGGCGGTCGTGAAAGTCTGTGGGGATTCCTAATGTCGACTACCTAGATTCCTAATATTATTTAGGTAGGTACCTACCTGTTATTTAAAACATGGAATCTTTTTTCCAAATACTTATTGATCCGAATATCGTAAGTTACAATAATGAGATCTAAAATCTCAAACTGACGGTGTCGCAAAATATCGTTGTATCAAAATATTGGCGTCACTCACAAGGGTCTGTGACTTAATGTCAGTCTGTCTCATAATTTTGGTGAGGTAAAACATACAGCATCGCAAAATGGTCGATGTCTCAGTGAAGTCGACTTTGCAAAATGAAGTAGTGGTAAATTCGCCCAGATATGACGTAGTGGCAAATTCGCCCAGACATGACGTAGACACAAATTCGCCCAGATTGTAATTTGTGAAAGACCTGGGTTCGATTCCCGCTAGTTTGAGTCATTAGATTAGAGACGAGTTGCACTTCGAGTTGCTTAGGTGTTTCTAGTAATAACCTACCTACCTAAGATTTTACCGATACATCATAGCAAGAAGAACCGATCGCCGATGCCGGCCGCTGGGGTAGAAAAGTTCTGTAACGACGACCGCGCACCGGACGACAACGCTTTGTGCGTGGATCCCGACAAGGTGAACCGAACGATCTGTCTGTACCCTTTAACACGAACATCTCTCGAGTAAAAAAACCTTGCGTAAAAGTACTCCATAAAGTAATTAATTACGAAAAATTTCATTCCGATTTTCGGCGGTAGATGGTGCTGTACAAATTTCCCATACAAAATTAGTCTATCAAATGTTTTTACGCACTTAATTTTTTTTTTCGATAGCTGTTCGTGCTAAGGCTAGGTACTGACTTAAGTCACGGGAAACCGCTAGATGCGGGCAGCACGGGACCGATCGTCGTGGAGATCCTTGGGACCTTTACCCAGCAATGGGTGTCGTGCGACTGATATGATGATAATAATCATAATTTCAACTTACCCTGTGTATCTGTATTCGTGGTAGCTTCAGTTGTTGATTTAGTCAATGCTATTGGAGGGCCAGTGGAGCTGGAGGGAAGATCTGCAAGAGAAACTTGAACATAAAATTAATGTGCTTAGAGGTGGTGTAATTTATTGTTTTTATTATTATTTATTAGAGACACCAAGAGATAACAATACAAGAAATCCTTAAATCACCAGGTGCAACCCAATTACAGGTGAAAACATACACTGAAAAAAAAACTTGTTAACATACACCAAAAAAATTTTTACGGCTATCACATAATTTGTTTATATACGAGCGCACAAAGCTTTGTGATTTCGGAAATCAAGTCTTCTTGATTGAAAAATGGAACAAGTAGTCATAGTATATTCAAATAAATAATGGTCGCCTTAAACAAGTCTGGTCATTATTATTATCAACTGCCCTTTGTGCATGTTACTAACACTTGATAATCTTAATTAAGTTGTTGATGTCTCTTATATTGTCACTGATTTACTTAAATAAAGTAATGTAATAGTCTAAACAAGTAGTACAGTAGCCCGTAGAACATTAAAATCACCAAAAAGGTTACCGTTTGCCGTTGTGATATAGTTATTTATTACGAAATTACAACTTGTAACTTGATTGATCTTATTAGACTTGTAACTAGAATCAAATTAATAATTGTAATTATGTTATCAATTTCCCTTTGTGCATGTTTACTAACACTTGATAATCCTAATGAAGTTTCCAGACTAGTGAGAACGAATATTGAGAATAAAAAGTATAAGTAGTTCCATGGGGGGTACGTATCAGAATGTCGAAAGTTAGAATGTCTAAACTTAAAATGGCAAAGTTCAAAATGTCAAAAATTAAAATGTAAATGGTTTAAAATGTCAAAAATCATTATGTATAACTTCAAAATGGCAAAATTCAAAGTATCAAACGTATCAAATACTTGGCGAGTTAAAATACCAATGGTCATTAAGTCTAAGTTCACAATGATTTATTTGAATTGGGTTGGATCTTAGAACGAATCGCCTTCTTTGAAGTTAATTTAGTCAGTGGAAGTGTCTTAGGGCTTCCCCTGAAATGCTTTATAGCAAAGTTAGCTGCCGGAAATGAGTCTAAACTAGTCTACTGGGACTTAGAAACCGTAGACCGTAGTTCACAAAATAGGTGCGAGGAGCGTAGCGACGAGCATGTTAGGTTGACATGAATCCAGCGCGCGAGCCGAGCGAGCGAAGCGAGCGTGCCGCGGCAGCGGCGGGCGAAGCGCCAGAAAAAAAACTATTTCAAACTCAATTGGTGGATTTTGTTCGCTGGCTACTGAATCAGTGAATGGCACCGGCCACCAAATCAGGGAGCGGCGCGGCTATGGTAATGTGCGGCGGAGGCACATAGGTTAACCTGATTAATTAGGTACCTAAATGAAAGAAAGGCATAAGTAAATTCTATTACGTCATTATATGTAATTGGATTATTAGACATTTTAAGTTTTGTTCATTTGAACTTAGACATTTTTATTTTGGACTATATGACCGTTTGACATTTTCGTTTTTGACATTTTGAACTTTCGACATTTTAATCGTTAGACATTAAAAATTTAGACATTTTGAACTTTGCCATTTTAAGTTTAGACATTCTAACTTTAGACATTCTGATACGTACCCTCCATGGGACATGGGACAGATATCCACTGGAACTAGTGAGAATGATCCATATCTTAAGACATGGACTCGTCTAGCTCTTTATTCTCTTTTAGAAGATAGTTTCAGAATCGTGTTGAGACTGACATGACGCCTTCGGACCATTTCGTAGCCAGATTCCGTAGCACACTTGGTTCATTAGGATTTTCTTCTTATTTCTTACAGTTGATTTGTCTCATCTTCTCGTTCAATTCAATTTTTCTCATCTTCCATGAACCACTCCAGTTAAGGCACCTACCGTGTAGCAAGCAATGTAACTGATACTGTAACAAACCATCTCACCTATGTCTGACGCCATAACATCAATTTAAAAATTGTTGTGTTCCGGCAATTAGAAGTAAGATAGCCAGTTCCTCAGTGATAAGGATTCCGGGTGTAATGCGCTTCCACCTTCGGCCTATCGTCACTTAACATCAGTAGCACTACCATGAGTTTACAAAAACCATTCTCGATATCGACCGCGTTAGCAATTTGTATGGGAAATTGAAGCAGAGCCTCTAGCGGATACGCGAAGAACTAAAATCTATAGTAAGAGTGCTCACCATCCACGAGTTTACCATCCTCGCTAATGTGAACTCGATAAGGTAAATGTCCCATATTTCGGCATGTTAAGACTCTTAATGACTTCAAGATTTTAAAATTGTAATATTTTAGGTTTTCATGATCTAGTATAGTGCCCCGATTTATGAAATTGTGTTGTGTCATTTGCCTGTAGTATCGCAGATATGATAGATGTGCGGATGGGCTATTAAAAGGTTTCATATTTAGAACCAAATAAAGATATTTTAGTATTGAAAATTCTGATTTTTTTTTTGGGAAAATCGAAATTGGCGGAAAAAACGCCAAAAATTCTTACCAGATGAAATAAGGATAAGGAGTAAGAATAGAAAGCTGCATAATCAGCGAGAAATATAGGCTATAGTTGTTTAAAAAATAGAAATATCTATAACCTCTATAGTAATTGCAATAGTGAAAACCTACCAAAAAAAATCCTATAAAATTATTTAGCGTGAACTGTGAAAACTATTGATAATAAATAAATAAATAAAAGATTTTAATACAGTCTTCTTTAAATTATTCTAATCGGACGTTTCGTTTGGAAGTTACTACGAGTATATGGGATCATTTTACTACTTAACTATTTAAAGTTTTATTCAAATTGACTTTCTGTGAGCTTAAAAAGTAGGTACATACGAGCGCTAATCTTATGGTGGTGACAAGGAATACACGCCATAAAGCTGTCTGTGCCGACGACTGAGAGTTTTGAACGTAGCATTGCCCTCAGTCACGGTAACGGATAGATACCGTAACCGTGTCTTAGTTCAGTCACCAAAATGTTGGTACTTGATTTTTAGACAGTTTATGTGCTATATTTTGTACTAATGTAGGTGTAATAATTAATAATTTGTGACAGAAAAAAAACTAAACGAAATAACTTACTAACACGAAATATTGGTCGTTTACCTTAGTTGCTGTAGTTTGCAATTATAATCCGACTAAGTAAAAAATCATTAGTTAGTGCGTGTATACCGAATGTAAGTGAATTTTGAATTTATGTTGGTTACTATCTTTTTACTTTCCTCTATGGTTACTATTTATGTCAAATCTTCCTGTGAGTATAAATGTTCCTTGTGTCAAATCGAAAATGTCAAATGTAATTTTCACGTTTTAATAATTATTTATTTTGTGTTTTCTTTGCGTATTTTGTTGTGTAAAAGTTAGCTTGTTAAGATTGATAAGAATAAAATTAGAAGCAGTCGATTGGAGGAGTTTATGGAAAGGTGAAATAAAAGGTTGGTACTTGATACAAATCCTCGGACGATTCGTCCAAGTACAAATCATTAGAAAACTCAGATAAACCTAAATCCAACCAGAAAAATACTTTCATGAAAGTTTTTATTAAACCTTACGCTGTTTTAGTTTAAGTTTCTCTTAATAATTGTTTCTTTATATTTATGATTAGCTATCCATGACCTTGATTTGTTTTTACTATCGGCCATAGATGCATTAATTGCAATTTTTAAAAGACGACCTGCCCCATGCTCCAATTGCCAACCGTACTTTTAAAGCTTAAAATATGAGCAATAGACGATTAAATAACGTGTCGTAAGCTTATGTAAATCTCAGACTTTGATATTGTGTGACAAGCTTACGACACGTAATAACGTAGCGTTCAAACGCATAGAATGTTGGCCATTTGAGTAGGAGTACAGCGTGATTACGATAATAGCCTAGGTCTTATTTTAACACGATAGAGCTTAATGAGAATCCCACAACTTATACAACTTATGGTTTACTTATTTCATTACAGATAATGTGTGTATCACCCCACAATCGACAAAAATATCCAGTTTCCTTCCAAATTAATAAAAACGTACAAGTTGGACGAAATACAACCTGGCAGAGCGACATGCGGCAGATACCTACGTTTTTTGTGCCTTATTCAAATATGATATTAAATAAACAAATAAGGCCCCAAATGATACAAATCTACGAGTTAAAGTGAGATCTTTTTTTAGGAATATATAACATAAATCTTTACTTTGTAATAATAAATATTCAAATTTATTGATAAGTTGTTTTTATTTAATATGGTTCATATTTAACCTCAAATTAACATATAAAAAGTTATAGGCCTTAATTTAATAAGTGTAATCGATTTATTACGGCCAAAGTCAAGTTTTCGGAAAATTACATTTAGTTAGAACTGTTTTCTTATATTCCTACTGTTAAATAAATAATTAAATAATATATAAAGACTTAAAATTAGATAGGCCTTATTTGTATCAAGTATTACGTTGATATGGACGGAATTAACATATTTGCAACTAAGTAGATTATTATTTAGATTTAACACAATATTTTCTAATTTTGTAACATGCTTGATAGGAAAGTACTTAATTATTTTTTTTTACATTAGTTTCAAAGTGGAGGAATGCGTTACGTTACGGCGTATTTGAATGGTGACCTTAGTAAGCCCACTGAATGGAGGGCCCACCTAGAAGGGCCACTATTCAGCGTTGGGCACAACCTGACCCACCCCCTGACTAGAGGATTTCTAACACGGGTTTTCATATTTATCGGCCCTTGATTTCTTGCATTATGCAGCTGTGGCGCACATATTTTATGCTAAATAAGCTCTGAAAGACATTATTTAGACTATTTTAGACACAAAAAATACTAAATTAAATTAAAATAGAAGTATTCACGCCAGTGACTATGCTGTACCGCGGTTTAATTACATTCTCTTTTGTTGTACCTATTTTTTACATTCCTCTATGCCATAGAGGATAGTAAAAGGTATACTCATTGATCTCACGCCTCAAAACGCAAGTGAGTAACTTTACTACTATAGTTATGGTATTTCTCGATACTATCTGTCAATTAGTAACTCATGGTACCGAATTGCTATGAAAAAGGCCAAAACGTTACTCGATGCTCGCTAGCGAGTATAGTAAACTATTCTAGTTTACTATACCAACTCATGGTAGAGCTACAGGTCGTTCCCGAACAATATAACTTCATCATATCAATACAAATTCATCAACTAACATCATCCCCGAAGAATATAACTTGGGCGTCGTTAAAGCCAGAGTAAATAGGCATTTACTGACTGTGCGTGCTCCATCTTAGTCCTCCTTGTCACTTCCCATCAGGTGAAAGTGAGGTCAAACACGCAGACAGTCCATACATAAAAAAACCGGCCAAGTGCGTGTCGGGCCACGCGCAGTAGGGTTCCGTAGGTACATTATATACCATACCATATTTTAATACCGCTATCATTTTTCGTCAGAAAAAATAACTTTGTTTTTCACAGTGTTTGTATGAATGACAAAGTTATATTTGCGGTTTTGGAAAATGTACTATATCTCAAAAACTAATTACTGTATCTCGTTCAAACTAATTTTCGTTGAAAGTGTTTATTAAGATCTATAGCATATATTTTTTTTAGATTTTTCACCCTCTTACTTTAAAAGTTAAAGGGGGGGGGGACACACATTTTACCACTTTGGCGGCAGATATCTTTCAAACGGTTGACTTTGAAAAAAAATAGTCTTAGGAACCTCAATGTCATTTTTAAAGACCTATCTATAAATACCCAACACGTGTTGGTTTGAAGAAAAAATTTTTTTTCAGTTTCAGTTCTATGTATGGGGAGCCCCCCCTTAATCTTTTATTTTTCTTATTTTTGTATAAAATTCGTTAAGCGGTTAACAGAATACATCTACCTACCAAGTTTCAACTGTGTAGTCTTAATACTTTCGGAATAAGTGGCTGTGACAAACGGACAGACAGACAGACAGACAGACAGACATGACGAATCTATAAGGGTTCCGTTTTTTGCCATTTAGGCTACGGAACCCTAAAAAGGTGAGGTAAAGGCCGAGTACTAGCCCGTCGTGTATAAAAAACAAGTTAGTACGTAGGCTCCAGCTGTTACATTGCGTGCTATACGGTTTGTGAGTACCTACAGACAATTGTCTTTTGTTAAAGTTCAAGTTCTGTCTTAAAATATTTTAAGTAAATTATGATAAAAATAAACTACGGATGTGCATATCACCCCAGGCCTCATCATCATCATCTTCATCATATCAGCCGCACGACACCCACTGCTGGGTATAGGCCTCCCCCAAGGATCTCCACGACGATCGGTTCTGCGCTACCCGCATCCAGTGGCTTCCCGCAACCTTCACCAGATCGTCGGTCTACCTTGTCGGGGGACTATTTCCACTTAATTCATATTTTATTATCAGAAAAGTACTTACTTTCAGTTGTTCTAATAGTACTTGTTGCAACACGTTCAAGCCATTGCTGGAATGTTTCAGTTGTCGCAGTTGCTTCTGTGAATAGATAAGTAGGTACGGTCAGCAACGAAAGTCATAGAACACTTTAAATTTTTTTTTGAGCAACTTACAGTTTATTTTATTTTTATTTTATTTTTATTTTATTTTTATTTTATTTTTATTTTATTTTTATTTTATTTTTATTTTATTTTTATTTTATTTTTATTTTATTTTTATTTTATTTTTATTTTATTTTTATTTTATTTTTATTTTAATTTTATTTTATTTTAATTTTAATTTTATTTTATTTTTATTTTATTTTTATTTTTATTTTTATTTTATTTTTATTTTTATTTTTATTTTTATTTTATTTTATTTTTATTTTATTTTTATTTTATTTTTATTTTATTTTTATTTTATTTTTATTTTATTTTTATTTTATTTTTATTTTATTTTTATTTTATTTTTATTTTATTTTTATTTTATTTTTATTTTATTTTTATTTTTATTTTTATTTTATTTTTATTTTATTTTTATTTTATTTTTATTTTATTTTTATTTTATTTTTATTTTATTTTTATTTTATTTTTATTTTATTTTTATTTTATTTTTATTTTATTTTTATTTTATTTTTATTTTATTTTTATTTTATTTTTATTTTATTTTTATTTTATTTTTATTTTATTTTTATTTTATTTTTATTTTATTTTTATTTTATTTTTATTTTTATTTTTATTTTTATTTTATTTTTATTTTATTTTTATTTTATTTTTATTTTATTTTTATTTTTATTTTTATTTTATTTTTATTTTATTTTTATTTTATTTTTATTTTATTTTTATTTTATTTTTATTTTATTTTTATTTTATTTTTATTTTATTTTTATTTTATTTTTATTTTATTTTTATTTTATTTTTATTTTATTTTTATTTTATTTTTATTTTATTTTATTAGGAACAACAATCATTTACAAAATGATGTTATACTTATACACTAACATAAAAACTTACTAATTTTGTAAACAACCAAGTTATCCACAACATTACATTAAAAAAAATTGAATAGTTTCTATTGTTAATATATTTTTATTTAATTTCAGATCTTACATCTTAGTATCTAAATTTTGAAGATGCAGCAGGACTTCCGTCCTGAACTGCCCAGGAGAAAGCTTAAACAAATTGATGTCAACAAAATGATCATTATAATTTTGCATAACGTGACGCAAGGGCGCACGTTTATCAGCATTAGTTTTACACATTTTTAAAGCAAAGAGTTTATGTGCTCTGGAGTTGCGTATACGTTGAGATCTACTTGGTATGCTTAAGGCTTAGATTATTTATATGTCAAGATAGACAGTCGAAGCTACGACAGCGTCGAAAAAAATATCACCCAACAGTTGGGTGACCAAAACACGCACACATTGTCAGTAGTGTGACCCCGCCATAGTTTTTATTACAATACTCTTTGGACGCGATGATGCTAAAAATGCACACCACCTTAAAAAAGTTGGCCCGTTTTGTTTAATACGTCAAAAACCTAAGACTCTATCTAGACATATAAATAATCTAAGGCTTAAGGAAACATTATTTATTAAATGAGCGCAATCAAACTGATTCTTTATGACTTTGTATAGAAATGTTTGACTTATAAACATTCTACAGTTTGAAACTTACTTCGAGGCTAGCTATTAAAAAGTTAATACGACGAAGTACTAAATTGTTGAGTGATTTTCGTTGCTGACCGTACTTAAGTAAGATCAAAATTAGGACAGTCTTGACATTAATAGTTTTGAGAGTACTGGAAGTTTAAAAGCAAAATAATTTACCGAAAAAAATGGACTACAATACAATGGGATATAATATAATAAGTAAGTCTATGATAATGGGGTTTCATTTAAAAGATTTTTATCATCAATTTTTCTTTTAATAAAAGAGAAGAAAATGCTAAAAGACTTTTTTCAGGAGAAATTATTTTATACCATTTTAATCCATATTAAAAAAGTGTTTTTTAGCCTAAAAAAAGTTCAGTTCAGTAATTGAAATTACTGAACTGAAGTAAATTATTATTTTCTGCCTCTTAAGCTAAAACTGAATATATACCATTTCCTACCGGAGTATTCGGCTGCGCAAAACCAAAACACAGTAAGGCCCAGCCTCAAAAAAAATATTTTATTTAGTGTCCTGATTTCCTAGTACCGCTCTACAAAATGAACTGATCCTCGTAGCGCTACGTTGTCTAGATCCTGAATTATTCAAAGAAGTTTAAACCTAGTAAGAGACAAAATAGCACAAAAAACCACATCAAAACACAGTATGTCTCAGAAACAAAATCAAAACACAGCATGAGACATAGATGTTACGGTGTCTTACTAGGTTTTGATTTGTTGTGATAGCAAAATTTGTGGCTGGCTCAAGAATTCTTTTTTTTTTAAACAAATTTCAGCGACTCTTTTCAGGAACTCGACTTTCTGGCTAAAAAATTCAACGTGACAACTTTGCCTGTCCTGAAAACAGAGCCACGAGGAGTGGCAAGTAATAAAAAAACAAATATGATTAGTCCCGTTGATGCCGCTTAACAGACGGACATTTTGGTTTAATTTACCAACTAATGACAAATCTCCGGATTTAGGCAGCCACGAAGATGACATTATCGACAAATAAAGTTTTGATTTAATTAAATAAAATACACTTTTTATAACTTTGTTTTTTTTTTAATATAAGTAGGAACCTATTCGTAAAGGTACGAAAGTAGGAAGGTAGGTACCTATTTCTTGTAAAGGTCTTAAAAGTTTGCTAAATTAACCCCTTAAAAGCATAACATATTGTCAGCATGTTGTTAGAATTTTAAATCTTCTGTTTATGTTTCTATTAAAATACCATTGTCCAGCCAGCTAAAAGGGAAAAAGGTAAAAAGTTGATTTAATATCCACAGAAACAGCAACTGTTAAGTAGCTAATCAAAAAGTCACTCAATAAAATTGTAAATAGAGAAAGATAATAATATTAAAAATGGGCTCTTAAGGTGTCCGCAAGGGTAAGCTGCTAGTTACTAGGTGTAAAGTTGATTGATAACTATTTAAAAACAAAACCAAAACCCAGTAACGTCTAGAATAAGAGATACTGTGTTTAGAGTTTGTTTTCGATCCGTTCCTAGTTGTTCAATAATAGGTCGAAATTTGTCAAATTTCTTATTCTTTTTAACGCTGAAGCGTTCAATAGAGTTTTATGACAAAAAATTAAATCAAAAAAATCTGCCGAAAAATAACGCTTCGATTGATGCATAACACTATAATACACTACCTATAATATGCTTAAGGCAGGGCAAAAACACATTTCTGATCGTCCTGTAAAATTTTCCAAAAGCGTCTTACTGTGTTTTGGTTTTGCGCAGCCGTATTTGCCAAAACAAATCAAACGAGACCAAACTCGATGGGGTTGTGTGATATTATTATAGAATTTCTGTGGCCTTCTTCCGGCTCCACCATCAGAGCTTTGGTCACTATTTCCCATAATGGGAATCGAACTCGGGATCCCTGCGTCTTACACGCGTGGTGAGCAAAGCACTAGACCACAGAGAAAACTAACTAAAAAGTTAAATAACAAGTGTCATTGCAGTCGGGGGACCGTTTTGTGGCATAATTTTTAAACAAATAGGTCCCCGACTGCAATGACACTGTTTTTGCCAGGGCAGTCGTGTTTTTTATTTTTTTTTAAATTTATTTACTTTTATTTTACACATTTTAGTGACAAATTATATAGTTTTGAAATGTAATCATTAAGGCCTTTCATTTGATGCCCATTGTAAAAATTTAAGAAAAAATCATTTTTTTCACATTTGAAAATGGCGTCGTACATTTTTCCAAAAAAATATAGCCAGTGTCATTCGGAATGATGTAGGATTTTAACGGTATCCCATACATTCAAATCCATTGAGCTATTTAGATGTTATGTTGGAATAAAGAAACTCACATACCCACAAACATACATGAACCCTGAACATATATACACTCCTTTTTGGGCAGTCGTGTAAAAAATATTCAGAGTGACATTAGGTACCTTTCAGCTTTAAATAATCAGTCACCTACTTACTTTCAGTAGTTATTGTCGTCGGAACTGGCGTTTCCCCTGCGAATAAATTAGAGAAATGAAATCTAAAGTTATTATTATAATACTTACTTAGGTACTTTCTGATAATGAAGGCTTTTCAAAGTGACATTTAAAAAACAAAAATAGAAACAATTTGCCTCACTAGATGGCGTCGATGGAAAGAAGTGTCAAAATTGGCTTTAAAAAAAATGGCCTGTACCAAAGAGGCAAGTATGCGTTCGCTGGCTGACATCTGCCCAAAGAAAAACATTTTTAGGGTTACATCTGCCTGCCTACCTGAGTACTCTTCGAAGCTTAGTAAAAAAAAATTACATTGACACATACATTTTTATCAACGCCATCTATCCAGCCTAAAACTTTTTGGCATTTTGAACAGACCTCATTTAAGATCAAGAAGCAAAAGTAATTAGTCAGTCCAGGCCTTATTTTTTTAGCCGACTACGGCGAACTTGGACGAATTAATTCGTCCAAGACGGCGAAGCAAGACGGAGTACATAATATGGTTTTGACCGGTATGAATGTTTTTAAGTTTGTAAAATGGAGTACATATGATTTTGACCGGTATGAATCTATTTAAGAATGTTTATTTGTTAGAGTGGCCTCACGCAGATACAAATCTATGGAATGGACCCACACACATGCGCGATTTTTCCTTACGGAATTTTCATACATTATCGATATTCCGTTTGGAATTCCGAATCGGGATGCCGTCATGTATGTGGATATCGTAAATGTGTACCTTATAACTTATAAAATATTATCATAATTTGACAAATTAAGTACTTATAGTTAGATTTGTTTGCTTGCATTCACCCGATTTACAACCCCAAAATAATTAAAATAAAAAAGAAGTTTCAAAACTAAAACCAGACTACGGAAAAGTCGCGCTCTAAAAAGTACGAAACGAGAAAATATTCGAGTCCAAAATTCAATAAAAATGAATGATAACCGTAGTCGCATGCCACTTTGTCCTAGCTAGACACGCACGGCTCGAAATAGGCGGAGGTGGCATGCGACTACGGTTATCCTTTTTATTGAATTTTGGACTCGAGTATTTTCTTGTTTCTTAATTTTGAGAGCGCAATTTTCCGTAGTCGGGTTTAAGTTTTGAAACTTCTTTTTTGTCTAACTCAAAATCTATCGCAGTCACTGAATGTGATTTGCATTGTAAGGCAAATCTACAACTGCGGTAATACAAGTCACTGCTTTGTTTGAACTTCGGACTAACTCCAGTTTAACTCCAACGAGATCCGTTGGAGCTCCGACCGCTGGCTGTATCATTGAGCGCCAATTGAGTTGCGATTAAGCTCAATTTAAACATTAAAATTTACTACATCAATACAATAGAGGTCTTAATTTTGGCGGTATAAAGTACAATGGGCAACAGCGTCGTAACCAGTTTGCAACAAAATTCGTGTGCGCGCGTATCGCCCGCACGAACAGTATGTAATTTCGGCTTAGTTGTGGCCAGATTATTTTGTGTAATAATTCGAAAGAACTTGTGATACTTATCAATTGGTGAAAATTCATACAAAAATTGTTTAAAAAAACAAAAACCGACTTCAAAAAACCTACCTCTAAAAAGCAAGAAATAATATTCGTAATAATAAAAAAGAAGTTTTAAAACTAAAACCCGACTACGGAAAAATCGTGCTCTAAAAAGTAAGAAACAAGAAAATATTCGAGTCCAAAATTCAATAAAAAGGATAACCGTAGTCGCATGCCACCTCCAGCCTGTTGTTCGTGTCGTACGTGTCTAGGACAAAGTGGCATGCGACTACGGTTATCCTTTTTATTGAATTTTGGACTCGAATATTTTCTTGTTTCTTACTTTTTAGAGCACGATTTTTCCGTAGTCGGGTTTTAGTTTTAAAACTTCTTTTTTATTTTAAATATTTTGGAGTTAATAGGGTGAAAGCAAGCAAAGCCACGGGCAAAAGCTAACAATATATACATATTTGAAAAGTGCTCATTAAGCCCTTTCATTTGGTACCCAACACGGCATCATTCAAAAATATTTTTTTTTTAGTTCATGTCTTTAACTTCTCTAGAGGGCGCCACATTTAATTTAATGTGACGTCACGTAGCCTATGTTCATTGGACGATTAAGACGCTTCTAACGATACCTCATTTTTCAAATTATAACAAGTAGTTTGGAAGTTATGAGGGAACAGATGAATTTACAAACATACATACATACATACATACATACATACAGGTCAAAATCATATACCCTCCGTTTTGGCTTCGCCGTAGTCGGGTAAAAACACGTCTATTGAAGTCGGGTGGGGCTGGAGTACAAATTCTTTTTTTTATTCTAAAAGCCCCACCCGACTTCAATAGACGTGTTTTTATTATTACGAATATTATTTCTTGCTTTTTAGAGGTAGGTTTTTTGAAGTCGGTTTTTTGTTTTTTTAAACAATTTTATTTTTTAATTTTTAGTGTAGGTACCTTTTGTATTAGGTAGTGTAGGAATATTATTTGGGTAGAAAAATCGGCTCAGCCAAACGTGAGTTAATCGCGGAGAAACATACATACATGCGGGTCAAACTACGAACCTCCTTTTTTAAGTCGGTTAAAGAACTACACTTAAGATATCCCTTTTCAAACAAAAAAATAATTCTCTTATTCAGTTCATAAACAAAGAAGTTATACGACTGATCATCGAGGTAGTTCACACAAAAATCATACTAATTTCGTGCTTTTTTCAAGATTACTTGAAAAGTACTGAACTGATTTCAAAATTTTAAAAAATGGGACCAACTTGGAAGTTTACCTAATCTAATAACGTTTGAATCATTTCAATTGGATCAGCCGTCTTCGAGTAATCGGTGTACATACAAAAAACAAAAAAAAAAAAAAACGGTTCGAATTGAGTACCTCCCTCCTTTTGAAGTCGGTAATAAAATTGTCTATACTTTCAGAGTAATATTTTTTTTTATGGGTAATAAATTAATCATATATTTATAGTTGTCGAGATATAATAAGCCCATTTTGACAGTTAACGTGTTCAAAGAAAAATATTGGCTACCCCAAAGAAATACAGTATAATTTTCGAACATAACTTTTCACTAAAATGGTGGAACGGTATTTTTTTTGAGCGTTATTCCTTTAGCATAAGTAACATTTTACTTTGCGTTTATATGCTGTCAAAATGGACCTGTTAGATATAATAAGGTACGACGACTATAAGAAGGTTAGTGACAACCCTAGACAAAATTTTCAAAAGTGATATCTCATCACCCCTTTATTCTTTTAAACTGATATTTTTTACCCGACTACGGCGAAGCCAAAACGGAGGGTATATGATTTTTATTGACCTGTATGTATGTATGTATGTATGTATGTATGTTTGTAAATTCATCTGTTCCGTCATAACTTCTAAACTACTTGTTATAATTTGACAAATGAGGTATCGTTAGAAGCGTCTTAATTGTCCAATGAACATAGGCTATATGACGTCACATTAAATTGAATGTGGCGCCCTCTAGAGGAGTTAAAGATATGAACTAAAAAAAAATATTTTTTAATAATGCCGTGTTGGGTACCAAATGAAAGGGCTTAATGAGCACTTTTCAAATATGTATATATTGTTAGCTTTTGCCTGTGGCTTTGCTTGCTTTCACCCTTTTGACAACTCCAAAATATTTAAAATAAAAAAGAAGTTTTAAAACTAAAACCCGACTACGGAAAAAATGTGCTCTAAAAAGTAAGAAACAAGAAAATATTCGAGTCCAAAATTCGAAAAACGTGCTCTAAAAAGTAAGAAACAAGAAAATATTCGAGTCCAAAATTCAAAAAACGTGCTCTAAAAAGTAAGAAACAAGAAAATATTCGAGTCCAAAATTCAATAAAAAGGATAACCGTAGTCGCATGCCACTTTGTCCTAGACACGTACACTCGAATATTTTCTTGTTTCTTACTTTTTACCCGACTACGGCGAAGCCAAAACGGAGGGTATATGATTTTGACCTGTATGTATGTATGTATGTATGTATGTATGTTTGTAAATTCATCTGTTCCCTCATAATTAGAGCACGTTTTTTCCGTAGTCGGGTTTTAGTTTTAAAACTTCTTTTTTTATTCAAATGTATTACTATATTGTACATATTTTCCATTAAAAAGAAAATGCAGTAATTTAAAAAGAGACCGACCGAGAGCAGGCAGCGCATTCCATTCTTTAGCAGCTCGCATAAGAAATGTATTGGCAAAGCGCTTGGTACGGACCCTTGGAGTATCTACTATGTAAGGGTGATATGCTAACTTGCGTCTGGTACACCGAATGGTGGAAAGGGGCTGGAGGAACAGTGACTATATGACTTGGACGAATCAAGCTATATGACTTAATTATAATTATTGTTTTTAACTTTTTAAGAGTTAGCTTTTTCTGTCAGTGATTTTTTCAATTTCAAATTTATGACCTAAATTTGCCCAAAGTATACCCCTACATTAGGTATTTTAGTCAAAGCACCACCTCTGTATCTTTTACCGTTTTACCTCCATTGTATTTCAATGCGATTTTTTGATCCGTTTATGGGCTACGATGATACGTACAGACAGATATAGGCTTCAACCCATTTCAGTGCAAGGCTAGACAAGATGTGATTGGCATGGTAGTAGCTAGTGTTTCCTCCGAGCCATTTCACATTAGTTTGGTTTTTCTTATACTACACACTAATTACAATTTAACACGTATTGAGTCTGATTAGTTTTTACTTACCTATATATTGCTGTTTCAGACAGTCTTAGTGTACTCTTTTATCTAAATATCAAATAGTGCGTTTGTGTTATTTATTTATTGGAACGCTGTCCCTGTTATTACCGGAGACGGGCGTTAGTGCTGCGACACAGTTTTATAACTTTTGCAGTTATCAACGTACAATGCTAAATGTAACAATGTAACTTGTTCCAAATAAACTATTATTATTATTAACCTTATAACACCTTATAACCTTATAACGTATTCTTTGCGCTGCGTCGATGGTTAAAAATAAGTACAAATTAAATATTGAAAAGTAACTTACAGATAACCTTTACTAAAAATATTCGTCTTGCTCTATATGGATTTGTAAAACTACAGTTCCACGGCCCGGTATTATTTACCTCATAACACCCTTCTTTGCGCTGCGTCGATGGTTAAAACTAAGTATAAATTAAATATTGAAAAAGTAACTTACAGATAACCTTTACTAAAAATATTCGTCTTGCTCTATATGGATTTGTAAAACTACAGTTCCACGGCCCGGTCAATTTGTCGATTGATGTCATATTCTGTAAAAATAAATTAATCTCTTATATTTTTGTGTCTTTTTTATAGTACCTACTAGGTGGTTTTACGCAAAAAAACTGCAAATTGATGTGCAGGATAGCCGTTTGGCATTTTCCATCTAAAAATCTCCCGGAAAAACTATTCCGAAAGTTCTATAGAAAACAATAACTTTCGCGTATAAAACCTCAGATTACAAAATTAGTGAATGAAACTGATTAATTAAAAATCGGCCATTTTTTACCAATAGACAGGTAAGAGTATCAGATTAGAGGATGAAAATAACTAAAAATCGCGCTGTGCGGCCGTTTTTTTACAATAGACAGGCAAGATCAAAACTTACAAGCTTAGTGGATGAAACTGTGTAAAAATTGCGCTGCGCGGCCGTTTTCTTACATTTAAGTTACAACAACCACAAAATTCCGACATTTTCATTTTTTTTCCAGATATTTGGACTTCCGATCTGGCAACTCTACCCGTTTGGCACACGTACAGTACGAGGCATGTATCTTGAAATTTTTTCGACGGAGTAGGGATAAGTTCGCGCATATGCTCTTGCGAGTAACCAATAGCGCGCGACCCTCTCCCGCCGCCCGCGCCCCTCACCGCTACGCATGCCCAAAATACGCATTGCGCGCAATCCCCATCCGATTTCAAGATATATGCCTCGTACTGTATAGGTAAGGTAGTGCTTAATGAAAAAAAAAAAATTTGAGCAGCAGTTATTAACTTTTAATAATAACCGCCTCTGTGGTCTAATGGTTCGCCCACCCGTGTAAGACGCAGAGGTCCCGGGTTCGATTCCCAGGGGGGATACAATTTGTACTCGGTCTGGTTGGTGGTAGGGCTTATTTCAAGCCCGCCTGGCTAGCCACCACCATCTTACCTAAGTCTGACGCCATAACAACAATTTAAAAATTGTTGTGTTCCGGCAGTTAGAGGTAAGATAGCCAGTATTCCGGGTGTAGTGCGCTTCCCCCTTCGGCCCTATCGTCATTTAACATTAGGTGAGATGAAGGCCAAGCACTAACCCGTTGTATATAAAAAAAAAATCGTCTTTCCTCTAACTGGTAATTCTGATAGAGAAGGAAAAAACTCCCTTAATAGAGGTGTTATGACGTCATCTTTTTTGTATGCAAAAAAATGTTTTCTGCTTAAAATTATCGTGTGTGATTAACCAAATGAATGAGTTTTCTGAGACGATTATAAAAATAACATTTTGGTCAAAAATAAAAACAAAAGCTTACTAAATTTAAATATTTTCAATATTGCTTTCTTGCAGTTAGATTTTATTTAGGGTAAACTAGCCAATTATTGGCCCTTTCCTACATTCATTACTGATTTATCCGTTCAGATTAATAACTATATTGTAATTATAATAACATACAATATGTTTTTTCCAGTATTTTCAGTCGTTTTAAGTCATTACACTCGTTTTTACAAAAATAGACCCATTATTGGCCCCTTTGACTGGCCTGTACTGCGCCAATTTATTTGCCATGCATAGTGTCAAGAGATAGGCATCCATTAAATTATATTCTCAGTAGATACATAGATAGGCCAATCCATGATGGATCAGGAAAAGGCATTTTCCAATCAAAATCATTGGCTTCATCTTCAGTATCTTTAAACAAAATATTGATACGTACGCTTTCACCAGTTACTGGCATTACTAAAAATTGGTTTCTCAACTATTGGCATGAGTCTAATATTTTCAAAGCTTTTAGAAAAAGGATCACTTTCATTAATTGATGAAAAAACATTAAAATATTCTGAAAATAAGGTTCCAAATACACATAACATATAATATCTATAGTAGGTCAACAATTGGAACTGAGTCTTATTGCCATACCAATTATGGGCCGGCAATAAGTTAAAATGTATTAGCTTTAACTGCAAAGGTTTAACGAAATACGTATCAAACTGTTCAGAAAACTAAAAAAAGGAAACAATAATGGAAAGCCACAATAATTACCACATAAACAATAGAAACAGATGGCACTTGTCTTAACGAAAAATTAAGAAACTGCTCACGTAACATGAAACTTGTTGCGACTTCAATAAATTTAAAAAAATTGACAGCTGCTTAAAAAAATAACTGTTCACAGTCAATTTATTTACATAAATACTATTGATTCAGTTTTACTTTAAAGCAACACAGTTTATTGATCAATATTCTTATTTTACGATTAAGTTTACAGGGCCAATAAATTAGGGGGTTGGGTAAGATTGGGGAAATTTACTCCTATTTAATTTATTTATTGCATGTCACAAGCATGTCACAAAGTTTATTAAGATTAAGATATGATAATATTTAGTATCATTTGAAGTATTATTCATGCAACTGTACTAATAATGAGATTAATGAGGGGTATTATGTACATTTGCATACAAGGCTTTATCTACACCCATTTTTTTTATTTGAGAAACAAACAATATTTAATACATGTGAAGGGTAAGGAGAAAGAATGATCGGAGTCCGTGAGAAAAAGTTCTCTTCTTTTGTACATTATGCCTTTGACAATGATCTGTCTAGCTAGTTACGGCACATGAGTAAAAAAACGTAAACTAAATAGAGTACAAGCTGCCTACAAACGTTCCGCTGTAGATTCACTCATACATAGTGCGGCGATGTGTGCGTGACCTCTCACTGACAGTAGCAGGCACGCCGCCGGGGTAAAAACTGGTTTGCACCGGCTCAGTTGCGGTATAACCGACAGGGCCGCTAAGTGCTTAAATTTTTTCTTAGAGAATACATTAATGTGATAAATGACAGTTTGATTTGTCAAATTACTGACTCGAAGAAAAAATAAGAGTCGTGACAAAGATTTTGTTGAAAAATTAATTATTATATTCTACCATTTTTCAGTGTGTAAAATAAAACAAATTTTATATATATTAGTGTTCAATAAATTAAATATTCCCTACTCCTGCACCGTGTGTGTGTATGAATAATTCGAGAAAAAAATAATATTTCTTTTTTTTCGTACGGAAAAATCCAAATGCAGTAAGTATTCATTTTCGTTTGTTTCGTTCAAATACAAATTTTATTATGGACTTGCCTTATTTTATTTTTCTCCCTACTACCTATATTTTTAACTTGCGACAGGTGTCAACCCTTCGAGAATATGTATAAGTTGTGAGAGCTTGTACTCTGTCCGTTTATTTACAGACACATGAGTAAAAAAACGTAAAAACTAAACTGACTATGATCCTTTTTTCTCCTTACCTATGGATTGGATAGGTGTTTTTAATCTATATGAAATGGATTAAAAACACCTATCCAATCCATAAAGGGGTTTGACCTTGACTTTGACCTTGACCTCTTATTTGACCTTCTACTTGACCTTGACCTTGTATTTGACTTTACTGTAAAATAAAAATTATACAACCGTCTCGTAGGTATATAGAGAAGTCCAAATTTGTTATTGGTATTTTATGAAATTTTTTTGGTCTCATTTGCAACAAGTTGAAGAAATGAAATGATGTACTGTATTTTTGAATTTTCTGGGAAAAACCTTTCATTTGCTATATCACACACGAATACGTTCACAGAGAACTAAGGCCATATACCTAAGTACTTACAGAATATATAGTTTTTTTTGTGGCACCACAGCGTATGTCAAGAGTATCATTTCTATGTATATGCGGGCAGCTAAAAGAAACACATATGTAAGTACTATAATATTATCATAAATCTGGTTTTATTTTTTTATTATGATTCAATGAGGGCTTTTCAAAATGACAAAAAACTGTAAGCTCGATAGATGGCGTTGATAAAAATGTAGGTATGTATCAATGTAAGCTTCGAAGAGTATTCAAGTAGGCAGGCAGATGTAACACTATAATATTTTTCCTGGTTCAGGCTGTTTATTTTTAAAAGCCAATTTTGACACGTCTCTTTCCATCAACGCCATCTAGTGAGGCAAATAGTTACTATTTTTATTTTTTAAATGTTACTTTGAAAAACCCTCATAACATTTGCATTGCATGTGATTTAACTAATAGCTAGTACAGTCACAAAATACATAGTTAGGTACAAAGTACCTTCAATGCGATTAAATTTATTATGTACGTACAACAAGATAGGGGTACCACAGGGTAGTAATCTTGGCCCCTTACTTTTCTTGCTCTACATAAAGGTTACAAAACATCAATGTTCACTATTTGCAGACGATATAGCTTTGGTATCATGTAAAGACAAGCTAGCATTTAATGATGAGTTAAATTCTACTATTGCTGACATAATACACCGTTAATTTTTAAGTATATCTATAAATGAAAAGGGGATTTCAGACTATACATGAACAACTTTTACTATGGGGCCAACCACGAAATCGCGAAAGAAAAAACAGCTGTTCCATACATTATAGTCGAGTCGATGTTGTACTTTTCTATGAAACAGCTGATTTTTTTCGCGATTTCGTGGTTGGCCCCATAGTTAAAAGTTATTCATTTACGTGGTCTGAAATCCCTATTTCATTTTTAGATACACTTAAAAATTAACCGTGTAGAGTGGCTAAATTATAACAATTTAAAAGTGAACTTATCAAAAACAAATTTCATCACAGAATAAATAATAGTACTAGCGTACAGAAGTTGCATTCCGCAAAATCGTTTAAACGAATTGCGACTCTTGCTCCGACACAATAAAGTAAAATTCAGGTCGCACAGCGCTCCCTTCGCTACAAAACGTTCACTTAATAGTTGCCTCTCTTTTTATGGTGTAGGTCTTATCTTTTCTGACGTATGAATTTGTCCTCACAGAGAACGCCATGCGCTTCATACTTGCGCGCGGAGTGACAGGGCCCTGGTTTCATAATCAAGGCGGCAAAAAACAGACACTTCAATTGACATTTGATAATAATACTATTGACGAAACGGGTACTGTCTTTCTGAGCATAACTTTGGATAATTGTTGTACATGGAAGCCACACATTGACAGACTGTGTTGAAAATTAAACCGTTTTGTGTATGTTTTATGGCGCCTTAGTAAATTAAGGCTAGTATTGTAGAATCAAACTCAAACTCAAATGTCTGCTTGAGTACCGTTAGAAAGAGATGGTGCTATTCATCGCATATAGCGCCATCCCTATGTAACTGTACTCAAGCAGAGATTTGAGTTTGAGCTTGATTCTATAATACGAGCCTACGAGTCAGTTAAATTTACTTTCGCATTTATAAAATTAATAGGGATTAGTATGGTGTAAAGTGTATGTGTCTGGTTCACGGACGGCTCATAAATGGGTCCAGGGGGGGTATTACAACCTCTTAAAACTTGCCAGGTTCATGAATTGCTATAGTTACATCTCTTTCTCGCTGTATAGCAAATAAAAGAGATAGAATGATAACCAGTCAGAATACTGCCAGGAAATAAGAGATCAGAATACAGCCCCTGATGTAGGATGTGGTATACATGGCGTGAGACCAAAAGTCAACCTTAGTGTCAATCTTGGTGAGTAAGCCACAATATTCCAGGCAGAGGTTTATGCCATAATTGAATGTGCAAAAACCATCCGCCTACAAAACTACACAAATCCGACCATCTATATCTTTAAAGATAGCCAAGCAGCACTTAATGCCATAAACTCGAACGTAATACGATAGAAACTGGTAAAAGACTGCGTAGACATACTGAATGAACTGGAACATAAGAATGAAGTTATTCTGAAATGACCTGGTCATTCAGGTATCATCGGTAATTAAAAAGACGACGAGCTTGCTAGAATTGGGGCGCGAGGCCAACAGATCGGCCCAGAACCTTTCTGCGGCATCTCAAAAAACCAGGCTATGCAACTCCTTAAAGACAATCTCTTGGAAGAGTCGAGATAATTCTGACTAAAACAGCCCGAATTAAGACACACCAAATCCTTGGTGGAAGGCAACTCGCAATGACGGACGAATGAGCTTATACAGTTCAGTAGATCGAACGTCAACGCAACTGTTAGAGCCTTAACTGGACACTGCAAACTAACCAGACACCTATTTCATATGAATTGAGTGATATACTGACGTCTGCAGGTATTGCAATGAGGATCAGGAAACGCCCAAGCACCTCTTATGTAATTGTGGACCCCTAGTCCACAAGCGTAGTGTCCATCTGGGGTGACTTGTAATTGACCCGGAGGAAATAAAAACTCTTAAAACCAGGAAGGTACTGGACTTCCTGGAAGCCGCTGGGTTTATAAAGTTAGTATAATTAGGTGGCGAGTGACAATAGATCTTTTAGGTTGCAGTGACTACCGCTTTATCTGAGCTGCATACCGGCATTGCCCCTAACACTCAAATAATAATAAATAATAATGGTGTAATAAAACTAGTGCGTCTGTTACGATTTCACGCCTAAACTGCTGAACCGATTTTGATTAAATTTAGTATAAAATTAACTTGATTTATTAGATTTAGAGATGGCAAGTTGACGTATATCACAAATTAAAATTCTCCAACTCAGACGAATCTGGCCGACCGGCGACCAGACCAGACTAGACGAATCATGTCGAAACATGACGAGTTGACTAGTAAGTCGTTCGCCGGACTGTGTTGGCGAGCTAAGTCGGCGGGCCAGGGGCCGTATTATGTTATGACCTCTTATTTCCTGCCAGTTTCTGACTGGACATCAATCTATCTCTTTTATTCGCTACACAGCGAGAAAGAGATGTAACTATAGCAATTCATAAACCTGGCAAGTTTTAAGAGGTTGTAATACCCCACAGGGCGCTTTTGTTGCTGTGGTATTGCGCTTATTGGGTCCTGTTATGTTAAATTAGCATTCTATGTTATATTAGGTACCTGGCTGTAGAAAATTCGCTATCACTATGGAATTTCATCCTGAAGCTCTCTTTGGCCCTAAAAACATAGCTGAAATCTTCATAAGCAATCGTCACACTGTCGGGATTGTAGGTATATACATACACAATAAAATCTGTGAAAATAAAAAGTTGATTTGTAGAAATCGAAAATAATTATCTAGGTAGGTATATATACCGGGTGCAACAAGACTCTTAACGAAGCCGAGGTCTACGTATTCTGCCCATCATCAGGACCATTTCTGTTCAAAATTATTGCTGGGAAACGATTTAATTCTTGGTGTTAAAAAAGCATTGCATACATTACCACGCCTGCGAGTGAATGCTGCACAGCTGCGTGCGGCCAAGTTTAGTCATTTATTTATTTTATTTTTAGTTTTACCATTTATTTCAGGCTACTGGGCCCATACAATATATAACTTACATAATTTATTAAATAAAAAGTAATCTTTTTGTTTACACGTATCGATGGCGGCGACGTGTTGCGCAATGCAGTGTCCGATATCCGACCGCGAAAGCGTTGGACACCCTTCGGCCAAAAATCTTCTTTCATGAAGGTCGACAAATGTTCGGTTGGCACACTCACCACGAATGAGTTGAAATTCACTTTGTGGCGGGACTCCAACCACTTGACCCTCAGACTGAATTTGGTCTTCACTCTGATGTACTCTCCGATGTCATCATGCTTCGTGCTGTAGTGCAGACGAGATACATACACAAGCGTAGTCGGGATAGCCGGACGTAGCAGGTGGTTGTGTCCGGTTGGAGCGGTGCCACAAAGGTTACGGAGGGTGGGCTTCCTCCCTTTATGTGCGTGCTCATGAAATACATTGAGTGATGACGCTTTGAAGGCATTGAAGAAGACAAAAATGAGGAAATTCTCAAATTAACGAATAAAATAAGATTTCATAATTTTTTTTTTTAATTTTGCCTTAAATAACTTCGTAGCTATTGGTTTCCCAGGTATAGTCTAAAAGACAAAAATGATCCTGATGATGGGCGTAATGCGTGGACTTCAGCTTCGTTGAGGGTCGCGTTACACCCGCTATACGGTACTTTTAAATTAATGATAGTTGACAGTTAATAGTGGTAAAAACCTGTGATGTGAACGAACTAGGTATAAATATTAATCACATACCTAATACTATATTTTTTAACTTACATTTTACTGTAACTGTAAAAGAGTATTTTAATCGACATTGTTTCTCCATATTGATTTCACAATTCCATTTACCCTCAGTCTCATTCGATCCCACAATTTTCTGAAAAAAAAAATAACAAGGTGACGATATATTAGTAATAACTAAAGGCGCCATGCGGCGTAGTAACTTTCCAAGGGGGGCGTGGGCCACCTGTGTAGTTAATGTAAGATAAGATAAGATAAGATAAGATTTATTCAGCAACCACTACAACACACAACAACAATATCAAGAACACTTGAGGCAATACAAAAAAATATTAGATAACTTAAAACTAACAAATTGTCCAAGATAGTACTGTACCGGAGTGTGAAGCAGCGGCAGACAGAAAAGCAACTCAACTCAGTGTTGATAGTTCCGAGGAACCAGACACTGATTTTCAGCCGAGTCCCTGTCATCGTTTGGTCGCAAGCAACAACACAAAAATGTGTCATTGTTTTGGTTCATTTTTTGAGAAAACGGTACGTCGACGTTTTAAATACCAGATAAGTGGTTTAAAAAAATTTGGTAGAACATAAACTTATTTTACTAATGTTTCACTTTCCAGAAAAACGGTAACTCAATTATTCAATTACTTTTTTTCTTTTAACAGATGTTTTATTAACCATAATATTCTTTTCCAGCAATTATTAAAGATAGAAGTATCTTTTGATAGATTTTTCTTTTGACAGATGTTTTACTAGGTAACTTTTCTGTTCGAATTTCAATTGTTCGAAAACAGTATGTCGAAGTTTTAAATATCAAATTGGTTGTTTTACATAATTTTGTTAGAACATAAACTTATTTCACGTATGTTTTATTTTCCAGAAAAACAGTTACTCAAATATCAAATCACTTATTTTTCTTTTGACAGATGTTTTTCTAACCATAATTTCCTTTACTAAAGATCGAAGTAACATTTGATAGAATTTCGTGTTTCAAAATATTTAATTGATTTAGAAAATTCGGGTGTATTTTTAACCCTAATATTATTGTCTTGCTATAAAGAAAACTTTTAATGCAAAGACCATTAGGTTAGGTTAGTGCTATGACCACGCGCAGCGGAGCGAGCGGAGCTCCATAATGCTTGCATGCATGTTGCATGCTTGCTTGCAATGCTGCATGCTTGCATGCTGCATGCTTGCTTGCATACTGCACCTTGCTTGCATGCTTGCTTGCATACTGCTTGCAAAATGCTTGCCGGGTGGTGCAGGGTTGCTGGCCCCCCTGCTCGGGGGGGTCGGGGGGCCCGAGGCCCCCTGTTATAAAGAAAAACTTTAATGCAAAGACCATTAGGTTAGGTTAGGTTAGTGTTTTGACCACGCGCAGCGGAGAGAGCGGAGCTCCATAATGCTTGCATGCATGTTGCATACTATCTCAGATATGTAATGTAACTATCTGCGATTGCAATATTAATTTCTTAGACGTTTAGTACCTATTTCTTATTATTAATTTCGAATTCAAGATATGCATTAGATTCTTTGTCAGATAAAGTTTTGTATTTTTTTTTTATGTATGGACTGTCTGCGCGTTTGTCCTCACTTTCACCTGATGGGAAGTGACAAGGAGGACTAAGATGGAGCACGCACAGTCAGTAAATGCCTATTTACTCTGGCTTTAAAGACGCCCAAGTTATATTGTTCGGGGAATACAGACGCAGGGAGGTCATTCCACATATTAGCTGTTCAAATTAAAAAGTTGGAACCGAAGCGTTTCGTGCGGGTATGTGGAATGTCAACAACATAGGGATGGTAAGCCGCCCTGCGCCTGGTAGGCCGAAGATGAAACGGGGAAGGAGGTATGAGGTTGTGTAACTCCTGAGCACACTCCCCGAAATGTAACCTATAGAAGACCGATATATTGGAGACGTTTTTCCTGGATACTAAATCATCTAACAATAATAGTTTCGGCCAAACGTTGAGTGGGATGGCAAAACGTATGAAATTTGAAAAAAAAATTTAAGTGAAGTTTGGAGTTTCAATAATTCGTCAATTGTGTTTTCGGTAAAATAAAATTTATGGAAAACAAAAAAAAGGAAATCGATTTTGGTAAATTTAACATTCGAACAGAGAAATTTCAAATTTTAGATACGTATAGGATTTTAATTATTTGTCAGATAAAATGTTGTATATTAATAATATTGGTAACGTTTTTCTGGATACTAAATCATCTATCAATAATAGTTTTGGCGAAACGTTGAGTGGGATGTCATAACATATGGAATTTGAATTAAAATATTAGTGAAATTCGGATTTTCGATAATTTGTCAATAGTGTTTTCGGTAAAATGAAAATTATGGAAAACAAAAAAGAGGAAAACGATTTCGGCAAACCAAAATTCGCACAAAGAAATTTTGAATTTAAGATAGGTAACCGTCGCAGGTATATCGCCTTTATTACGAGTAGCGTTCATAGAATGTTGGCCATTAGAGTAAGGGGTTGGTATCCTTATTTCCCCGTGACATATAATGTATAGGTGGGCAGGGATGTCGCAAAATTCTAGGGATGCCACGAAATCATGGCAAATATTGAATATTCTCGTTTTTTACGTCTTCCTACTAAAAATGTTAAGTAATAATTAATATACAATGTGTTACAAAAATACCCCTTAAACGGAATGTGGTAGATAAGGACATCAAACTGAACAACTTTTACTATAAGACCCAGGGTTGCCTTGCCTTGCCACCCATCCCGATTTCGATGAAATTGTCCCGCATCCCGACGATTCATCAGTTTTGTCCCGATTTTTGATGAGAACACGTAATCAAAATCAGTATTGAAAAAAAAATGGGTCTAAATATTTAAAGGCATAAAGGACAGCAAGTTAAATGCCTTATTTTGCTTTGTATCTCGTTAAGTATACCGCCTTCGATGTTGAGCGAGTATTTTCCCATAATGTCAGAAATCGTTGCTCTGTAGATTTAATGAAAGCTGAATTGCAAGATCCACCCCCCCGCTCCCTTGTCCTGACTTTTATGTTCCTAGAGGTGGCAACCCTGATAAGACCAACTCCTAAATAGCAAAAAAAACAGATGTTTCATACAACAGCTGCTTTTTTTTGCGATTTCAGAGTTGGTCTCATAGTAAAAGTGATTCAGTTTGATGGTACCTATGTACCATATTTGGCCTTAGGGTTTTTTTGTAACACGTTGTTATAATAAACGATGTTATTAATAATACGATTGACATATTTACTTACTGATTTCATAACAGCATAATTATCTCTATTACCGTCTTTGCCATACTTGAATAATAATTCTAAATTCGAGATCTCATTGTAACAACTGAAAATATAAAAAAATATATATAATTACTATTTAAAGTGTTTAACACAATTAAAATTAGAAATCGAATAAGGACTTGTCAGAGATGGAAAGGAGCATATTAAAAATAAAGAAAGTTCATAAGGTCAGAAGCGAAATAATTAGAAGTAGAACAAAGGTAACCGATGCACTAAAACACGCCTTAAAAATAAAATGGAAATGGGCAGAACACATCACGCGACTGAAAGCCGAAAGATGAACTAGCATCGACAAAGTGGAAAGGACCAGGTGCTGTACTGGCTAACGAATCGATTATCGAAAAGTCTGCTGGGTTTCAACTTAAAACAGAAAAATCAAAGTAAGGAATTTCGTCTTGTACTTTCTGTTGACGTAATTTGGAAGATATCGATGTTCGTGTGACATCATGAATTGGAGTTCGCCATTTTGGCCTAATTGGGGCTCGATTTATCTGTTTTAATTTGAAACCCGACAGACTTTTCGATAATCGATTCGTTAGCCGGTACGGCCCCAGATGGAAAAAGGAATGTTGGTCGGCCTACCAAACGGTGGAATGACGACATTATTCAGGTGGCAGGAGTTGAATGGATGCAGAGAGGAAGAGACCGAGAAACTTGGAAGGGAATGGAGGAGGCCTTCACCCGAGAAGGGATTCACAGTACCTAATTAAAAAAATTTAAAGATGTTCCCTTGTAATCTAACTCTATAATTATGTATTACTGTGAAATAAATAAAGGCTTATTATTATTATTTATATTTAAAGTGTTTGGTAATAAATACATGTGTTATTAATCATTATTAATAATTAATAATAAGTTGCAGCACCAACCCTAAACGCATAGGGGTATCATCGTAAAAGGCAACAAATGACTAAGCCCAAAATTTTCGAAATTAAAATGTATCGAGCCAAAATCATTGAATCATGTTTCTGGTTCAATACAATACGTGTCTAGATTTAGAGCAACCCGGCTTCTTCCAGACGGAAGCCGCGTTACTCTGTCTGGATAAAGATATAAAGAGATATATCGGGTCATTTTGAACTTACCATCCAAATTTCAAGGTTGTGTCCAGTCCATGAAACTAAACAACTTACTCTAAAGGCTGGTTAACATTATCTTAGTCTTTAGTAGAGTGCTTTAGGAGAGTGCTTTAGTGGAAACATGTAAACGGTCGTCTTATGACTAAAGAGAGTAACGTTCTAGTAGCCTTTCTACTCGCTTTCCAGTAGCACCCCCTGCGCGCCCGCTCACCCCCCGCGCGATATTTTACTCGCACTCGCACTGGAAGCATGTAAATCGACATTTTAGTAGCGTCTTTAGTAGAGTGCATTTGCCGGTGAACGCGTGACGTGTAATTGAATTAAATAATAGGTATTAGGTATGGCGAAAATGACACTCTACTGGAAGCGTGTAAACGGTCACTGGAAGGGCACCAAAACTACTAAAGCACTCGCATTCGAATCTACTCGCACGCTACTAAGCACTCTACTAAATACTAAGATAATGTAAACCAGCCTTAAGAAACATGTGTCGAATTTCGGCACAAAATAGTTCATCCCATACTAAATTGATAATGTGATCTCTTTGACTTGTATGGATGGATAGTTTCATGGATTAAACACGTCCTCAAAATTTGGATGGTGAATACAAAATGACGCTGTATATGTTTATTTCAAATCTGTAGGATCTTTAGTGACCTTTGGCATTAGGTACATCAAAAAATGATTTAAAAAATCGCCTTAGCCTAGCGAAACAAGAAGGATAGATATACATAAAAGCTCACGTGAGAAAGGAACTCACAAACTGCACAACACCACACAATGCGAAATAAGTAATTCAAATAACTCGTAAAATATAGGTACATAATATTAAAAAAAATCTTTGAAATTACATTTTTCGAAAAAATATTATGTTTTGTGCTTTGCACAGTATATATACTAATAAGTTTTTCAAAAAGTTTTTGAAATAACGGGTGTAACAAGACCTTCAACGAACCGGAAATCCACGTATTCCGCCCATCATCAGGATCATTTTTGTCTTTTAGACTATACCTGGGAAATAAATAGCTACGAAGTTATTAAAGGTCAAAGTCAAAAAATATATATTATTTTTATGAAATCTTATTTTATTCGATAATGCCTACTTTTTGTCCAATAAAACAAAATCAAAATTGTAAGTATTTCGTAACAAACAATGGCTTCAAAACGTCGTCACTCGATGTATCTCACGCTGCCTCTCAATCTCAACTCGGCCGCACGCAGTTGTGTAACATACACTCGCAGGCGCGGTCTGTTGCACGCGTTACATTGCGTGGTGTCCTGATGATTGGCAGAATACGTAGACCTCGGCTTCGTTGAAGGCACAGATAACCTCGTTGAAGGTCTTGTTACACCTGTTAATATATATACTGTGGTTTTCGTGTATTGACAATGTAAGTATAATCCCACCAAAAACATTTTCATGTACAGTATTGCCAAGACTCCATATGGCTTGTACTGTCAAAAAGTTATCAGACCTCATGTAGAGCCAAGCTTCTAACTCTACGCGCCCTAACTCTACAAGCCCTAACTTCAAAAACTCTTCACCTTAGTCAAAATATGTGGATTGACCATTTCGCTACATTGAAAAATGTATTCACTCTTCAACAACAATTGTTCTTGTAGTAACGAAACGGCCAAGCCACATATTTTGACTAAGGTGAAGAGTTTTTGAAGTTAGGGCGCGTAGAGTAAGAAACTTGGCTCTACATGAGGTCTGATAACTTTTTGACAGTGCAAGCCATATGGAGTCTTGGCAATACTATACATGAAAATGTTTTTGGTGGGATTTCATTCCTTTTTGTAAGTAACTTTCCTTAAACCGGAAAAGCAAGGTGGGGTTAGAATTGTGGTCTAAAATCGTGTAAAATTCGATCAACACCAACCCGTGTACTTGTACTATTATTTACTTTATTCTGTGGTAGAACTAATTCATTTATGCTGTGCAATGTGATATTATTTTACTCTTTAACGTAGAATGTGACAGTGCAAAGAGCAAAATAGAGCCTGCGTGAGGTTTGCAGGGTTTGCGCCACGAAAGATGTAGTTTTGAAATGAACACAATTTCTTTTTTATGAATATTTTATTTCGTTGCTTTAACAGTAATTTACTAAGTCTTAAAAATAATTACTAAATATTTAAAGATTTTTCAGATAAAATTATGTCTCATTTTTCAGACCTCTAGCATCAAAATTTGCGGAAGTCTCGTACAAACTTCCATCCCCTAGTTTAAGGGGTTGGGGGGTAAAAGTTCCAAGTTTTATAATTTTTTTGTTGTTTGTGTACTAAAACTAGCTTACATACCAAATTTCAGCTTTCTAGGACTTCAGCAAGCACCCTAAGAATTTTGATGATTATCAGTAAGTTTTGACGAGATCGGGGTTTTTTAGATCTCAATAAAATCCAAAGTTTAAAAGCTATGCAATTAAAACTTTGTATGCTTAATAAGTCTACTACTGACATCGTATTCCGAAAATTTTGTTTTTCTGGTGTAATCCAAACCCAAGTTATAAGGGTTAAGCGGTTGCAGGGTTAAAGTCCAATTTTATATTTTTTTTGTTGTGTGTGTACTACTACTATACTAGCTTACATACCAAATTTCAGCTTTCTAGGACTTCAGGAAGTACCCTATGAATTTTGATGATCATGAGTGAGTCAGTGACGAAATCGGGGTTTTTTAGGTATCAACAAAATCTGTTCATGCAAAATCGATACGTGACGCAACACTAGTTTTGTTGCACATCCCTCGCTCACTAACCGGACGTGGCGAGCGCGACTTCCCTTCTGGTAATGGCCGACAGCCGTGGGGCACGTAAAAACGAGACGCTCGTAAAATAAATTAAGTAAAACCGCAAAAGACAGCGAAGGTTTAATACAAAGTTAATGTTACGTCACGACGCGTGTGTGTAAAGATTTGTGGAGCACAATAGCTCAAAATCATCATTCTGTAGCGAGAAATAAGACGCGGTGAACCGCCATTTTTGTATGTGTAATTGTTCAATGTAACATTGTGTTGTGTAGCTACGAAGTAATAAATCGTGGAACGAGTGACTGTGTTATCACTGATTAGGCTGACCCCTCAAATCGAACCCGCGACCAACCTATCTTCGAGTTGTAAGAGATAAGGACGCATCACGACAATCGACGTTACGAACTTGTGAATGCGGCCATCCCGAGCAACAGTTCACCGGGCCGGAGAAGACGCTGTAATATCGCATGAGGGGAGCGACGGCGGAATTCTCCCAGACCACAAGCCGACGCAGGTTTGGTGAACATTTTCTGGTGGCCCATGAGGGGAATCAGCCAACGGGAGAGGCGGCCCGAATCAGCACAGCATTCCTGGAGTAGGAGTGGCATCCAGTTCTACGCGGAGCAGCGGAAAACCTGAGAAGCATTATCAAGGCGCGAGGCAGCGAAATCAAGGTCGTGAAATACGCGGGAATTGGCGTGACAACCATCCGCCAATCAGAGCGCCGTAGCGAGCCGCCAACCGCACAATAGAAAGGTGTCACTGGAATACCGACCTTATTTGCTCGAGTTAATGACCAAAGTCGACCGAAGCGGCCAACAGTCAACGAGAACTCATATTTGCGACGCGCAACGATTATCTACAAGCGACGTGTTTTGGTGATAACGTTATCACCAATGATAAGTTGAAAAGGACAACAGTGTATCGTAGCGATAAAGTGATAAGTGAAACTTGGACACTTAACAGGAACTGTAAGTAGATAATAAGTTTTATTAAATTGTGTAGCACTTTGTAAAATATCTGTTTATTTGTTTACGTCGACGCGACTGCCGCAATAGGTATTAGCACGAAAGGTGCGTAGGATTGTTTAATTGAGTTAATCATTTAACGTTATGATATAACAACTGTTTAGGAATAAGTTGTATTTTGTATTATTTTGTTTGTATTGACATTGAGTGTGACAGTCGTCTGTCACTACTGTCTGTTATCAATTGTCGCAGTTGTTATCTTGTTATGTTATAGGGATAGTGTAAACTATATGGTTTTACTGCGGACAGTCGACGCGACGGTTTGTTTGTGTAAAATAATTGTATCATAATAGGTCGTAGCGGTCACTATCAATTATAAAACCTGTGTATAGGTAATTAAGAAATTATAATAATATAAGTGTTATTGTTTGTTAATTAACAGTAAAGTGTTTAACAAATAAGTTATAAATTGTCACAGCTAGTTCGTGTTTATACATAGTTAGGTATATTTTATTGTAATACGTAGCGTGGAGTACTTTCATTTGGTAAAAATGGATACCAAATCAGCTAGGCATACCTTTAATGCTCGTGCTCGGATGCTCCGAGACTTTTATAGTTCAATGGAATCTACCACATCTTCAATTGCCATGCGGGTGATAAACCGGCAATTTGAAAAATATTATGGAGATTTGTTGCAGGCTTACGAGGCGTTGGCAGCCAGCGGAGTTGAGGATGTGGACGACCTGGGGCAGGAGTTCTCAAAAATTAATCTTATGATGATTTCAGTCCAGACAAAGGTGGAGGAGACCGAGGCCGGACACTCACCATCAATAGCGACTGAAGCAGCTGCGAGTGGCTTGCAGGCTGCCGGGAGCGTAGCGGCAAAACTACCGTTTATACAACTGGGGCAGTTTGACGGTAACCCGATGAATTGGGTAAGTTTTTTTGATTTGTTCATGTCATTGGTGCACAACAGACCCAACTTACCCGAAGCGGAGAAGCACTACTACCTGCGGAGCTGCTTGGTAGGCGAGCCACTGCAGCTGGTGAAGCATCTTCCAGTGGACGCCAGCAATTATGAGGTAGCGCTCAACTTATTAAAGGATAGGTATCAAAACACAAGGTTATTGACCGATACCTACCTGCAACAGATTGTATCTCTGCCCAATGTGCATCCGACGCTGGAAGGATTGAGGCAGGGCTTTTACAATCCCTTGATGGAGTCGACGCAGGCCCTGACAAAGCTAGGACTGCCTGTGGCAGAGTGGTCCTACCTTTTAATTTTCATTCTGTTACAGAAGTTACCCGCTCGGCTGAGGAATCAGTTTGAGGAGCGGAGCGGAGCAGCCCCAGGGGAACTGCCGTCCTTTGCGGCATTGATGGCCTTCCTCGACGAGGTGTGCCGAAGGCAACTCGTCGCTCCGTCAAATGTCGAGCCGGAGAGGGCAGAGTCGTCGCGACAACGGAGGTCACCCACGAGTGCGCTGCGCAGGGGCACCGCCGCAGCGGGTGGACGCCACTCGCCACCAATGAACAGGGTTCGTGGTCAAGTAACCACTATGGCAAAGGAGGTAAGGTGCACTTATTGTACTATTTTAGGACATAACATCACGGATTGTTACGAGTTCAAGCGTTTGACTCGTACCGCCCGTAAAACATGGGCACGGAGTAACGGAGCATGTTTCGTATGCCTGGGAAAACATTACGCACGGGAGTGCGCACAGGGCGAAGGATGCAGATCGTGTGGATCCCAATATCATCATACGCTGTTGTGTACAGCAGATGGAGGAGCTCCGAGGCGCGCGACACAGCAGGCATATAGAGCGGCGCCGCCGTCGCGGTCGCCGCAGCAGGCGAGAACGCCACCACAGGCGAGGACGCCGCCGCGGGTGGAGACACCGCCGCGCGTGAGGACGCCTCCGCGCCGCGCCAGTCCGGTGGAGCACCAGCGGCCAGTGACGCCGCCACGACGAGCCCCGCAGCAAGAGCAGCCGCAGCCGTACACATTGGAGCCAGGACGGCGCCCGGTCGGTGCTAGGTACCGGCAGGCCCAAGCCCAGTTCGAGGACCTGAGGTATGGCCAACCATCTTATTCTATTCCGAAGCGGGACTGGAGCGAGGACGAGTGCTGAGACAGTGCTCCTGTCGGTGCTAACTACACCATAGGTAGCGGTTTTAGAAACTGCCTAAACCCTACTGTGTTACTAGGTATTAGGAATAATAAAGGCGACTACGAGGAGGCTCGCGCTTTAATCGACACTGGTGCGAGTGTCACTGCCATCAAGGAAGCTTTGGTGGACCGACTACGACTGCACCGACAGAAGAGCTCCATGGAAATAGTCGGTATTGGGAATACTAAAGTAAGGACACCTGCCGCCAAGGTGAAAATAATAATAAAGCCTTTAGATAAGCAAGTACCGATAATTAGCACTGTAGCAATAGTTATGTCAGAGTTGACCGCAAATTTACCAACGGGAAGGACTTCACGCAGAGGGATACTGAAGCGAGCACAACCCACATTAAGACTTGCAGACAAGTACTTTACACTACCACGGGGGGTAGATATTATACTCGGAGCTGACGTATTAAATTATATTTTAGATGGTTCTAAAATTAATATTGGGACAGGTGGCGCAGCAGCCTACGGAACGTGCTTCGGGCATGCTGTCATGGGACCGGTGGACGGGTACGAGAGCGAGGCGCCACGCGCGGTCAACACCACGACGCTGACGGACGCCGTCAAGCGATTTTGGATCTTGGAGGAGCCGCCGACGACCACTCCGAAGAACCCTCTTCACGAAGAATGTGAAAGGTTGTACACATCCACTACGGAGAGAGTGAGTGATGGAAAGTTTATGGTACGTCTACCTTTATTATCTAATCGACCGGAGCTGGGAAAGTCGTTGGATACCGCAACGAAACGATTTTATGCGCTCGAGACGAAGATGGGGAGGCACCCACGGTTCGCACAACAATACCGGGAGTTCATGGAGGACTACGAACGACTCGGCCACATGTCTGTGTCAGACTTTCAGTTCGACGCTGAACACTATGTGATACCGCATCACGGTATATTCAAGCGGGATTCGGATAAGATCCGAGTGGTGTTCGACGGCAGTTGTAAGACGACTACGGGGGTTTCATTAAACCAATGTCTACATTCAGGTGAGGCTCTACAGAATGACATCACTAAAATCGTGATGAACTTTAGGCGACATCAAGTCGTATTCACTACGGACGTGAAGCAGATGTTCCGGATGACGTGGGTACACCCTGACGACAGGCGGTATCAACTAATACTCTGGAGGAGTGATCCGTCGCAGAACCTTAAGGTATATGAGTTAAATACTAATACCTACGGATTGAGATCTAGCCCGTATGTAGCGATACGGACGCTGCTGGAGCTGGCAGCGCAGTGGAAAGAAGCACACCCCAACTCAAAGGCAGCCGGCGTCGTGAAGGACGCCGTGTTCGTCGACGATATCCTGACTGGAGCAGACTCCATCGAGGAAGCGGAAGTTCTAAAGACAGAACTCATCGAGCTCATGCGCAGCGCAGGCTACGAATTACGTAAGTGGTCAACGAATGAGCCATCCATATTGAGAGATTTACCGGATGATCATTGTGAGCAGCCGCGGGAATTCGATGCGAGTGACCCAAAAGGCTTCATCAAGGTATTAGGAATACAATGGGAGCCGATATCGGATACGATATCGTATCGGTTAAATATACCTACCGACAAGGCAGTGACGAAGCGGTCAATATTAAGTACAATAGCGAGGCTGTACGACCCGTGCGGATATTGTACACCGGTCATCATACGATTTAAGAACCTGTTGCAGGAATTATTTATGGACGGTCTACACTGGGACGAAGCAGTGCCGGAGGCCATCGATGAAAAATGGAGGTATATGATCAAGGATCTATACAATATGGAACTATTAAAGATACCCAGGTGCATCACGATACCGAACGCAGTGTCTTACACACTACACGGTTTTGGGGATGCTTCCGAGGCAGGATACGCAGCATGCATTTATTTACGCAGCGAAGACGCACGAGGTAATGTAAATGTTAGTCTAGTTATGGCTAAGTCCAGGGTGGCGCCTATGAAGACACGACAAACAATTCCGAAGTTGGAACTCAGCGCGGCGCATTTGGTTTGCCAACTACTTAACCACGTAGCGGATGGTTATGAAAAATCTATCAAGATTGATAGTATAAATGCTTGGTCAGATAGCTCTATCGTACTAGCATGGGTGGAGACGCAGCCACACTGTTTGCAGACATTCGAGTGTAACCGGGTACAGTATATCCAGAATTCACCTAGGAAGCTGAATTGGAGACACGTCCCGTCGGATTGGAATCCGGCCGACTGTGCGTCACGTGGGGTGACTGCCGAAGAATTAATCCATCATTCACTATGGTGGACAGTACCGTGGCTGGGAAAAGAGGAAGCTAGGTGGCCTAGCAAGTATGTAAGGCCAACGGAACTACCAGGATTTAAAAGGGTGGTAAATACTAATGTCGTTCAGGAGGAACCATGGGATATTAGGTTGTTGGAAAGAGTGAGCAGTTTCACCAAACTCATCAATACTACTGGGTACGTATTGAGATTTATTAAAAACCTAAAAACGGACAAGTCAGAACGGCCAGAGAGCAGTATACTCTCGTTATCGGAAACGCGAGGCGCCATCAAATACTGGATTAAAAGGATCCAAGAGCTGGAATACAGCAAGGAAATTGATTTGCTAAGACAACGTAAGCGAGTAATAACTTCACTTCAGAAGCTGAGTGTGTTTTTGGACTCCGAGGGAGTCATTAGGGTCGGAGGTCGACTTAGAAATTCGGAACTCACTTATGGGGCAAGACACCCAGTGTTGTTACCCAAGGATACTAAATTTGTCCAATTGTTAATGGAGCATTATCATAAAGCATTTTGTCACATCGGAGCTAATGGTTTAATCGCTATTATTCGCAGGGAATATTGGATAACGTCCGTCCGGAAGCAGGCAGCACGGACCGTACGACGATGTAAAAGGTGTTTTCGGTTTTCTGCGGCAGAGACACCGCCGCGCATGGCGGACCTGCCCGCGGACCGCGTACGACGTGCGCGTCCATTTGACGGAACAGCAACCGACTTCGCTGGACCATATTTGGTAAAATCAAGTTTATTACGAAACGCAAAGTCTGTGAAGGCCTATTTTTGTGTGTTTGTTTGTGTAGCTACAAAGGCCGTTCACGTGGAGTTAGTTTCTAGTTTATCAGTTGAGGCATTTATAGCTGCATTTACTAGGTTTGTAAGCCGACGCGGGCTACCCAGTCTGATACGATCAGACCGAGGTACAAATTTTGTTGGAGCTAACAACTACCTGAAAGAAATTAATCAGTTTCTTTTGGACAAGGAGCACATCCTGAAGGAGCAGTTCAGGAGGCAACAGATACATTGGGAATTCAACCCGCCAGCCTCACCCCATATGGGTGGATTGTTCGAGGCCGCGGTTAAAAGTGTAAAACAACTTTTAAAACGTGAAATAGGTGATACCATATTGACCTATGAGGAGCTATCGACGCTCTTGTGCAAGATCGAAGCGATTTTAAATTCTAGGCCTCTCGTCGCGATGTCGGAAGATCCTGGGGATTTGGAAGTCCTGACGCCGGGACATTTTCTTATCGGTCAGCCACTGGTAGCAGTGCCTGAGAGTAATTGGTCGGGGACTAAAATGTCACGTTTGTCTCGTTTTCAGACGTTGCAGAAGCTGCATCAGAACGTATGGGCGCGTTGGCATCTTGAGTATCTCAGCACGCTGCAGACGCGCAATAAATGGTATCATGATGTTAATAATTTAAATATTAATGATATAGTTTTCATCAAAGATGAAAATACTCCACCGCTACACTGGAAGCTAGGTAGGGTGTTAGAGTTACGTAGGGGTAAAGATGATGTTGTTAGATCTGTAAGGTTAAGGACTCAATCTGGCGAACTTGTTAGGCCAGTAGTTAAGTTAGTTAAGTTGCCTTTAGAAGGGGATTAGGTTTTCCAACCTCGTTGCTGGGGCCCCTGGGAATGTTCATGCAAAATCGATACGTGACGCAACACTAGTTTTGTTGCACATCCCTCGCTCACTAACCGGACGTGGCGAGCGCGACTTCCCTTCTGGTAATGGCCGACAGCCGTGGGGCACGTAAAAACGAGACGCTCGTAAAATAAATTAAGTAAAACCGCAAAAGACAGCGAAGGTTTAATACAAAGTTAATGTTACGTCACGACGCGTGTGTGTAAAGATTTGTGGAGCACAATAGCTCAAAATCATCATTCTGTAGCGAGAAATAAGACGCGGTGAACCGCCATTTTTGTATGTGTAATTGTTCAATGTAACATTGTGTTGTGTAGCTACGAAGTAATAAATCGTGGAACGAGTGACTGTGTTATCACTGATTAGGCTGACCCCTCAAATCGAACCCGCGACCAACCTATCTTCGAGTTGTAAGAGATAAGGACGCATCACGACAATCGACGTTACGAACTTGTGAATGCGGCCATCCCGAGCAACAGTTCACCGGGCCGGAGAAGACGCTGTAATATCGCATGAGGGGAGCGACGGCGGAATTCTCCCAGACCACAAGCCGACGCAGGTTTGGTGAACAAAATCTATATTATAAAAGCTATACAACTGAAACTTTATATATTTAATAAGTTTACTACTGACATCACACTCCGAGAATTTTGTTTATCTAGTGTACTCTAAACCCAAGATATGAGGGTTCAAAAAAACGACGAAATGCTTCGAGAAAAGGTAGGTAAGCAGTGCCCTTTTGCGCTTCGCTTCCTCGTCTTGGCGGGAGCACTACCGTGCTCCCAGATATTTATGTTATATTAGGAAATTACATTTTATTTTACTATCGTAAAAATGAAATCAGTCGCTATAAAGATAATCACATTCGTCTTCTTTTGCTGCCGAGTTACGGCCGATTTCAATAACCTATTCTCAGTATGAGATAGGTTTACTTAAAGATTTGTTGCCTAGATGTTTCTGTTTAAATGACGGGAAACCGGGGTTACTCCCGAAACACGAACGAGAATCTGAGATCGAATTGGTATCGAGTAAACGTCAAAACAGTACAATGGAAACCATGGCAACCGTTTTTAATATAACAGGGCTCTGTCACTCCTGCGCGCGCGAGTATGAAGCGCTCTGCTTCCTCTGAGAGGACAAATTTCATAAGTCAGAAAAAATAAGTCCAATGCCATAGAAAGAGAGGCAACTACTAAGTGAATGTTTTGGAGCGAATGGAGTGCTGTGCGACCTATATTGCACTTTATTGTATCGGAGCAAGAGTCGCAATTTATTTAAACGATTTTGCGGAGTGCAACTTCTGTGGGTACGCTAGTACTATAATCTATTCTGTGAATTTACTAAAAAAACAGATTTTTGACGTTTATCCTGATGTGAACTCGATCTCGTTAATTTTCGTCGAGAGTAGGGGGACAGTAACAGATCTATAGAGGCCTTCTCTTACTGAAGATACATTGAAATCGGCTGTTTACACAGTGACATTTTGTCACGTTCAAGTTTTAATCGCAGTTTTGCCTTTCGAAGTCATAAAATACACTCGTAATGTGTGGTTCAATACCTGGCAGTTTTGATGGTCATATTCATATCCCGGATATATTCAAGTTCTTCATTTTCCATCAAAGTAATAGGTCGTGTCTCGATCGTTATATTACAATTGTTCAAGGAAACAGAAGCTGAAAATTAAAGAATTACTGGTCATGCTGGTTACAACTGGCTCAAAGTGGCGCAACGAAAGGCTTCTATTATAGATAAATAAACTAAAGTAAAATGAAAATAGAGGGCCTACTAAAATAGCCATTATATTAACATTAACGTTAGTAGAATAGAATGACTACCTATAGTATGGAACTTCACAGGAGCAAGGCGTTAGCTTATGTCAATTCCCATACATTGTAATTATATTCTACTAGCGTTAATTTTAGTAGAATGGTCATTTGAGTGAGTGGCAGGGTCACCACATTACGTTATTTTCATACAAAATAATATCAAAATAATAACATGCTTACTTCACAATCTTATTGGTAAAATATTTGAGCATCTCTGCAATGATTTACATGTCGATGGGTGATTTGGATGTTCTGTCACTTCTTGAATTCTTCTTAATTTTCTCAAAAAGGAATAAGCAAGAAATACGTTAACCGCCATAGGTTCCATATAATGACTATACACGGCTAATTTTTAACTATATCTCAAAATGAAATGAGTGTATCTCTTCCCTATTCTAATCGAATATGTGCAGTTAAAAGTTGTAATATTTAATAATTGGTCAATATATTGAATTCAATTCAATTCAATATATTTATTGCAACCATAATGTTATAAAGATGTTACAACTAAAAACAAAGTACAAGTTATGGACCCTGCTGGGTATCGCAATATTGGGAAGGAAGAGAAGACAAGAGGACGAATTTTCCATAATAAAATAAAATAAACTAGATTTTGAGGCTTTTGTAAAGCGTATACAAAGACACCTATTTATTGTCATTGCCGCATAATATAGGTATGTGTATTTTATCACTAAAGTATTCTTCAATATTGTAATAGCTTTTTGAAATTAGTAATTTTTTTAATTGGTTTGTAAATTTGTTATCGTTTTTTTCACCTCTTAAATTTTCCGGTAATTTATTGTAAATCCTAACAGACATGTTATAAGTACTTGATGAACATAAATGAAGGCGCGCAGTTGGGATCAATAATTTATGTTTATGTCTTAGAGAATATTTAATTTGCATATCATCACGTTTTGTAAATAAATTCATATTTTTCCTTACAAATTTACATATTTCCAATATGTATAAGCAAGGCAATGTAAGAATTTAAAATTTTGAAAATGAGGTCGGCAACTATCGGTTTGATCTATATTGACTAGAATGCGAATAAGTTTCTTTTGAACAGTAAACAAAGATAAGAAGTCCGTGCTATTCCCCCACAGAATGATACCATAATTAAACCAAGCGAAGGCATTGAGGTTTGTTTATGTCCCAAAATTTTACTGATTTCTGGATTTAGCGCCATCGCTCACGGGGAACTTTTGTCTCCGCAACTATTTTGTCTCTCACATAGTTTGTATGAAAAGTTGCAGACGACCGCGTCGCTTCGTGTGCGCGCTTCCATATAAACCCGTGGACTTGAGACAGAGATAAAACAGTTGCAGGGCGACTAAGTTGCCCGTGTGCGGGGACTTTTGTCTCCGCAACTATTTTGTCTCTCACATAGTTTGTTTGAAAAGTTGCAGACGACCGCGTCGCTTCGTGTGCGCGCTTCCATATAAACCCGTGGACTTGAGACAGAGAAAAAACAGTTGCAGGGCGACTAAGTTGCCCGTGTGCGATAGCGCTTAGAGCTCATTCATAGAACTACACGCGCGTAAGCGCTATCGCACACAGGCAACATAGTCTCCCAGCAACTGTTTTGTCTCTCACATCAAGTCCACGGGCTTATATGGAAGCGCGCACACGAAGCGACACGGTCGTCTGCAACTTTTCATACAAATCACGTGAGAGACAAAAAAGTTGCGGAGACAAAAGTTGCCCGTGTGCGATAGCGCTAATCAAAAGAGTCTATCTCGTTTACCTCCTACGTAAAAAATGAAAAGAATTAATCTACGCACGTTTCTTGCTATTTTTGTGAGTTTGCCGATTGATCGAGATATCTTTCCGATGTGTCCAAACTTTTAATTTTTAACTTTTAACCGTACGTTCATATTCAGAAACGGAATCTAAAAATTAAATGGGGGTATGTGCGCCAATCACACAAAAACCGCTGAATGGATTTGAATGGAATTTTCACAGATTGGTAGCTTTTGGTCTAAAATCTATCCCTAAACGTCTCTGCTTCAGCTTGGGCAAAAATTATTTCGTTTGTCCTTCCGGCTGTCCGTTTGTTTTTCTCTATAGGTCGCATTTCTCAACCGATTCTCGTGAAATTTTATGAGCGGTTTTGAAAATTATATAGAATTTTTTGGTCGATCCAATCTTTCGAAGTTTTTCAAAATGACGGAGATATTAAATTGGAGTCTACAATAATGCTTTTCTTCAGCAAAACACGTTTTAACACAAATGAGTTTAAAAATAAGTATCACATTTCGTGGAACATAGGGGTGAAATAGATAGAATACCTAGTGACCTCACACTAGACTAGCGTTGCCAAGTTTCCCAATTTTAGCGAGACGTTCCGCGAAACAGCCAATTTTTATAAAGTCCCGCCGCGCCGGGACAGGTATGTGTCCCGTGTTATGATATTTTGAAACATAACAATTCGGCTGCCCTACGCAGAAGTCAAGTAACTCAGTATCCAAAAAATATTTTTTTTTATTTCATTTTTGTTTGAGCAAAGCAAGTCACATCTACCATTTTTTATATTTTATTAAAATTCGGTTTAATTCGGGAAATATAGCTAATAATATGTTCCAAGAATATTTTTCCTTTTGCAAAATCTACGCTAAAACAAAGTATGTTTCCCGTTTCTAACTTAAAAACAAGCAAGTCTTATCAATATACTTGTATTTAAAATAGATTAGCAGATACTTGATTTCTATGTATTTATTTTATAGTATTAAGGACTATATTCTACGGCTCTGTGCAAAGCTGAAAACGGGTCTGCAACTTTATTCGAAAGACGCAAGCTCGATGAACGATTGCTCGAATGAATTATTGACCGACGAACTATTGGTCGAGGAGTCGCTGTTTCGAATTACGCAAGCTCGATGAGCGATTGCTCGAATCAACTATTTACCTAAAAATTGTTACTCGAGCTGTCATAGTTTCGAATAACGATAATTAGAATGAACTATTTATAGAAAAATCGTGTTTAAATTGTTTTTTTTTTAATTTCTTACACTTAATGAAGTGTAAGAAATCTTTAAAAAATACGGAAAAATCGCATTAATAAAGCTACCTAGTATTTTAAAATTCTTATTTTGCATGTGGTGTGGGTGTTATAATTGAGGAGCTGGCGAACAAATACGGACTTGTCCATACAATCAGTTTTATAAAATTTTTACCGACTTCAAAAGGAGGGAGGTACTCAATTCGACCCGTTTTTTTTTTTTTTTTTTTTTTTTTTTTTGTTTTTTGTATGTACACCGATTACTCGAAGACGGCTAGACCGATTTAAATGATTCAAACGTTATTACATTAGGTAAACTTTCAAGTTGGTCCCATTTTTTAAAATTTTGAAATCGGTTCAGTACTTTTCAAGTAATCTTGAAAAAAAGCACGAAAATAGTATGATTTTGCGTGAACTACCTCGATGATCAGTCGTATAACTTCTTTGTTTATGAACTGAATAAGATAATTATTTTTTGTTGGAAAAGGGATATCTTAAGTGTAGTTCTTTAACCGACTTAAAAAAGGAGGTTCTCAGTTTGACCCGCATGTATGTATGTTTCTCCGCGATTAACTCACGTTTGGCTGAGCCGATTTTAATTTCTACCTAAATAATATACCTACACTACATAATACAAAAGGTACCTACACTAAAAATAAAAAAATAAAAAATTGTTTAAAAAAACAAAAAACCGACTTCAAAAACCTACCTCTAAAAAGCAAGAAATAAAATTCGTAATAATAAAACACGTCTATTGAAGTCGGGTGGGGCTTTTAGAATAAAAAAAGGGATTTGTACTCCAGCTCCACCCGACTTCAATAGACGTGTTTTATTATTACGAATTTTATTTCTTGCTTTTTAGAGGTAGGTTTTTGAAGTCGGTTTTTTGTTTTTTTAAACAATTTTTCTTTTTTCAAATAGAAACGGACTTCTCATTATCGAATCAAACGTAAGTAATTATAATAGGTTTATAATTACTTACGTTAGAAAAATAATAAAGTAGGTAAATAAACAAAATAAGAAAAATAATTGTGGATAATTTTTTATTTCAAACTAGCGGCCGCCCGCGGTTTCACCCGCGTAGTTCCCGTTCCCGTGGGAATATCGGCATAAAAAGTATTTTATGTTTTAATCTAGGCTATCTGCTATCTGTGTGCTAATTTTCAACCAAATTCGTTCAGTAGTTTTTGCGTGATCAAGGAACAAACATCCAAACCCACAAACTGTCACATTTATAATATTAGTAGGATTCAACTTTAAATTGAGGAGCTTAGACAAGTCCGTTTTTGTTTAAAAAAGGAAATTTTTAAAACTGGTTGTATGGACAAGTCCGTATTTGTTGGCCAGCTCCTCATTTATAACATCCACACCACATGCAAAATAAGAATTTTAAAATACTTGCTTTATTGATGCGATTTTTCCGTATTCCTTTAAAGATTTCTTACACTTCATTAAGAAATCTTAAAAAAATTCAATTTAAACACCGATTTTTCTTTAAATAGTTCATTCTAATTATCGTTATTCGAAATTATGACAGCTCTAGTAACAGTTTTTAGGTAAATAGTTAATTCGAGCAATCGTTCATCGAGCTTGCGTGATTCGAAACAGCGACTCCTCGACCAATAGTTCGTCGGTCAATAATTCATTCGAGCAATCGTTCATCGAGCTTGCGTCTTTCGAAATAAAGTTGCAGACCCGCTAACAAGCATCTACTAAAAGTAAAATGGAGAATTTAAGTTACTTGTTTGTAGCGTAGAATATTATTGACAAATCAGTACTTAATTCTCCGCAGGACACTATTTTCGTTCGTCAAAATGTAGGTAGGTATGAGAACTATTTTTTTTTTACAGAAATATGTTTTTACCTTAAATGCCAATGATATTTTAACATTATAGTGTTCAGAATATCTATTTTTTTCCAAAAAAAATACTAAATAACGTTTTTAAGCTCTCCTGTAAAGTTTGTCTGGAATGAGATACTTGGATTTGGTTTAGGGCAGCCGAATTAAATAGTCATATTTCTTTTGTCCCGCGTCGTAATGCTTTGCCCCGATTTTTTCATTCAATTTAAGTCCATATCCTGAGTTTTTGAAAAAAAAACCTGGCAACCTAATACTAGACACACCCTGGTATTTCACGAGACACCCTAGATATTGAGTTATTTGAAAAATTACTATTAATATGGTAGATATGTCAGTTTACTTACATGAAGATGCGTATCCCAAAGAAAATGATCCCAAAAATAACAATATAAATATTTCCATTTTATTAGAATTGATTTCTACACGATATTTATGTAAATTTGTCTCAATAATAAGAAATACACGAATAAATCAATACTAGCGTAACAGGAAGTGGGTGTTCTTATATTACTTAGCTAGGTACACCATGTTTTGCATTGGTTATTAAAAGACTATGTAGAGTGACCATAAATTACTAATTAAGAAGTAAAAATAAAATAAAATTAGGTATTTAATTAAAAAGGCTTTATGTTTAACCACAGAATAAACATAAATACTACCGTACAGAAAGGAAACTCTCCGCCCCGCCCCACAATCAATTACCTCACCCCACCGCGCGAGTTCGTGTGCCGAATCATGTGCTCATTCAATAGCCCTAGACATCACGCACACAGTTGCGCGTGTGCAAAAACGTCACTGTGTAGCGTTTGTGTAATAGGTAGTTGAAACGCGGCGCTTGTATGGAGTGCCCGGGGTATGGTTTAACTTATCACCAGAAATATAACGTCCAAAAATACTTTTTATTTCCAAAAATAGTCCATCCAATTTAATGTGAAATAATAACCAAAGTTTTTACATCTGCAAATGATTCCAAACTAATCATTGTTAACCCAAAAATAGTTAATGATTACCAAAATTTGAACCACATTTAATTTAAAATGTCATACAAATATTTAACATCTCGTTATCCCATTAAAATTAATTGCTCTAGGTATTATTATTATATTGTTTAATTACTCGTAAAGGCATGATTCCGATCTCGGCAGCACTGCTGCCAGCAGTGCTGTGTGCTCCAAATTGAATCGTAATGTTACCTTTGAAAGGCTCAATTTGAAGTGAGCGGAAAAGCGTCGAGACACTGCTGCGCAACACTGCTGCGCGACACTGCTGCCGCAACACCACTGGTCCCTATACATTCTCTATAGGTTTATATGAGACTACATTCCGAGCTCAGCAGCAGTGCTGCGCAGCAGTGTCGCGCAGCAGTGTCGCGCAGCAGTATCGAGCAGCAGTGCTGCAGACATCGGAATCATACCTTAAACCAAGTCAATATTTAAAAAAAAACTCATGTAATAATCTCTTAAATTGTCTGTTATATTTTTTAAATAACACTTCAACAGCTTTATTCTTTCTATAAGTTTTAAAATTCATTCTAGCCAAAAGTGGCCACTTTGAGCTAAAATACATTTTAAAACTTACAGAAAGAATGAAAACTGTAGTTAGGTACTAATTGTAAAATAAAAATATAGTTGGTATCCTTCTAAAATTGCAGTCACTCTACTTTTGAGGCAGATGAACAGGAACTTTAAGATTTAATTATAATTAATTATGGTAAAACCGCCGACATTTCATTTTCCTGAAATGACTAGTATTTTAAATCCATTGATTTTGTTGTTTTATTTTGTTCACATTCAAATCTATAAGGAACTACAAAATTAATAAGTTAACCCTTTACCGCATGAAATTGTTAAATCCTTTCAATTTATTTTACGACATTATGTACCCTACTAAAAAAAGTTTTATGAATAAAAAATAATAAGACCTGCAAGCGGGTCTATATTAGAATCCATAATTAAAAATGCCTGTAATGAAAACGCCTACAAATTAAAACACATAATCATTAAAATCCATAATTTTAAAATGTATATATTTAAAAAGCATATCTTTAATATCGATAATGTCAATATGCATAACGATAAAAAAACATAAATTTAACACATATAATTTTAATATTTATAAAAGTTAAAACCCATAATCTTAATATAAATAACTCATAACAGTTAACCAAAATGTCATATTTGCTATACGCTCTGTACAATAATATGTAACAAGATAAAACTTTAAAAGCAATAAAGGCGTGCTAAAATTCTGTATAAAAGGATATTTACTATTGATATGTCGCAGTAAGATGGTTTTAAAGACATGATATAGCTATGTCCCTAGGCATATGGCTATGTACCGTATACAAGTTATGTTACAAGACTAATTTAGTGAAATAGTTTAAAAGTTTAAGATGTAAATGAGTGTTGATGGTAAATTTTACAAAAACGTGGTTTCCAGCACCTTGCTAGCCACCGCTCTGCCAAAGAAGCTTATACCCCCAATGGAGGTTGCCCGTCTAGTGTCATAGTGAAGATAGAAAAAATGTCCTTGAACGACGTTACGGCTCATTGCTATCTCTTTCTTTAGTGTGACAGTACGTGTTCGATGTTCGTCGTTCGTTCGTTCGTGAGAAACGAAAACGTATTGTAACACTAAAAAAAGAGAAAGCAATAAGCCGTAACGTCACTCAAGGACATTTTTTCTATCTTCACTATGACACTAGCCGTGCAATCTCCATTGGGGGTATTGGGAGGGTGCGAAGGTATAATAATCGATCACAGCGCTCATGGTGGCAAAAAGTAGAAATAAAGAAGGCTCTGTAATCTGCTTGAAAACGATATTTAATTTATTACTAGCGATACAGGAATAATTATATATGTTTATTATCACTTAGTAAAATTATTAAAGTAGCTTTATCCTCTTGTTTTACAAAATCTACAACTAAAAAGTAAGCAAACAAACCCTAATATAACCAAAATAAAACACTCTTTTTGAATAGATCTTACTTGCCATATTTAATTTAAATGACCAAAAATGATTTCACAACACTTTGTCCACCCAAATCACAGTAATTTTGAAATTTACATTAATAACACAATATGTATAGTATTTTTTAATATTTTGTCACAATGCCGCCATTACATATAAAAACGTCAAATCGGTCAGGTCAGAGCCAACAAAGTTGCAACACGCTAGGTGGCGCTAAAAGCGTGCACGGAGCCAATAAGCTTCTTGGCTCTGCCGCAACGTGCTCGCTGCACTCGCTCAGCTTGCACATGCTTTGGTCGCACCGTTTTTAACTAACTTCATAAAAAAGAAGAGGTTCTCAATTCGATTGTATGTTTTTTTTTTTGTTGTTCGCGCGTATCTTTGACATTTATGAACCGGTTTTGATGATTCTTTTTTTTTGTTCTTTTTGTGAAATGGTCCCTTTTTTACCGACTTCAAAAGGAGGGAGGTACTCAATTCGACCCGTTTTTTTTTTTTTTGTATGTACACCGATTACTCGAAGACGGCTGGACCGATTGAAATGATTCAAACGTTATTACATTAGGTAAACTCCCAAATTGGTCCCATTTTTTAAAATTTTGAAATCGGTTCAGTACTTTTCAAATAATCTTGAAAAAAGCACGAAAATAGTATGATTTTGTGTGAACTACCTCGATGATCAGTCGTATAACTTCTTTGTTTATGAACTGAATAAGATAATTATTTTTTTGTTGGAAAAGGGATATCTTAAGTGTAGTTCTTTAACCGACTTAAAAAAAGAGGTTCTCAGTTTGACCCGCATGTATGTATGTTTCTCCGCGATTAACTCACGTTTGGCTGAACCGATTTTAATTTCTACCCAAATAATATACCTACACTACCTAATACAAAAGGTATCTACACTAAAAATAAAAAAATAAAAAATTGTTTAAAAAAACAAAAAACCGACTTCAAAAAACCTACCTCTAAAAAGCAAGAAATAATATTCGTAATAATAAAACACGTCTATTGAAGTCGGGTGGGGCTTTTAGAATAAAAAACAGGGATTTGTACTCCAGACCCACCCGACTTCAATAGACGTGTTTTATTATTACGAATATTATTTCTTGCTTTTTAGAGGTAGGATTTTTGAAGTCGGTTTTTTGTTTTTTTTTAAACAATTTTTTCTACCTAAATAATATACCTACACTACCTAATACAAAAGGTACCTACACTAAAAATTAAAAAATATTTTTTTTTTTTTAAAATCAAAAACCGACTTCAAAAAACCTACCTCTAAAAAGTACGAAGTCGGTTTTTAAGGGGTTCCGTACCTCAAAAGGAAAAAACGGAACCCTTATAGGATCACTTTGTTGTCCGTCTGTCTGTCTGTCCGTCCGTCCGTCTGTCTGTCAAGACCCTTTATCTCGGGAACGCGTGGAGGTATCGAGTTGAAATTTAAACCATATACTAAGGTCTACGGGCCCTTGAAGCTGTAAAAAAATCAAACTTCTAAGTTAACGTAAAAAAAAGATACTGCCGTTTAGGGCGCAAAAAACGCATTTTCGATACTCTCAAAGGAATCAAAATTCATAGGGTACTTCCCGTTGACCTAGAACTATAAAATTTGGCAAGTAATAGCGTCTTATACTACACTTACAGGAATAAATCTGAAAACTGTATATTTGTAATTAAATCATAATAAAATATGGTCATTAAAATACGTAATTATTAATCATCTTGGTGAAACAACGGTATGCGCGGTCATAGTTTAACTTCTAATTACTTTTGGATTAATCGCGCCACTAATTCTTTTAAAAATATCAATATTTATTATTATTAATTATGTATTCAGATCCTTTCAAATATTGTTATAGTTAATTACTTTTAAAAATAAAATTAAAAAGTAATAAATTTGGCTCTAAATATTTTCGCAACATGGCGGTATGTCACGCTGTATGACAGGGGGTCTTCTTCTTCTTATTTTTGTTTTGGCAATCTACTTTCTTCTTGGAAGTAATTTTTGCCAGTGTCAAGTGTTGAATAGTTCAGTGGTAGATTGATTCAGTTTACATTAAAATGCGGGTGCATCGCATTCCAATGTTGCTTGGAGCATTTGGCACCAAGTATAATCAAGACAGTTTACTCGGTAAGGTCAGCCGAGGTAGCCACCACTACAATAAAAGTCTCGGCTTCACACAACCAAAGGGTCCTGTTGGAATACACCCATTTTTAACCGACTTCAAAAAAAGGAGGAGGTTCTCAGTTCGTCGGAATCTCTTTTTTTTTATGTATGTTACTCGATTACTCGAAGACGGCTGGACCGATTTGAAAAATTCTTTTTTTGTTTGAAAGTATGTACTTCCAAGTTGGTCCCATTGTCATAAAATCAGGATCTGATGATGGGATCCTGGAGAAATCGAGAAACTCTTCAAATATTATAGGCACATCTATAGCAATTTTAGTATTTTCTTAAGTAACTTGTGCATTTGCTTTCGAAAAGTACCATTTTGGTGAAGTGGAACTGATGATAAAGACCAGCATAGATGATCATCGGAACTATTCAATACTAAGTAGTTCACTGGTACAATACGATTACTTTAATATGGTTGCTAGGCTATTTATGCTCATCATAATTCATATGGTGAAGAGGAGCTGATATTGAAGTACCAGGAGAACTCCTCAACAATAAACGCCCCTGCGTCGGGAAAAACAGTACTATGTAAAATGTGATGAACTTTTGACATAAGGCTATTGTAACTTAGTTAATATCATCACCAAATATACTTACTACAAAAAAGTTTAATAGTACATTACTGACGCGGTCAATAATGACTGCATTGCTGGCAGCGCGATGATGATGGCCGATAGCGTAGCTTAGCGCAGGTCCAGGCCGTCACAGCGCGGTCAGCGTTGCAGCCCTTGATGGCCAAGCTGGAATAAAGGCCGAGACCGGAGGCCGAGACCGGAGGTCGAGGCCTTTATAGCGCGGACAGCAAGGGCAGCAATGATGACCAAGCTTGAAGGCCGAGAGCGCAGTTAAGCTCAGCTTGAGGCCATCATAGCGTGGCCAGCAGTGCAGTCATTGTGGACCAAGTCTTGTATAGTGCTTTACTCAAAAATGTCAAATAAGTAATAAAAGTCAAAAATGTCAAAAAATTCCCAAAAATACCAAAATGACCATTTTTAACATTTTGCTTTATTGTCATATGTGATTTTTGTCATTTTTGTCATTTTTTGAATGTTTTGACATTTTTGACATTTTTGACATTTTTGACATTTTTGACATTTTTGACATTTTGGACATTTTTGACATTTTTGACATTTTTGACATTTTTGACATTTTTGACATTTTTGACATTTTTGAGCAAAGCACTATACAAGACTTCGTCCAAAATGACAAAAATGTTAAAAATGATTAAAATGACAAAAAGTAAAAAGGCTAGAAAGTAAAAAAAATAAAAAAGTAAAAAATATCAAAAAGGAAAAATAGTAAAAAAGTTTAAAAAAAGTACAAAAACATCATCTACAACAATACAACATCCGCGCAAATAAAGAATGGGATTGAAAAGCCGGCTCACGGCGCTTACCACAACGAGTGTGACTGAGAGAGCGATAGGTGTGGCGTTTAATGTGCGAGCGAGAAGTCAATATGAACGATGCCATTTTTAATCCCTTTCTTTATCTGCGCGAGGTGTACAGTGTACTATTTTTACCTAACTATGTTTGAAACAAAACTCGACAATAATGGATTCTCAAAGGAAATTGCTGGTGGCTAAAACTCGAAAATAATGAAATCCCATACAACTTTGTTGCGTCACCATCGGAGGACACCGGCAAGCTCGACTTTGTTCAAAGAAGGTTGTCAAAATAATGACCATATTACAAGCTTTTTTGAGTAAAATAAAAAAGTTTTTAATAAAAACAAAACCTCCTTCAAAAACCTGAAAATAATCTAACAAAAAACAGCTTCAAAAATAAATTAATGGCTTTAAAAAGCAAGAAATAAAATATTGAAATCTGCATAATAACTAACTCGAAAGTTTGTATGTATATCTTATATTAAACAACGTCTTATGAAGTCGGGTGGGGTTTAAACCCATGATTAAAGTTTAGATATATAGCGTTTTTTTTCTCGATAGCTGTTCGTGCTAAGGGTACTGGTATCACGTGAAAGGCCTTGATGAGCACATTCCAAAAAATTGAAAAAAAAATAAAAACGAAAAAAAAACTGTTTTGGTGCAATATGGGTATCAAATGAAAGGCCTTGATGAGCGCATTCCAAAAAGATAAAAAAAAATTAAAGGGAAAAAAAAAACAGATTTTTTTTCAATATGTGTATCAAACGAAAGGCCTTTATGTGCACATTCCACTTTCCATTTTCTTTTATCAATTACCGTAAGTAAATTAAAATAAAAAGCTAAAAACTTTTAAAACTAAAAAGTTAAAAGTTTAAAAGTACTACACAAGCCTTAGCCGCAACTAGGCATTGATGGACTCACGTATGTTCTTCAATGCCTGTCTTGAGTGCCGCTGCAGTAATGTACTATTCCATTTCAAACTTCGCCCGTGGTCAATTCTTTGTCGTAATCCCTGGAAGGGTTATTTTCTACGTGGCGACAAAGGATTTCAAATGGTTATCTATATATAGCAGTCTGCTGAACGGATTTTGATGGTATTTTTTTACAGTTTGGTAGCTTGGAGTCCAACTTATAATCTAAGCAATTTTTCACATAATTTCTGTAGGTAGAACCTGGGATAAAGCTTGAACTCTCCGTAGTACAGTTTTCATATAAAAAACTAATAACTACCAACCACTTTTTTTTCAAAATATTTCCTTTGTACCGACACAACTTTTCTATAGCTTTATTTTATGTATAGATGTTTTTTTTTAATCAGTTAAGTACTTAGTTTTCAAGTAATCCTGAAAATACTATGATTTTGCATCTATTACCTTGACGATTTTGTTATTTAAGAACCGATTCAGAATATTTTTTTTTGTTGGAAAAGGGATACCATTAGTGTAGTCTTTTTAACCGACTTCAACAAAAGAAGGTTTACAGTTTGACCTGTATGTATGACGTATGTTTGTCCGCGATTATCTCGCGTTTGGTTGAACCGACTTTGATGCGGTTTTCAGAATAGTATTTGTTACATTCAAGAAAAGGTTTTGGTATTTTAACCGACTCCAAAAAATCCGCCCCCTCCGCCTCTCTGCTTTTGTGTATGCCCACACAATTTTACAATTTATTATCATTTCAGATTGATTCATATCTATTAAACTAAAATCTTTTAACGATAATTATGTTATGTATTTTAAAATTATGGATTTTCATAATTATGGCTTTTCATGTTATGGATTTTAAATTTATAGTTTTTATTATTATGGGTTTCAATATTAGGGATTTTAATTATTATGCTAAATAATGGTATATATTTTGAAATTATACATTCTTATTGTTATGCGATTAAGTTTATGACAAATCTGTTATGGATTTTCAAAATAGGATTATTAATGTTATGCAATATAAGAGACCCCCATTAAGTTTACATGGTGATATAATCCAACCGATTCTAAAAGGGATATCTAAATTTACTTTGAAGGGAGGCATTATTGAAAAAGTAAAGTATAAATCTCAATTTCAACTTAATAACTGTGGAGTTCCACAAGGTGGTATCCTTGCACCATTACTGTTCTTGGATTATATACCATAAACGACCTCCATAATGCAACACCGCAAAAAACTATACTTTTTGCAGATGATACAACGGTTTCAATAAAATTTGACGATAAAGATAATTTGGAAAATACTATAAACAATACATTGAAACAAATAATTGACAGGTTAAAATTAAATGACTTACAAATGAATTTAAATAAAACAAAAACTTTGACATTTCAATCATACAATTCTAATCAACAAATTATTAAAATTCTTTATAATAATAATCAATTAGAACAAGTTGACAATATAATATTTTTAGGCATCAATATTGACAAACATTTGAACTGGAAGGAGCATGTGAACCAAATTTGTAAAAAGCTCAATCGTTTCGTCTTTGCCCTGAGAAGATTGAGACAGACAGTTTCTCTAGAAGCAGCGTTAGCAGCCTACTTTGCTACGTTTCGTCCGTAATCTGCTACGGTCTTATTTTATGGGGGAATTCAGTTGAGGTTGATAGAGTCTTTAAAATACAAAAAAAAGTGTCTACGTGCCATCTGCAATGCATGGTATTTGGACAGTTGTCTGCCCCTATTTAAGAAACTCAACATACCCCCTCTGCCTTGTATGTATATAAAAGAAGTATGTTGTTTTGACGAACAACATCCAGAACATTTCCAACTATATGCTAATGTTTCTAGGCGACATGTCAGAGCTAACTACGCCCATCATTTATATCAGCCACGGTGTCGGAAAGATTTTTACAAAAGAAATGCTCTAAATATGTGCATACAAATCTATAACAAGCTACCTGACAGTATTAAAATATTGAATGGGAATATGTTCAAAAGAGACCTAACGAAATGGCTGAAGGAAAAATGATTTTACAGTGCAAGAGAATGCATGGATTTTGAAACAAAATAATAAGAATAAAATTTACTACTAAATAATATATAGGTATATTTATTAAAAATTAATTTTAGATAGATTTGTTTATTTTTAATTTTGATTTTAATGATGTACGGATTGGACTATGGCTATATAATTTAAAATATTTGCACATCGGTTCTATTTCGATTGAATATGTTGGACATAACTTAAGAACATTTTGTAACCATATTTTTGCAAATAAATAATTAACTTACTTACTATCTTTCTATCTAGCCAAAGGAAAACTGCTACTTTTGAATTTGGTAGGGTTATTGTTGGTATTTACTTTTTTAATTCAGTCAAACTTCAAATAAGTTGGCGTAAGGCTGATCCTTCCTAAATCTTTCTAAATTTTTGTATATAAAATTAAGCTTATCGCCTAAAATGTTGAGATGGGCGAAATAGGACACTTGAAGAGTCAAATTAACTAAACGAGCCGACGCTGATTAGATTTTGTATTGTACACTTCACCGAAGAACCGAAGAACGTAGGTACCTAAAAAGTATTGTGAAAAAAAGGTGTTTTATAACATATTTGCTCGTAAAGGGTCTCTTATTACACCAATTTCAATATCGTATTGTATCTCATTACGAACTTGTGCGGTAATGTAAAGTAAAACGCACGGTTTCCTTGATAAGCCGTGCGTTTTACTTTACATTACCGCACGGTTTATCAAGATGCCTTAAAAAAAGCGCTGATGCGCGCGCATTGCTAATTTAATTTTTTTTTTGCTGTATTGTTTTTATTTGAAAATGTCGTCAAGTACTGATGAATTTATTAAGTCAACACCGCCAGAAGTCTCAGAGGCAGCGAAAAAGGCTACTCTAACCCTCTTGCCCGAAAAATTGACCGATAAGATACTTACAAGCGTATCAAAATTTAATCATATGGAAAACAAGCAAAGGTGCAAAGTCCGAGTTTTATTTATTTCCTCGCAAATATGTTATAAAACGTCGTATGACATACGTGCGCTTTGATAATTACAGCCTCTGCTTTCTTGTAGCCCTCGCCTACGGCTCGGGCTAGCAATATCGCCTCGGCTGTAATTTTCAACGTACCGCACTTATATCATAATGTACTATTGTAGTGTTTCAAGATTAAAGTGGTTCTGAATTAAATATATGTTCACCTCGAAGACTGGTGAGGCTCACTCAAACTGAACAAACCAGTCAAATATTTCTATAAGCCGATGAGGAATGGAGAAGAATCAGACACAGGCAACATAAGGACTATATAGAGCAGAGAAGAGAGAAAAATAGATTATGAGAAATGGAACTACAAACCCAAAGAGATTGGCAACTATTAGTAGTAAGAGGCTTGGAATTAATGGAGAAATTAGTTGTTTAAAATTGTTATCATTAAGAACTATATAGATTACAGGTATTTACATTTTAGTTTTAATATATTCCTTACCTACCCACTTGTTGGTGAAGAGTTGGTAGGTACACATATTGTTAGTTATCAAATAGTTTTATACCAAAGATTACTTCTATAAATTTTTTATATAAATAAGCGGTAACTAGTGACATAATAAAATTGAAAACTTATTGTAGCATTTATCTAATTAATTTAAGGAGGTTACAATAAGATCAAGTCCCTTTATATTTTTTAACTTTATTTAAAATACTTAATTTCTTAAGCACTTGTTTTATTTTAACAAAATTATAGTCCCTAACTACCTAAGTATTATAGATACATACTTACCTAGCTTAACGTTAGCAAAATCGTTCATTATACTACAATATATAGGTCTTAAGGTGCAGTCACATTTGCCTGATATCACAAAGGACCCCGTACAAAATGTTCAAAAAAGCCAATTGGCCAATTTGGCTGAAATTTTGGGTAAATATACCCTGTAACAGGTTGATCAAAACTGCAAAGTTGCAAGAAACATGACTAGTTTAGGAGATATGGCTATTTTAATGTTGTAAGAAAAAATGTAAAAATAAAGAAACATCACATTTTCATATTTGATTGAATCAGGCGTCACTTGGCGGAAGTCCCAAACCATTTTGAAAAAAGAAATATATGTAGCTTACTTCCGCAAACAATATATGCAAGATGCACCACCCGCCCGCCCGCAAAAATATGCACATGCACACCACAAAATATCAGTGCACAAACCTGCATTTAGCAAGACAGCAACACACCTTGCACCTTCACCAATTAGGCTAGGTTGGGGCGAAACACGTGTAGAGTACCCTAATTGGTGAAGGTGCAAGGTGTGTTGCTGTCTTGCTAAATGCAGGTTTGTGCACTGATTTTTTGTGTGTGCATGTGCATATTTTTGCGGGCGGGCGGGCGGTGCATCTTGCATATATTATTTGCGGAAGTAAGCTGCACATATTTCTTTTTTCAAAATCACATTTTCATGTTTCTAATTTAATTATTTTCAATTATTAGGTTTAACTGTTTTATTTACTCGCATTAAGTACGATTAGGAGCGTTCTCAGGGACGAATACTTGACATTTTCTTCGTAAAACGGGCGAACCCCAAAAACCACAAGATAGCCGTCACATGACCGAATGTAGGTACCGAGAGTTTTTGCTCCACTTTTACATGTGCAATAATAGCCCAAAATTGGATCTTCACTACTGTCGGTATCATGTTCTTCATCAAATGCAATCCATATATATATATATAGGTATATTGTTGCATTTCCCAACCTAGATGTAGCCCTTATCCAAATAAACCCTGATTCAATAAAGCTTTCATCTATTTCGAAAACACACTCATATTCGTTCTCCGCTGCTAAGTCTCTAATATGTCGCAATGTACTGTCTTGAATATATCCTGGAGATAATTATATATAGATATAGATCTGGAGAGATATAGACCTTAAGATCTGGTAACAGGGAATTCTATTGCGAAAAGCCATTTTAGTAATGGCAGACAGAACTCGAAACAAAATCTGGATGCCTATTCCATTGTAATACGGTCCAATATCCCTGAACCCTGTAGGTACGTGAGAGCTTGGCGCCAGGTTGTCGGCGAACCGCATTTGTGAACCAATAAATGTTTTGTTAAATAATATACAAGTTTTTTTATATCCCATAACTCAAGAGTATTAAATAAGACCGAGACCATGAAATAGACAGTAAGTGGAAGATATGACGTAAAAGGTAAAAATAGAAATGAGAACGTTGGCACTTTTGCTTTGATATCAAATTATTGAGTTATTTTGATTCAGTACCCACTGGACCTTCAAAACAGGAACTTATCTACACGATAGGACCCATTCGACCTCCTACCAAAAATATGGTACCCACTGGGCCTTCAAAAAGGAACGTACCTACACGATAGGATCCATTCGACCTCCTACCAAAAACATGGTACCCACTGGACCTTCAAAACAGGAACGTACCTACACGACAGGACCCATTCGACCTCCGACCAAAAACAAGGTACCCACTGGACCTTCAAAACAGGAAGGTACCTACACGACAGGACCCATTCGACCTCCGACCAAAAACAAGGTACCCACTGGACCTTCAAAACAGGAACGTACTTACACGACAGGACCCATTCGACCTCCGACCAAAAACAAGGTACCCACTGGACCTTCAAAACAGGAAGGTACCTACACGATAGGACCCATTCGACCTCCTACCAAAAATAAGGTACACACTTGATTGGACCTTCAAAACAGGAAGGTACCTACACGATATGACCCATTCGACCTCCTACCAAAAACATGGTACCCACTGGACCTTCAAAACAGGAAGGTATAGGACCCATTCGACGTCCTACCAAAAACATGGTATCCACTGGACCCTCAAAACAGGAACGTACCTACACAATCGAGCAGAAAAGTAAAATTGTTGAAGAAACAAAAACACAATGGTTGTGGTTGTACAACATAAGGTCTTTACATATGAAATTGCCGATTTGTATGGAGATTAAGTTGCATTTTTCATAATAGCATTTTCTTTGTTCATTTAACAACCATGAACACTCATGTAACAAAACTTTTATGTACTAATGTTTGAACACTATGCTAACTTATTTCCATTTAAGATAAGCGAAAAAATAAGTTTTGGTTAAGTTACAACCCCTTCGGTCACCCTTTTTTTTGCTCACAAAAAAGAGTCACTTTAAACATCTTTTTTTTTAATGTCACGAAAGCTAAAATATGGACTTTATTTTTACTGATAGTTAACTATCTTGATCATAATTCGATGTAATATTCACGATTTTGTTAAAATTTTAAATTATAGAAGTTATTATTTTCTCTGTATGTTACAAAATATCGGCAATTTCATAGGTAAAGACCTAATATTTAAAAAATTCAAAACATTAGTCATCAGCAACAAATTGTACTACCAATAATAATTAAATCACAGATTTTTTTTACCTTACCTACTTTTAAAGATAATAGAGAATGTTTTTTTAAACGTTACCTTAGGCACAGAACATATAATAGTACTAACGCCTTAGGGTAGTTAGCTAAATTGCTAAACAATATTATTCAATCTGGACTAACGTAGTACTTATATCTATTTTGTGCCTAAAGGTATGATTCCGATCTCGGCAGCAGCAGCAGTGTTGCCGCAGCCGTGCACTCCAAATTGAACCCTAATGTTACGTTTGAAAGGCTCAATTTGGTGTGAGCGGAGAAGCGACGCGACACTGCTGCGCAACACTGCTACGCGACACTGCTGCGCAGCAGTGCTGCGCGGCACTGCTGCCGCAACACCACTGGTCCCCATACATTCTCTATAGGTTTATATGAGACTACATTCCGAGCTCGGCAGCAGTGCTGCGCAGCACTGTCGCGCAGCAGTGTCACGCAGCAGTGTCGCGCAGCAGTGCTGCTGACATCGGAATCATACCTTAACGCTTAAAGTGGCCTCTTTATGAGTTAATCCACATTGTAACTACACAAACACATTCAAACCAGGAAAAAATACTTACAAAAATATTTAACAACTAATACTAGTTTTATATGTTATTTTTAGGGTTCCGTACCAAAATGGTAAAAAGTGACTCAGTCTGTCTGTCTGTCTGTCACAGCTGGATATCTCGAGAACTACTAATGGTATCAACTTGAAATTTGAAATAGTTTAAGATGACATTTTTCCAACTATTTTGCAAATAAGAAATAAATAAAAAAATAGGTATCTTTTTTACAACAGAGACTGAAAGTTCGTGCTGTTTGTTGTTAAGGAGTTCCGTTGCTCCATCGCAGTTCAAGTCTAGTCCAAAACGTCCTTGACCATAGTTAGATACCTAATTTGTTTAACATTGTCATAATCATAGCAATATTTCAATCACTATACAGTTTCTATTTGATTTTGAGGTGTTCCCTTGTGTATTTTTAAAATCCAAGGTCCAATAACAATGAAATCAAAATTGTATCATCACTGAAGTATCCTCTTTCAAACAATAAAGAATCATCTAAATCGGTGCATAAACAAAGAAGATATGGTCGATCATCCGTATTAATTCATAAAATGGTAAAGAATACGACAGTATTTTCAGGTTTTCCTGAAAAATACTCAACCAATTTCAAAATTTCAAAAAATGGGACCAACTTGGTAACGTACCTGATCTAATAACGTTTGAATTATTTCAATCGGTTCTGCCGTCTTCGAGTAATCGGTGGACATACTTAAAAAAAAGATACATACATACAGCCGAACAGTGAAACTCCTCCTTTTTAGAAGTCGGTTAAAAAGTTCTTTTTTGGCATACAATATATTTGATTTACAATAAATTCACCCCCCCCCCCCCCCCCCCTTGGGGGCGATACAATAGATTTGCCCCCCCTGGCTCAGAACCTGGGCACGCCCATGTAGGTTAGTTAGGGCCCATGTTGTTAGGTAGGGTTAGTAATCATTATAATAACACCCGTTTTTAAAAAAGGTAATAAAGCCGATATCTCCAACTACAGACCAATATCCAAGCTCTGTATAATCTCTAAGATTTTGGAGAGAATTGTATACGATCAGGTCTACTCTGCCTTGAGATACTCTTTCTGTCCATCCCAGCATGGCTTTCTTAAAAAGCGATCCACCGTTTCTAATCTGACTTTGTTAAATTCTTTTATATCTGATGCCATGGATTCTGGAGCTCAGGCAGATGTCGTATACACTGATTATAGTAAGGCTTTTGACAGAATTCACCATAAAGTCCTAATTTCCAAGCTCTTACGAATTGGTGTTTGCGGTGACCTCCTAAGATGGTTCACATCATACATCGAAAATCGATCTCAGGCAGTGGTAGTCAATAATTATATATCTAGTTGGGTTACTGTTCCTAGTGGGGTACCTCAGGGTTCACTTCTGGGCCCTCTGCTCTTCGTAATTTTTATCGCTGACATTGGTTCATGTTTTCATCATTCTAAGTTGCTCTGCTTTGCTGATGACATGAAGATTTTTGCTAAAATTCGAACACGGGATGATGCGATGGCCCTAAACGCAGATTTGGCTCGGCTTGAGAGTTACTGTTCGGCTAATGAGCTAGATCTTAACCCTTCTAAATGTTATTTTATTTCCTTTAGTCGCAAACACAGTCCGGTTCTTTTTGATTACACTCTCAAGGGTGCTCTGCTGCAGCGTCAGTTAGTTGTGCGCGATCTGGGTGTATTGCACGATTCCAAATTGTTATTCGACTCCCATATCGATAGTGTTGCGACTAAAGCATCAAGGTCACTTGGGTTTCTTATGCGCTGCGCTAAGGAATTCTCCCTTATTAAAACTTTAAAAATCTTGTTCTGTTCTTTTGTTCGGAGCATCTTGGAATACGCCAGTGAGGTTTGGAATCCTAGGTACAATATTTACATAGCGCGTCTAGAACAAATTCAGAAAAAGTTTGTACGATTTTTATGCTACCGAACAAAGGTTCCTTATTCTTCCACTGATTACCATGACATGTGTAGAAAGCACCATTTCCTGCCACTTGAATTACGTCGTACTATTTCTGACTTAGTATTTTTGCTAAAAATTGCATCATGCTCTATCGACTGTCCCGAATTGCTGTCTCAGATATCACTTAGAGTCCCCTCAAAGTCCCTTAGAAATAACTCCCTCTTGTTTTTGCCCTCAGTCCATACTAATTACAGGCAAAACGAGTTTATGTGGCGTGCCAGCAACAAATTCAATGAACTGTGCAGAACATTTGATTTTGATCTTTTCAACACAAGTGTGACCAGTGCGAGGAATGCGATCAGTAGGCATTTTTACAAACCCTTAATTTTATGATACCTATCAATTTTGTTATTTCATTGAGCAACTGTGGTTTATCAAATGAGATGTGTAATTCGTAAGTATTAATTTATAATTTTTTATTACTATTTGTGAGGACCTTTAAGTGGCTATCCACTGCTATACTTATTACCTATTATTGTTTGTTGCCGTTGGTCTTCCTTGAAATAAAAATAAAATAAAATAAAAATAAAATAACGAGCAAGTAGAAAAATCCATTTGTGGATGGCGCGAAATATAGTTCAGCGTCGAAGGGTCCATACAAGCCGATTCTCATCGGCTTACCTTTTAGAAATCCCACCCCACCGATCCACTATGCAGATTATAACATTTTTGTAGAACGGCTTACCTTCGCCATAATTTCACCCCTCGCCACTGTAGCGCTTTATTTCTAAAAAGCCATTTTAGCGCCTTGCAGCGCTTTTTAGGGTTTCGTACCCAAAGGGTAAAAACGGGACCCTATTACTAAGACTCCGCTGTCCGTCTGTCTGTCACCAGGCTGTATCTCATGAACCGTCATAGCTAGAAAGTTGAAATTTTCACAGATGACGTATTTTTGTAGCTTCTATTACAACAAATATTAAAAAAATAATAAAATAAATATTTAAGAGGGGCTCCCATACAACAAACGTGATTTTTGTCGTGTTTTTGCTGGATATTAATAACGAAAACAAGTAGACAGTTGAAATTTTCACAGATGATGTATTTCTGTTGTTGTTATAACAACAAATATTAAAAACAGAATAAAATAAATATTTAAGGGGGCTCCCATACATTAAACACTATTTTTAACTTTTTGGTACGGAACCCTTCGTGCGAGAGTCCGACTCGCACTTGGCCGGTTTTTTATAGCGTTGTCGGCTGGTTTTCGCTACGACTATTTGGCAGCAACGGAAATATACATAGATCGTCTCGAGTCAGTTTTTCTTTGTACCTAGTAGTAGCCACTCGTCATTTTTTTATATCAATTTAATAATACATCGATTTCCAGTTGAATAATTATAGAACAATCATAACGTGTTTAATATTCTTGTGAAAAAGAATTACGTATACAAAATATAACGCAAAAAGTGGAGGAAATGAATTTTAAAATGGAAATATTTACTATCTTATTTTTCGCTACATTTTTCTTGGGACATGCTTCATGTAAGTACTGTAGTTTATTTAATTTGAAAAATTGATAGATACCTATTGTATGTTTTCAACACACTTGCTCGTAAAGTGAGCCCTAATACATCGCTTTTAGGGCCATAAACCGAGCTATAACAAACGCGTGCAATAATATATAAAACACTAGGTTGTTATAGAATTATCCCTACAAAGTTAAATAAGTATCCTACTGCAAGTTCTATGCGAGCAAACAAAGCATTCCCAATTTAACCGGGTAGCATATAAGCAAAATCTAACTCTCGAGTTTTGATGGTGATCTCTGATTGGTCAAGAAACTCAGTAGTTAGGTTTTGCGCGCAAACTCTAACTCCCCAGTTTCGCGCTAGTTCGATAGTGATCTCTGATTGGTCAACAAACTCAGTAGTTAGGTTTTGCCCGCAAACTCTAACTACTGAGTGCGCATCCACCAATGAGCGAGCTTCAAAATTCAGTTGTCAATTGTCTTTGAACATGTAACCGACGACCTAACTACAATGGGTCTAGATGATCACAGCCTATGCAAGAGACTAAAACCTAAGTGGAAACCTAATAACCTACAGGACAGGAGGACAATCAAAAATCCGCTTACTACTTACCGTTGATTATAACTAAACTATTGAACCTAATTTTACTGGATTAAATAACCTCCAAAATACAATTTACTAAGTTTACTTTATCCAACCTTAACTAACCTACAAAGAACTTTACTAACAAGCTTTGTGTGATCTGAGAGGGCCTGTGAAAGTCTAATGGAGGAACCCTGGATGTGATAATTAGTGAACCCAAATTCTTTTAAAAGTGTGATTAGTATTGATTTTCATTTTCCAATAGAAGTATTCGCTTTCATTACTAGGTCTTAATTATTCCTGCTATTACATTTATTTCTAAAAGAAAATACCACTAAATGAAAGATATTGCTCTATTGATATAACCAGAGAAATAGAAATTAAGTCTGTATTTTTCTTTAGTGAGTTTACTTTACTTTCATATTAATTCTTAATATTTGTCATACTACCAAGGGAAATCCCATAGTTCTTTAGTGTCAAAAAATGGGAATAATATAAATAGAGAGGAAAGCGTTCCCAATTACGTTCCGTAGATGAAGTAAGTATGAGCGAAATAAACCTACGTTGATAGGAAATGATCAAAGTGAATTTATGAGTTAAATGGAGTATTGTTATAAGGTAAAAGAGGGTATGTTCAACCGTAATAGACTGCAAGGTAAAAAGAGGTAAGTCGGGTTATAGAGAAAAGTTAAATTTGAGCAATTCTCTTCCGCTGCCAAGTGTCAAATTATATGCCATGTATGACGTTATTCCAAATAATGTAAATTATCTATTGTCAACTTAGTTCATTAAAATAAGAGAGATTATTTCAGGTAAGTTAAGAAGTTTTAGTCGCCTGAGATCAAAGTATAATAAAATTTTCAGCGCTATTAAATAAGAATTCTTTTACTTTCTGAAGTTATTGTACAAGTAATGAATATGCAATTGTGGTTTTGCCAGCTAAGGTATGGGCCCGCTCCCCGCCCGATACAATGAGTCTCGTCTCCGTACTTGGTCAACTCCCTTCTGGCCAGCCATATTCTTTCATGACAAATTTAATTAATGTATATTTTTAAGTTATAGTACTTAGTCTTTGTCAGTCAGTTTTGATAAAAGAGGGCAAGCAGAGTGCTTTCAAGCGAACTACCAGTTTCTCACAATGAAGAATTCTCCTTCAATTGCGATGGCTGAATTACGAATTTAAATTTAGAATAATTAAATAATTAGTTCTAGTATGACTGTTTAACATTATAACAGATGGACACAACATTACTATCCATATACTTGGGACACTGATAGTTCTCAAATTCTGAAGGAAAGACAATTCTAAACAAGGTAAAATTCTATGACGGGATTTCCATACTTCAATCTCAACTAAATTATAAATATACAACCATAAACTGAATTGATTTCAGGTCATTTACTAAAGGTTAAAGCAGTATTTCGATTTAATATTGAGTAGACTTGGCAATATTTGTTCTCAATTGTAAACTAGATTCTATTTCTAACATCTTTCAATTGAGTTGGCTGGTGGAACATAGTTTAAATATTTGAACTCGGATAAAAGATATGTTGTCATTATTATTTGTGAATTTTATATATTCACTAAATAATATGATACTTTCATAGTTGGTAGATACTTTTCAAAATATTATTTCTCGGTTAATCATAAACATCATTCTGTCAATTTGAAAGGTTTACTCAAAGCATTGATCTAGTGACCTAGAAGTTGTGAATCGACCTTAACTTACTAGAGACACGAGCTTATTCCATACACTCAGATCTTGTTTCAGCACTCCTCCCAAAATTACCAAAATAGTTTATTCTATCTATAAACAATCGGTTCAACCATAGCTCCCTTCAACCAATCCAATTCAAAGATAAATAATCTATTCTTTATTTATGATTCTACTCCATCTATTAAATCATTATTCAATATTAACTGAAAAAGATATCTAAATTAAATTAAGAGTAAATTAATTTGTGGGTACTTACTGAAGCTTGCAAAGTCTACACAATTTAGCACACTGTAGTAATCATTCACAACACTGATTCTATGGAAGATTGATACTATCCTATTGGATTATAACCAGTAATTCCACATAATCTTTCGTCCATTATATTGTACACTTCCGCATTCACCATGTTCCATTCCTAAGTCATCCTACCTCTTCACCGCCTATATAAATTCGAATGTTCCACTTGGTGACCCACGGCGGCCATTCTGTCGACCCGATTCTCAACACCGCCTACCTAAATTTCGAATCACTACCTATTGACCTCGGCGGCCATCTTGACGACGCCTACCTATTTGCGGCCTACCTAAATCCGATGCACTACGAAGTGATCTACCTCTCCACCGCCTACCTAAAAGCTCCTAGATTGTCTACCGTTCCTGCTGTTACCTTGCTGACAACACGACCTTCTTGAGGATGTCTAACCTTTTACCAGCATCCAAGTTTCCCTCCCGCCTTGAGATGCTAACCTAAGCTACTGTTCCTACGCGCCTAACAATGAATTTATAAACCTAATGAATTTACCTGCCTACCAACGACTAAATTCCGATTTCCTATGCAATATTTGGGATGCTTACCATCATCCCCGACGCCCCGATCCTGTACAGCGTGAGCAAGCATGACTCGCCTAAACTCCCCTAACAGCTTGGACGTGGCCATATTTGGTTGGGATGGAACAAATAGGCACCTACAAAGAGGATTAACATTACCAAGCCATATCCTCCACGTTCAAACGGGATTACATCCACACACCGTTCGGACCGTTGGTTGATGAGCGAGTTGGCTAGCTTGGTAACCTTAAGTGACTAAACTAGGTATCTTTCAACAGAAACCCGCATTGCACGCCACAGAGCAATGCTATTTTACCTACCCCTTTGAGGATTGACCGAACGCCCAATAAAGACACAAAACTAAAGAGAAATCTACCCCCCCTTTATTTCCCCCTGATTGCTTAAACAAATTTCGAACAACCTTAAACCATGAAAATTCTTGAAACTATTGGGAAATTTACTTTACTTCATGAAAATTCGCAAGCAAAATCTACATACTTTAATTTGAAGCTTACTTATACCATATAAGCCCTAATTAAAGCATATAAGCAAAAGACTCGCACCCGGTTGCGGACCTATACGTCAAAACCTCAATTAAAAACACTATCTTCCTGACTTCTTGATGTTTCTTGCGTTAAAATAAAATACTACTTGATTGAAGTTTCTTACAGAGAGGGTATCGACGGCTTCTTCTGAGTTCCACTTGATGCTTCGCTGAGATCGGAGAAAGTAAAGAGAGCGATTTCCCCCCAACTTCGCCTTTTATAATCCCCCAGAATCATTCACTCTCTGCAGGAAACTCACCCCACACGATCTAAGCATCTTTTTTTTTCTACCTTCATTTCCCTACTTTACATAAATTATTCCTAAAATTTTCCCTTATCCTTCAAAAATGGGGAGAATTCAGTTTTGTCTTACTCAACTTATAAATATAATATTTAAGTTACTAATCTTACAAAATGAACCCCTATACTAATCAATAATTTCAACGTGCAATTCAACTAACCAATAACCTCCTATGTTCAAGATTCTCTATACTCAAGCGCACAATGCCACTCAATTTGTAACCAAATTAAAATTAATCTGTTACCTAAATATTTCTCTATACTGACATTTCAGCTACATTTGATTTAAGTAATTCATACAATTGTATGAATCAACGTTTCAATCATAAATAAATCAACAAGTTTTCCCCATTACATCATTTCTAACAAAACTAACAACTTTGAATAATATTCAGCATATTTATCCAGAATCATATGAAATTATTGTACTATAATCATAGAACTCTGATTAATACGAATTTTATATTCACAACAAATTGAACCTCCCATATGCTACAATTTGAATCCAACCTTTTTCAATCTTTTTATCTCGCCTTCCCCAAAATATCATAACCTCTAGAATCAATTTGCTAAAATACGTATTTCAATATTTTCCATTAAGTATTCGGTCCAATTAAACCTAAAATTTCCGATCAATTTAGCATCACAATGTTGGTACTTTAAAAACCCTAACTGGCAACACCCATCGGACTACTTTTACATTTTTTTAAATGCCTACCCTCATTTGAGTTATAAACCTGCAGCATAAAATCTCGCTTTCGAAGAAACTTCATTTCAATCTTTCTTCGTACTTTAGCTAAAACACATCACGTGGTGTGACACTACTGACAACTTACAGAAATAATTAACACCGAATTCAATCCTTTTTTTAAGTATTCTTCTAAAATAAATTATTATAATAATATTCGAGAGGCTCTAATAAAATTTGATAAAAAAACAATAATAAATATAAATAAATTTTAAGCCTATTAGCGTCGTTACCTACACAGAGACTAATATTTGAATTTTAGCACCGTGAAAGATTAAAAGAACTTCCTGCATTATTGCTAACTCAAAACCTGAACTACTCTTTATTATAATAACTTGTTCGATAGTTAAATAATATTATGCTCAATATGAAACAAAATTCGAAAAATATTTGAGATAAAATAGCATGTTCAATTTTGAACCGTTACAAACACAACTGTGGTAAAATATTTTATTTTTAAAAAATGATTTCTAATCTTCCAAGTTTTTGCGAATATAATCCAGTATACCCAGATCTGAACGCAAAAGCTTTTTTTTCTGCTAAACTAAATATTCCTTGCCTATGAAATTTACGTTTTGTATGGAGAATTTTTAACAAGTTGCATTTTCTATTTTAACATTTTTCCCAATTTATTTAACATCTGTGAACGCTATTGCAACAAAACTTTTCTGTGAGTACAAATGTTTGAACATTAAGATAATTTAGTTATGTTGCCTACAACATAACTTACTCGAAAAAAATAAGTTTAGGCTAAGTTACAATTACAACAGATTCAGTTAAGATTTTTGCCAAAAAAAAGAAGTCACTTTCACTATTTTTAGATGACTTTGCCCCGTGTCGGCATCGTCTCGTCCCCGTCCCGGCCCCGTCTCGTCAGGGGACGAGGGGGGGGGGGATTTCACGGGGCCGACCCCGTGTCGGCCTCCGTGTCGGCCTCGTCCCGTCCCCGTCCCGGCCCCGTGTCGGCCTCGTCTCGTCCCCGTCACGGCCCCGTGTCGGCCTCGTCTCGTCCCCGTGTCAGCCTCGTCTCGTCCCCGTCCCGGCCCCGTGTCAGCCTCGTCTCGTCCCCGTCCCGGCCCCGTGTCGACCTCGTGTCGGCCTCGTCTCGTCCCCGTGTCAGCCTCGTCTCGTCCCCGTCCCGGCCCCGTGTCGGCCTCGTCTCGTCCTCGTCCCGACCCGTGTCGGCCTCGTCTCGTCCCCGACCCTGCCCCGTGTCGGCATCGTCTCGTCCCCGTCCCAGCCCCGTGTCGGCCTCGTCTCGTCCCCGTCCCGGCCCCGTGTCTCCCCGTCCCGGCCCCGTGTCGGGGCGCGACGAGAGGGGGGGGGATTTCACGGGGCCGGCCCCGTGTCTCCCCGTCCCGGCCCCGTCACGGCCCCGTGTCGGCCTCGTCTTGTCCCCGTCCCGGCCCCGTGTCGGCCTCGTCTCGTCCCCGTCCCGGCCCCGTGTCGGCCTCGTCTCGTCCTCGTCCCGGCCCCGTGTCGGCCTCGTCTCGTCGTCGTCCCGGCCCCGTGTCGGCCTCGTCTCGTCCTCGTCCCGGCCCCGTGTCGGCCCCGTGTTGGCCTCGTCTCGTCCCCGTCCCGGCCCCGTGTCTCCCCGACCCGGCCCCGTGTCGGGGCGCGACGAGAGGGGGGGGATTTCACGGGGCCGGCCCCGTGTCGGCCTCGTCTCGTCCCCGTCCCGGCCCCGTGTCTCCCCGTCCCGGCCCCGTCACGGCCCCGTGTCGGCCTCGTCTCGTCCTCGTCCCGGCCCCGTGTCGGCCTCGTCTCGTCCCCGTCCCGGCCCCGTGTCGGCATCGTCTCGTCCCCGTCACGGCCCCGTGTCGGCCTCGTCTCGTCCCCGTCCCGGCCCCGTGTCGGCCTCGTCTCGTCCCGGCCGCATATAAGCAAAATCTAACTCTCAAGTTTTGATGGTGATCTCTGATTGGTCAAGAAACTCAGTAGTTAGGTTTTGCGCGCTAACTCTAACTCCCCAGTTTCGCGCTAGTTCGATAGTGATCTCTGATTGTTAAAAAAACTCAGTAGTTAGGTTTTGCCCGCAAACTCTAACTACTGAGTGCGCATCTACCAATGAGCGCGCTTCAAAATTCAGTTGTTAATCGTCTTTGAACACGACTGTGGTGTTTTATTGTAGAATGTTTTATTTTTTAAAATGACTTCTAATCTTACAAGATTTTGCGAATATAATCCAGTTTTATATTTATTTATTTATTTTATTATTACAAATAAACGTCAAAAAATATGAAATTAATATCTATAAGACCACACGACACGACAACTATTCCGAATCCAATGCAAAAAAGTTTTCCAAATCGGTTCATAAAAATGACCCAGTTCTACTTCCGGTAACAAACATACAACCAAAATGAAAACCTCTCCCTTTTTGAAAACGGTTAAGAATATTTGTCCGTTGGAAAGCAGAAAGCCATAAAAGTGGAGTAATATCAAATAACGATTCTTAATTGTGGCTTGTGGGTAGGTAAAAACGTATTTTTATTATATCTGTTACCGTAGAACTCCGTAATTTATGAACTTTAAATCCAAAATACTTACCTACTCAATTCAAAATAAATGCCAACTACATTTTCTTCAGACAAAACTGTAAATCGCGTTAATTTTTATTTGGTTTGTAAAGGTATTGGATTTTTTATTAAATAGAACCCTCTACAAAGACCTACTGTCATAATTCGAATAACATCACATGAGTTAATTATGTTAAAATTGAAAATAATTTTGGTATTATGTTTGTAAAGGAAGTTTATTGTTCGCCGACCTGTTAAATAAAAAATTGTTGACGACAACCTCGAAAGATTAGATAACTAACATCCATAAATAACAACATTTTGTTTTACAACTTTTCTGAAAACAGAAAAAAAAGTTTTGTCATACAAATGTGCGAACACTGCAAGCACCTGATCAAGTTTTGTATAAAATAATTTTTTTGTCTGTCCAATTAGAGATGAATATCTATAAGTTTGTATCTACACACCACAGTCCTCCGAACTATTTAGTTTAGCAGAAAAATGAACTTTTGCGTACAGATCTGGGTTTACTGGATTATATTCGTAAACACTTGGAAGAGTAGAAGAAAAAATACGCTACCACAGTCGTGTTCAGACAGTTGACAACTGAATTTTGAAGCCCGCTCATTGGTGGATGGGAACTCAGTAGGTAGAGTTTGCGGGCAAAACCTAACTACTGAGTTTTTTGACCAATCAGAGATCACTATCGAACTAGCACGAAACTGGGGAGTTAGAGTTTGCGCGCAAAACCTAACTACTGAGTTTCTTGACCAATCAGAGATCACCATCAAAACTCGAGAGTTAGATTTTGCTTATATGCAACCGGGTAATACAGTTACTTTTTTTAGTAACAACAAAGAGGTTTTATTCCGCTGAAAATTCATATTCATTTTTAAAATAAATAAATGTGTAAGTCCTTAATTAAGTCAAACAGATATTTATCATTATCAAATTATTAATAATTCACAATATTTTGTTATAAAATAAAATATAAAAATATTTGCATTTTATCACTTAAAATTATAATTTTGAAGTAGGCTGTATGCTCACTCACCCCTTTGCTTGCAAAATATTCTTGCATTGGGCGTGTGAAAAAAACAAAAAAAAACCTACGCGTCTTTTCCCATAATTGACATATTTTGTTTTTGTTGTATTTGTTGCTGTGTGGTAAATTACTTTGTATTTTCCTCGCAAATGTGTTGAAAAACGTCGTATGATACTCGTGAGCTTTTGCTCATTGCACACTCGGCTGAGTTACGCTCTCGCCTACGGCTCGGGCTGCAACCCACAGCCTTGTGTTGTGTGCAATGAGCAACCTAAGCTAACTTGTCTCATAATGTACTATTTTTCAACTATTGGGGATGATACCGCAAAGTTAATTATAGATGTCGCTGCGTACGCTTGTTCATAAGACAATAGACGTTCAGAACAAATCTATAGGAAAATAGGTATTTATTATGTGGTATTTTTTTACCGAAAAGGACCCGTTGACCCGAAATGGATTTAAATAACTATTCTACAATGCAAATGCTGGAATTGAAAGCCAAATTAAGGCGTTTTCATTCTTACTGAATTTATTCATTTTAATTAATATCCAGATTTTTCAGAAATTTGTAAGCATTTTTACAGCTCTTTACACTGAATTTAGTCATTTATAGCTTTGAAACGATTTTTAAAGTAAAAGCCCTTTGTTTTGACGATTTTTGTGGAACAAGCGTACGTAGCGCTTTGACAGTTGCCTTCCCCATTGAACGAATGAAACGAACGAAGGTAAGTTGAAGTGATCGTGAGAGACTTTGAATTTCGGAAAAACAAATGAAAGTCGGAAAAACAATTGAAAATAGGAAAACAACAAACAACAACTACACACGGACCAACCAAATTGTCTGTTTACTTTACATCATGCGGCAAGAGTGGAAAGTACAGGGGCCCTATTTTTGAATCGCTGATTTTCGTTCGACATATGACTCAAAGCAATGAGATGTCGAACGAAAATCAGTAGAACGAGCGCTCGACGCCAGCCGAGCGATTCAAAAATAGGGCCCCAGGGCGTGGCCACGCGGACCACTAGAAGTATGCGGCGCGGTGCTAAAAATAGACTAGATTCTATTTTCATAATCATTTGCCCACTTGAGGCAATTGTATGACCGAAAGTGGCGCCCGCAGAGGTTTTAATTTAATAAGTTATTAATAAATAATTATTTTAATAATGTTTTACGTGGAGTTATTAGGGCCCATGGTCTAGTATTTTTAGAAGGTATCATTCCATTCCCTTGTAATCATTCGTAGAAGTAGATAGCAAATGTGTCAAAAACGGACACTTTTAGTAGTATTGCTATCTACTTCTAACAGTGACTATGAGGAAATGTAACGATACCATCTAAAAATACTCTGTAGGTCCTAAAAATTCCACGTAAAATTCCACCAGCTTGGGACCCCATCATTTACAAGCTTAAGCCCCTCACACACACTGTAAGATTTAATGATACGGTTAGTTCCTTTTACAAATAAATAAATTAATACAAAAGACGGAGGTCGGTTTTCCTCTCCAAGTTTTCTTACGCCATTTCTTTTTTGGAGGGGCCTCCCAATTTTATGAAATGGTGGTAGTTTCAGTAGAGTCTCGCTCTTTTTAGCACTAAATAATTTATACAATTAAATTATACCAAAGTACTTTCATTATTGAAATTTTACTATACTATACTAGGAAAATAATATTGTTTTATTTCATGTCTAGTGAGCGCGTAAGCTTGAGAAGTGAATACTTAAATGGCTGTTCACACGAGAATCGCGAAAATTTAGTTGACCGACAACTTAATTTAAATAGTGCTAGGTGTACCGTGTACGCAAAAAAACCGCAAATCGATGTACAGCAAATCCGTTTGGTACACGTATTTTCGCATACTTGAGTCGAAACAATATTTTGGACCCGCAGTTCTTAAAAATTCTTTCGTTAGGAGAGGAGTTATGGTTTGTATGGGGTTTTTTTTTAAGGCCTATCATGTGTGGTATCGAATGAAATGCCTGCTGAGCCGTAGTTCTAAAAATAGATACCTCTATTACATCGTTTGTCAATTTCATATTTTTTTTTGTATGGGAGCATTTTTTTTGGTTCTACAACTTAAAAATTATAATTTTAAATTATTATTATAATAAAATATGAATAAAATTATTATTATTATTATCTTCAACCTATCTTTCTAAGCCTGTTCTAAAAATATTGTTACATTGTTACATTTCAGCTACTTATTTGGTTGAAATTAAACAAAAAAAAAACATTTTCATCAGATCCTTCAGATCCAATGTGGTCAATTTATTTCTTGTAAAATACAGCTTAAGAGATTATTTACCTCAAGAAATCAATTTTTAAAATATTTGAATTTAGTATATTATTCTAATTTTTGCTCAAATTGCTATTGGTGTTGTCGTGTTGTTGCTTGTAATTATTTCTAATTCTATTCATGACGACAAAATGAAATTTCTTCAAAACTCTCCATACAAAAATTTCCTTGAAACATGCTATATTTTTTTGAACATTTTCGTCATTTACTATATTTTTACATGTAATAGTGTAATAATTCTGAAAATAGTATATTTGAAGTATGACTTATAATCAGTGGGTTAGGAGAATATTACATATCAATTAAAGTATATTTTATGGAAAATAATACAACCATATTGTATTTGTTTTAAAAATGGTTTTAAAAATCTTTAATTTCAAGCAAGTAGGTAGCTAAAATGTAACAATAAGATATATTTTTAGAACAGGCTTAGAAAGATAGGTTGTAGACAATAATATAAGAATTTTTAAGTTGTAGAACCAAAAAAAAATTTCCCATACAAAAAAAAAAATGACTCCATTACTCCTCTCGTAAGGGAAGAAGTTTTAAGATCTGCGGGTTCAAAATATATTTTTGGTCTCAAGTAAATTTGGACATTATATTAACTCAAGGCTACGATTTGCGGTTTTCCATTGATTTTGAGCTCGTACACCGACCACTATAATGCCGAATAATAATAATATGGTAGATAGAGACCATCTAACTAAAACACTTTTACTATGAATGGGATACGTGTCAAATATTTGACTATGTTCCTTGACCTTAGGGCAATTATAATTTTATTTCGGTGAATCAACAACATTATTTTTGTATGTACAAAAGCTGAAACACGGATCCCATATTTTCATTTTCAAAATCAGTATAAAGTGCGAAACACACCGGATACGTAAGCGTGAGCGTGCACGTACACGTAGACGCACCACGACGTTGTAATATCTGAAACTTTATGAGACATGGCACACTGCTTGCGTAACGTACGCGTGCACGTAGACCGATGCGTAACCCTACGCATTGCAGCTCCCATGAGACAAACAGGCTGCGTGCCTACGCAGAGCGGAACGCATCGATGACGTTGTAGTCAATGGCATTCCCTTTGGACGTCACACCGAACAAATTCGAACACGCACGTATCTTTGCTGCACGTCACTACGCGCGTGACTAGGTACGCATTCAGTTGTATTTGTTTACAAACAGTACTACCGGCAGTAAGCGGTGTTTTATTTTGTTTTTTAACCGACTTCAAATAAAGGAGGAGGTTCTCAATTCGATTGTATGTTTTTTTTATCGTTGTTCGCGCATATCTTCGTCATTTATGGATAGATTTTGATGATTCTTTTTTTGTTTGATTGAGTTTTGTTGCGAAATGGTCCCATTTTTTTTTTAAGATCTGTTCAGTAGTTTTCAAGTAATCTTGAAAATACTATGATTTTGCATTAACTATCTTGACGACTTTTTTATCGTTGTTCGCGCATATCTTCGTTATTTATGGACTGATTTTGATGATTTTTTCTATGTTTAATTAAATTTTCTTGCAAAATGTTCTCATTTTTTTTAGATCTGTTTAGTAGTTTTCAAGAAATCCTGAAAATACTATGATTTTATATTACTTACCTAGACGACTTTGTTATTTATGAACCTAATTAGCTGATTTATTTTTTGTTGGAAAAGGGATACCTTAAGTGTATTTAGTTCTTTTAATTTCATTGACATTAAGCCTTGGACCTTGAAGATATCCAAGGGAACTCCTCAAACTCAAATAGGATATGTATTGTGATGTGATTGAGATATTGGTAAGCTTATGAAATCCAAAACAAACCGAGCTATGGTCTGTATGCTACGTGGACTATACTTGGACTAAGAAGGCACAACGGAACTCCTTTGGAAATTGAGTAATGGGCATTTTGAAAACATATATCGATAAAATTTATATCATTCTTATCTGCTTTTAAAGCTCCGCGATCCGCTAACCAAACAGACTAAGATTGGTTTTAGCCTGATTAAGACGCATATCAAAAACTTAATTTTATACAAAAAACAATTTATTTGAGACAGTGTCAATGTCCATACAATACAATAAATTACACAAATAATAATCAAATATTTCTGAAAAAATATACCTAAATACAAATAAATCAGACACATCTATTTAACTTTATTATTTTAGTTATTAATTCAGAATTAAAATATATTTAATACTATCATTGATGTGCACCTTGACAAAATAATATCAGTTTTTAAATCAGTATTGTATGCCAAGAATGTCGATGAATATCAATAAAAAGAATAAAATTCAAAGAGTGAAATAAAACAAACTTCACTAAACGGTCAAAAATGCTGAACGTATAATTGTTGCAAATCTACAGAAAATATAGGTCTGTATATCCCACCAAACATCTTTCCTACTTATCTAATTAAAATTTAACCAAAATCATAAAATAGTACATTATGAAACAAGTTAGCTTAGGTTGCTCATTGCACACAAGGCTGGAGCAAGAGCTCACGAGTTTCATACGACGTTTTTTAACACATTTGTGAGGAAAATACAAAGTAATTTACCACACAGCAGCAAATACGACAAAAACAAAATATGACGATTATAGGAAAAGGCGTGTAGGTTTTTTTTGTTTTTTTCACACGCCCAAAGAACAACGCCACACGAACAAAGAGGTGAGTGAGCATACAGTTTACTTAAAAATTATAATTTTAAAAGTGATAATGCAAATGATTTTATCATTTGCATTTGCATAATGCAAATATTTTAATATTTTATAACAAAATAATTTGATAATAATAAATATTTGTTTGGCTTAATTAAGGACTTACACATTTAATTATTAAAAAAATTAATATGAATTTTCACCGGCATAAACCTCTTTATTGTTACTAAAAAAAAACTGTATTCCCCGGTTAAATTGGGAATGCTCTGTTTACTCGCATAGAACTTGCAATAATGTACTAATTTAACTTTGTAGAGATAATTCTATAACAACCTAGTGTTTTATATATTATTGCACGCGTTTGTTATAGCTCGGTTTATTGCCCTAAAAGCGATGTATTAGGGCTCACTTTACGAGCAAGTGTGTTGAAAACACTATTATTAAACCACGGAATAAATAATAATACCACTTATTATACTTGCTTTTATAATAAATCGTCAGTCAATATATTGAATCATCATAATGCTTTGTGCTCACAAAAGAAGGTGATTTTAGAAAGTGGATCAAATATGAAATTGACGTCCTGTGAAATGGACCCAAGGGCGGATCCAGGATTTAAATTTGGGGGGGGCCCTCGGGCCTAGGGTTTACCATCTATGTAAGGGAGGATGCCTGTCTAGGATGCACAAAACGCCAGATTTTTCTGAAAAATGCTTGTCTTTGGTAAAAAAAGGCGCGATTTTTAGTCAGTTTCATCCACTAATTTTGTCTGTCTATAGTAAAAAATATGGCCGCGCACCGCCACTTTTAATCAGTATCAACCACTAATCTTGATTGTCTTTAGCAAAAAAACGGCCGCGCAGCGCGATTTGTAGTCAGTTTCATCCACTAATCTTGTCTATTATCTTTAGTTAAAAAAAAACGGTTGCACAGCACCACTTTTAGTCAGTTTCATTCGTTAATCTTGTACTTTTGCCTGTTTTTAGTAAAAAAAACGACCGCGCAGCGCAATTGTCAGTCAGTTTCATCCACTAATCTTGTCTGTTTATAATAAAAATTACGGCCGCGCAGCGCCACTTCTAATCAGTTTTATCCAATAATCTTGTCTGTCTTTAGTAGAAAACGTCCGCGCAGCGCCATTTTTAGTTTATACCTGTACTTTTGCCTGTCTGTAGCAAAAAAGCAGCCGCGGAGCGCGATTTTTAGTTAGTTCCATCCAACAATCTTGTCTGTCTTTAGTAAAAAAACGGCCGCGCAGCGCGATTTTTAGTGAGTTTCATCCACTAATCTTGTCTGTTTATAGTAAAAAACAGGGCTCGCGCTGCGCCATTTTTATTCACTAATCTTGTAATATGTGGTTTCATCCGAGCGGACGGGTAGCTTGTGCAGCAAAGCTTGCGTGATTGAAGCGTGTATGCGAGATTTCACAGCGCGACCTGCTAAATTAAAAAATGCCTGTCTCAGCTTAGCGCCAGACACACGCCTTGAACCTTAAAATTCTTGTCAAATGCGGCAAATGTCTGTCAGATGGTAACCCTACCTGGGCCAGGCACTGACATACACTACCTACATAAAAAATTAAAACAATAAGAATAAAAAAAAACATTTTCAATGACAAAATTGCAAAGGTAATACGCTCCCCTACGTACCTACTACGTTTTTACACGACTACCCAAAAAGGAGTGTATATGTGTTCAGGGTTCATGTATGTTTGTGGGTATGTGAGTTTCTTTATTCCACCATGAGTTCTAAATGGCTCAACAGATTTGAATTTATGGGGTATCGTTAGAATCCTTACATCGTTCCGAGTGACACTGGCTATATTTTTTTTAAAGTTAATTTGGGGACGGTAAAACGCCGTTTTCAAATGTGAAAAAATCTTTTTTTCTTCAAATTATTTCAAAACTATATAATTTGTCACTAAAATGTGTGAAATAAAAATAAATAAATTTAAAAAATATTAAAAACACGACTGCCCTGCCAATAACGAACTAAAAAGTTAAATAACAAGTGTCATTGCAGTCGGGGGACCTCTTTGATTAAAAATTGTACCTACCACAAAACGGTCCCCCGACTGCAATGACACTTGTTATTTAACTTTTTAGTTCGTTTTTGGCAGGGCAGTCGTGTTTTTAATTTTTTTTAATTATTTTTTTTGATATTTCTAGTTGGGTGTGATAAGTATTATTATACTTCAAATTCGTCCTCGATATTAGTATATTAACACATGTAGTATCGCTTGCATGTATCACCACTTAGCACGTTATTTTAAAGTAATAACCTAAAAAAACCATAAAAGAGAAGGTTTTTGACTTAAAATTGACAGATATTTTGACATTTCTGGTCGAACTTCTCCTCGTCATTACTGTCACGCCAACCACTTCATTCGCTTTTCGTCCTTCGCCACGGACGCACGCATACAATCTCAAAGTGAGATTTTTTCAGAATTACATTTTATACAATGAAAATTTAATTATACTTAGTTAAATGCTTCGTGCAGAAATGAAAAAAGTTTTCAAGACAGAAGAGGACAAGTAAAAGAATACCAGATGGATAAACACTATTAAATGCGTAATTGCCATTTTGGGCTTTTACCGTTTACTTGGCTTGAACGCGTAATTGCCAGACTGGGCTTTTACCGTTTACTTGGCTTAACTGCATAATTGCTTAGCTTTATGAATGCGTAACTGCCATACTGGGCTTTTACCATAAATATTTATTTTACTTTAATGTACATGGGTACAAAAAGAGCGGACTTAATGCTGATAGCATTCTCTCCCAGACAACATTGTTTGCTTATATTTAAAAATGCGTAACTGCCACACTGGGCTTTTACCATTTAATTATTTGTCTGACACGAACTTACCATACTGGGTACTTTTTGTCATAAGGCATGTGTCTAATAAGGCATGAACCATGTATCTATTGCACTCGAAATAGTCACACTGGACTATTTCACCGCATAGATAGGTCAAACAACGCAACTGCAACAAGTACAGCAACTCAAAGTGCTCCTGATGACGCGACAGTGTAAAAAGCAGGCTGCCCTCAAAGGTTACCACGTTGGAACCGTTGCCGAGCACCAATCGGGTGACTCCGCTGTCCGCCGAACTCGCCGCCATTCGCCTTCAGCCAGGCGACAGCCCTGACAGCAGCTTAATTCATCAGGTATGAATTTAGATATCATAGATATCCTTGGCGTTGAGTTGATCTCAACGGAACAATAGAGTACCATCGGTACTGGGATAAATTTCTAGCTTGCAAAATTGATATAATATAATTATGTATGATTTTATTATACACATTGTTACAAATGTAACGAAAAACTGCCAGTATAACATGCATAAGCAGAGCTATAAATAAATTCTAAAATTTATCAATTTCATGGAACCAGATAATAAGTTATACATCAACTAGCTGATACCTGATATTTCACCATTTTTATGTGAAATAACTTCTAATAATATAGGTAAGCCTAACATAGGCATGCTGATAGAAATTTCAATAAGAAATTGAATAATAGAATACTTACATTTTGTAATCCATAAATGCAGTTAGTGTTTATTGGTACAAAGTTTTAATAAATAAAAACTTTAAACATTTGCCTTAAGTAGGAAATCCTATGTTTCAGGCTTATATTTATGTTTAATCACCAACTAATTAGTATGTTTATTTCTAAGCTATGCCTTTGTACAATGTACAAATTATCTGTCTATTAATTTTCAAATTGAATTTATGTGTGTAAAACATAAATTGATTGATCTTAATGATAATGATTCTGATGTGCAGAAATTATTAGCCAAATATTATAGTAATAATTAAGCTTAAGGAGCAGCTTTCCAATATAGAACATCTTTTTTATGACAGTAATTTAGGACAGTGTTTTTATTACTTTTTACATTATACAATGTGGCATTGCAACATTCATTTGTTGTGCACAACATACATTCTATTATAGACAGTGTACGGTCAACTCTAGTCTAATTGATGCTGTTCACTTAAAAGCCCACCAACAGTTGAGTCGAATATGAATAAGGCAATGGCCACAGACCTGAGGTTAACGATATTGATCAACGAAAAAACTGTAAGTAAATCGGGCGCTGTACTTAAATAAAACATAAATATTAAAACTGATTTATATATTTATTTGCTGGTACATTTTGTTTAAAACAATTTAAACTTGAAAACAACAAACAAAACATGCAGCCAGGTATGCCATATGCTTCATCTCCGACGGCAAACGAACATCGAGACGCGGCGAGGAAGCCTCATCAACGATTTGTTTCGTCGATCACAGCAGACCCGCAGGCGGCCGTTACGGTCCATCGAAACAGTTGCTGATGATGCTTTTGTCAACATTAACATTCGATCATCGTACACGGGGTAAGGACACTCTTAAGGATCTGGTGCGGCATTTATCTGTATTCAGAGAATACAGGCAGTGGTCGCCAACTACAGTCACATAGGCGTCCACATAGTTGTTTGAGCCGGTAATCGTCTAAATTCGGCATGTGTGGAAATAATATTTTCGCTGCACCTAGATTATTTTTATTTCCTTTTATACTTACTCATACTCACTTGTACAATCTTCAGAGATATATTAAATTCTAACATTGCACTAATATGACTAAAATTCGGGCGGAATGCATAACAACCACATAATACGTATGTATTTTAGTTACAGACAATAATTTGTCAACTACACATTTAGTTGAAGGTTCAACATCTTTGTACGAGAAAAAATGTTTTATCAGATTATCATATCAGGGTAAAATCTAACAGAAGTCATATTATTATAAACTGTGTAAAAAATGCTTATTGTTTGTAACAAAACACTTTCTAGAAATGCCAGAAGTCGTAATAGTTATTATTATATTGGACATTATATTTACTCTAACAATGATTGTGTCTCAGAACATTTTTTAAAGAATTGAAAGACACAATACATTTAAATTCATTTTTTTATACAACTACCTTCACAACTTTCCATTAAGGTCTTCCACAAGAACAACGTTCACAAAACTGCAAAATAGCTTAAAGTATGACTATTTTATGAATTGATTAAATCTGTAGATACCGTTATAATATTATATTTTACTTTATATAGTTGAATGTCATCGATAGTTACACCGAAGTAGAGATGACATAGTTGTGGACTATTTTCTCTGGTACCTCTCAACAACGGGGTAGACTAGGGTACACTTGTGGCCAGGAATCAATAAATTGATAAATAATTGCATATAAATTATCTAGCTAAAACATGTAGCTTATTATATTTTCATTGCCTTTTTTCTTATTGTATTCAGTGTAAAGTATCCTAGACGTTATTATTCTGATGCTAAATAGAAAATATTCGATTCACTAATTCAAAAAATTTTTACCAGTTTTGGTATATGCAGATTAAAATTGAGTAAATTCGAATGCAAGTCGAATTAGGTAAGTAGTAGAAACAAAAAGTTTTTTTTTTATTCCTAGCATTTGGATCCCAAAGATGATTTTTTGAATTTTAGATGTAAGCATTCAAAACGCTATTTTCGTTTAGTATTTTACAAAGACAATTCTGTCATTATCAATCGGACAAGCTATTATTCTTATTCTTCTCCACCAGATTCTTAGTCTAGAGTTGTAACAATTGTGCCATCATGACGTCACAACTTTAAGCCTTGGTACCCATAGTTCACATGTAATATAGTATATTATTTAAAATACTAATATCCTACAACTTCCAATTCCAGGGACGGAAATTTATTGCACAAATAGACTGGTTTGTACAAAATTATCAAGGTGATATTATTTTACAGGTATACTGAAGTTTTATGTTATTGAAGTTTCTCTGTCTGCTAATACTATCAGGAAGTATAGAGTTTGGTTATAAAAATGGTTCCATTATTCACCAAATAATAATGTAGACAGAATAAATACAAATTTTCTTACAGAAGTGTGTAACACAATTATCAGTAGGTATTATTTAATATTGGATTCATTATTGATTTCACAATATGAGCTAATTCTCATGGTTCAGTAAAGAATTTAACTACGACTTTGCGTTGACTTACATTGCTCAAATAAAATGGATATCTTAGATTTATTACTATTTATAAAAAAAATTCCAATTTAGTTCTTTTTAAACTTTTTGATTTTAAAATGAAAAAGGAATTTTCACACTGATTAGGTACGTTGCCTATTGCACATAGAATGCAAACAATATAATCAATTATTTATTTGTTTAATTCAAGTATGAAACATTAATTCTTCTTAATTAGACACAAGTAAACCATTTTATAATTAACTTCTTTTTAGAGAATGCTACATATTATTGTTATAATAAACATTTTATAATATCTTCTTTTTATTTATAAATTTATAATAAATATTAGAATACAAAAATAATGAAATTCTTATATGTAATATATATAATGGATTGCTGAAATGTAAAATTCAATGATAGTGGAATAGACTCAAGTTCATGGTAACCAGTTTTAACACTCGATGTACGCCGATATCTATATAGCCATCACATTTTTATTATAGACGGAATCCACGTAACAGATGGTAGATGATTTCACTATTTTAGCAAGATATCATCGATTAAAGATAATTAAACTGAATTTTCCAAACCAATCTTGCTTATTGTTTTTTTGTACCAACTATCTGTCTGTAGGTACCATCTTTGCTACCAAAACATTAAGAATTATGTTAAATATGACTGGATTTCATTTTTAAATAAAAAAAAAACTAATTACGTAAGAGATGATATTTCCATTTTGTTATTATAATGCTTTCAATATCTACATGTGTTAATATACTAATATCGAGGACGAATTTGAAGTATAATTAATGATTAAACGAACTTACCTGTAAGTGAAGTTCTATCATAATTATACGAAGAATTCTTCCGAAGATATTAGTATAGAATCCCACCCTTCCTACTCATTATTTTAAATTACAATTACTATGAGTTTTTACCCACTGAAGAAAATGAGGAAATATCATAGGATTTGGACTTTAAACTAAATGAAGTGGTTGGCGTGACAGTAATGACGTGGAGTAGTTGGACCGGAAATGTCAAAATATCTGTCAATTTTAAGTCAAAAACCTTCTCTTTTTAGGTTTTTATTTAGGTTATTACTTTAAGGTGGTACCCTGAGCAAAAGTGGCGCCGCGGTGAATTTTATTTAATATTATAATTCTAATACACAATTTTAATAATGTTTATCGTGGAGATTTTAGGGCCTACAGTCTAGTATTTTTAGACGGTATCGTTACATTCCCTAGTACTCGGTTTGGTTGGTGGTAGGGCTTATTTCAAGTCCGCCTGGCTAGCTACCACCATCTTACCTAAGTCTGACGCCATAATAACAATTTAAAAAATTGTTGTGTTCCGGCAGTTAGAGGTAAGATAGCCAGTATTCCGGGTGTAGTGCGCTTCCACCTTCGGCCTTATCGTCATTTCACATCAGGTGAGATGAAGGCCAAGCACTATCCCGTTGTGTATAAAAAAAAACAAAAAAAAAGTCACTGCTAGAAGTAGATAGAAAAACTACTAAAAGTGTCCGTTTTTGACACATTTGCTATCTACTTCTACGAATGACTACGAGGGCATGTAGTGATACTTTCTAAAAATACTAGACCATGGGCCCTAAAATCTCCACGATAAACATTATTAAAATCTTTTTCTATTAATAACTTATTAAATAAAAACCTCTGAGGGCGCCACTTTCGGTCATACAACCGCCTTAAAATATCGTGCTAAGTGGTGATACATGCAAGCGATACTACATGTTAGTAGGGCGGTAAAACAAGGTTTGAGGTTAGTTTTCGCACAAGTCATCACAGAAATACGAAAATGTGGTATCGATGCATTTAGTACGATGCCTTGATCACAAATATTTAAGATGACAAGCGCGAAAATGGTGGGGGTAGAAACTGTGACGTCATAAAGTTTTCAGTACAAAGAAATTTCTTTTTCATACCATGTGGTATATCAAATGAAAGGGCTTTGTGAGTAGATTGCGAATATATAACACACTTTAACATTTTCACTACTTGGTCTAACAAATTATTAGCAAATGTCGAAAAATTTCGCAATTCAGAGTCGCCATTGAACAGGTCTAGTTTGAAAACGACTGAATTGATTTTTACAAAATACATAACAAATTACTTTGCACATACTCTTTTCAAATGTCTAAAGGTAATTGACCAAAGATATTTAAAAATAAGAAAAGTACATCTGTTTTAATAACAGCATAATTTTCTGCTTTTTCCAATTTCTCTGATTCCTTTAATAATTAATAAAAAAAAAAAACTTTCGTATGTTTATCCTTACTAGGACAAGTTAGGATAAACAGACGAAGGTTTAAATAACCAAATTTTGACACTTTAGATACTACTTTTAAACCTAATCACTATTTTTAAAATATGTTGTCTTATTAAATCAAATATTATTAACAATTTACAATATTTTTGATATTCTATGCGTGGTATAACATTTGTTGTATTTTATGAATGATTAGTTACACCCGTTAAGTCCCTTTTACACCCATTAAAAAGGTTTTGATTTTTGTGTATTGTTTTGATTTTTTCTAAATAACTTTTTCCTATTGAGTTGCGTCAGGTTATTTAGGTCTCCGAGCAACTGTGTGTGTTTTCCATGTGTATTTGTCATTACTTTTAGTTATCCCTACTTGTGCTATTTGGTAAACAAACTTTACTCAATTCTTTTCTGAAATAATCATGTATAAAATTCAACAAATGGTTTTCCACGCATTGAAAACCAAAGAAATTGTTAACACATTTTTAATAGTGATTTAAATTTAAAAGAAGCATGGAAACTGTCAAATACTGTTTACTAAGTAGGACATGAATGATTAACATACGAAAGTTTATTTGTTTTTTTATTAATTATTAAAGGAATCTGAGAATTAAGAAAAAGCAGAAAATTATGCTGTTATTAAAACTGATGTCCTTTTCTTATTTTTAAATATCTTTGGTCAATTACCTTTAGACATTCGAAAAGAGTATGTGCAGAGTTAATCATTATGTATTTTGTAAAAATCAATTCAGTCGTTTTTAACCGACTTCAAAAAAAGGAGGAGGTTCTCAGTTCGTCGGAATCTTTTTTTTTTTTTGTTTTTTTTTATGTATGTTACTCGATTACTCGAAGACGGCTGGACCGATTTGAAAAATTCTTTTTTTGTTTGAAAGTATATACTTTCAAGTTGGTCCCATTGTCATGAAATCAGGATCTGATGATGGGATCCTAGACAAATCGAGGGAACTCTTCAAAAATTATATGCAGATCTATAGCGATTTAAGTATTTTCTTAAGTAACTTGTGCATTTGCTTTCGAAAAATACTATTTTGGTGAAGTGGAACTGATTATGAAGACCAGCATAGATGATCATCGGAACTATTCAATACTAAGTAGTTCACTGGCACGATACGATTACTTTAATATGGTTGCTAGGCTATTTATGCTTATCATAATTCATATGGTGAAGTGGAGCTGATAGTGAAATACCAGGAGAACTCCTCAACAATAAACGCCCCTGCGTCGGGAAAAGCAGTACTATGTAAAAGGTGATGAACCGTTGACATAAGGCTATTGTAACTTAGATAATATCATTACCAAATATACTTACCACAAAAAAGTTAAAAATAAAAAAAGTTTTTAATAAAAACAAAACCTCCTTCAAAAATCTTGAAAAAATCTAACAAAAAAACAGCTTCAAAAATAAATTAATGGCTCTAAAAAGCAAGAAATAAAATATTGAAATCTGCATAATAACTAACTCGAAAGTTTGTATGCATATCTTATATTAAACAACGTCTTATGAAGTCGGGTGGGGTTTAAACCCATGATTAAAGTTTAGATATATTAGTTTAGATAAAAAATATCCTTCTTTCCCCACCCCCCCACCCGACTTCAAAAGGCGTTGTTTAATATAAGATATGCATACAAACTTTCGAGTTAGTTATTATGCAGATTTCAATATTTTATTTCTTGCTTTTTAGAGCCATTAATTTATTTTTGAAGCTGTTTTTTTGTTAGATTTTTTCAAGATTTTTGAAGGAGGTTTTGTTTTTATTAAAAACTTTTCAATCTAGACTTGTTCAACGGCGACTCTGAATTGCGAAATTTTTCGACGTTTGCTAATAATTTGTTAGACCAAGTAGTGAAAATTTTGAAGTGTGTTATATATTCGCAATCTACTCACAAATCCCTTTCATTTGATATACCACATGGTATGAAAAATAATTTTCTTTGTACTGAAAACTTTATGACGTCACAGTTTCTACCCCCACCACTTTCGCACTTGTCATCTTATATATTTGTGATCAGGGCATCGTACTGAATGCATCGATACCAAATTTTCATATTTCCGAGATGACTTGTACGAAAAGTGTTTTCTAAGCGTCTTTTTAGGGTTCCGTAGCCTAAATGGAAAAAAACGGAACCCTTATAGATTCGTCATGTCTGTCTGTCTGTCTGTCTGTCCGTATGTCACAGCCACTTTATTCCGAAAGTATTAAGACTACACAGTTGAAACTTGGTTAGTAGATGTATTCTGTTAATTGCTTATCGAATTTAATACAAAAACTAGAAAAATAAAAGATTAAGGGGGGCTCTCCATACATGAAACTGAAACTGAAAAAAATTTTTTTCTTCAAACCAACACGTGTTGGGTGTTTATAGATAGGTCTTTAAAAATGACATTGAGGTTTCTAAGACAACTTTTTCTCAAAGTCAACCGTTTGAAAGATATTCACCGCCAAAGTGGTAAAATGTGTGTCCCCCCCCCCCCCTTTAACTTTTGAAATAAGAGAGTGAAAAATCTAAAAAAAATATATACTGTAGATCTTAATAAACACTTTCAACCAAAATTGGTTTGAACGAGATATAGTAATTAGTTTTTGAGATATAGCATATTTTCCAAAACCGCAAATATAACTTTGTCATTCATACCAACACTGTGAAAAACAAAGTTATTTTTGCAAACGAAAAATGATAAGTGGTATTAAATATGGTATGGTATAAGGTAACTACGGAACCCTATGGCGCGTGGCCCGACACGCACTTGGCCGGTTTTTTGTAAGATTACCGCCGCACTATGTGTTAATATACTAATATCTTCGGACGAATTCTTCGTATAATTATGATAGAACTTCACTTACAGGTAAGTTCGTTTAATCATTAATTATTTTTTCTATTTTTTTATAGGTTATTCGATTGTTCAGGAGGAATTTAGTGATTGGACGGAGGCTGAAATAAACAAGACGGTGTATGAAACGGTGAATCAGCCTAACTTTGTTCCTTACGTGTTCAACAGGGAAGATCAAATTTTACAACCTGAATTGCCTGAAGAGGATTCTGGAAATAGTTTATGTATGAAAGTTGAACCACAAAATGTACTTAAAACGCCTATAATATTGTAGAAAAAATTTGACTCGTTACCAGATAATTTTTTCATGCGGGAATCAAACCCGCGACCTTTGGAAATCCGGTCCAATGCTCTTCCACCTGAGTTACTGAGTCTTGGACCGGAATTCCAAAGGTCACAGGATCGATTCCCGCCTGAAAAATTGATCTGGTGACAAGTCGAAGTTTTGCTAGTATAAAGGGTGTAAAAAGACCATCAACGAAGGATCCTACGAAGGCCAAAGTCAAATGATTTTTTTTTCAAGATTTTTATGAAAACTAATTTTATACCTTACTAGCGGCCGCCGCCGACTTCGTCTGCGTGGAAAGTTTTTTTGCTATCTCTCGGGAACAGTGCGTTTTTCGGGATGAAAGTTACCCTATATCCTTCTCAGTACCCCTGACAACGTGTATGCAAAATTTCATGACGATCGGTTAAGTAGTTAAGACGTGAAGGCGTAACAAACAAACAAATGGACTTTCGCATTTATAATATCAGTAAGGATTTCCAAATTTTTGTTTAAAAAAACATTTTCATCAAGTATTTCATATCAAACAATGGCTTCAAAACGTCATCTCTCGATGTATCTCATGCGCACGCATAAGGGAAACGTACGGAATTCCGGAGTATTAACACCTTTCCATGTAATTCCACTAAAACAGGAAACTCAGCGAATTATGTAGTTCAGTCGTAAAAAGAGAGTAGATTGATATGTAACACTACTGAATTTAACTATGTTTTAAAAGAGTAATCGTAATTTTTCTGGACTCCGTAAATGTCCGTTATTACGGTATAAAATTTGACTCTTTACTTGATTCCGGTATTGCATGCTGGTGATTCCTTTATATAAATAAAATGTTGTTTTGCTGCAGGGTTATATGAAGAGGAAATTATAAATTTAGTATTATATGTTCTGAAATAAAATAACTGTATTTTATAAGTATAGGAAAATTGATTATTTATATTTTTATTAGGAACTTATATTAACGTTAACTTCTCATGAAATTCATCTTACTGCAAGCAGGATTAAGCGAACAATATTATTTTCATTTATTTATTTGTATTATGACAAAATCCGTTTTAAAGTCTAAAATAAATTAGTGATTTTGCACCGAACTTATAAGTGACAAATCTGTTCAAAGTAAAAAAAGGTTTTACTTTACACGCATTTTTTATAATGAAGGCAAATAAAATCGTAATACGTAATTTGATACAAAAAACATTTTATTCCTTTTACTAGTAACAGCATTTCGTTAGCTTATCTTACCTCGGTTTTAAGCAGATTACAAACACAAAATTACCTTATTTTCCTCACTTCTGTAATCGTTACGTAATAACGGACATGGTTGGTTTTTGGTATAAGTAATTGCGGGAATCAGTAAATTACAATTAACTCGCTAAAAACTAATTGATCTTGAAATGGTACCTAATCAATCAGTTTGTTTTAAAGTTCTAAAAATAATTTCGACACTTTGTTATGAAAATACTTACTTGTAATAAATACCCTTAAGAAAATCCGAGCGGAAGCTTGCGAGTACGCAACACACGCACTACCATTATGGCGGTTTGGCGCTGACTGACAGAAGGAGACGTCTCACACTGAATAGATGATGTTTTCAGTTCTTTTTAACCGTGTTACTGACGCTCTAATGTTTACACTTGATAGGTAATTATATATATTTTTGTAACAATTAGTAGTTTTCTTGTTTTTGGGCCTACACCGACAACTTACGGAATTCCGTACACTTACGTAATATGGTACATCCACCTTAAACGCTGCCTTTCAACTCGGGCGCACGTGGCTGTGTGCAGACGCGATCTGTTGCGTGCATTACATTGCATGGTACTATATGCAATGCCTTTGTAACACCAACAATGAAAATCGTATCCCAACAATAATTTTGAACAGAAATGGACTTGATGATGGGCAGAATCGACCATCGGCGTCTCGGCTTCGTTAAAAGTCTTTTTACACCCTGTATTATTCAGTATTGTATAAAAGTAGCATTGTGAATGCTAAAATATCAAATTAAATGCCTACAAGTCACGTGTCGTGGTACTAAAATATAAGTCAAGTTATTTTAACTTCAGTCACAAAATACATAATAGCACAGAATAACCATAATAGTACAATTCTTCAGTGTACAATGACCGCCTGCCCAAGTTCCCATGCATACCCGTCAAATTATAATCAGTCGCAGGGTGACAATGACGGCGGCGGCCGGCGCGGTGGGCAAGGCGTTTTAGTTTTATGCCCGCATCTGGGGGCACGGAAGTGCCCCCGCCAAGACGAGGAAGCGAAGCGCAAGGGCACTACCTATCTTTTCTCGAAGCGCTTCGTCGTTTTTTTGAACCCTCATATCTTGGGTTTGGAGTATACTAGATAAACAAAATTCTCGGAATGTGATGTCAGTAGTAGGCATATTAAATATATAAAGTAGTAATTGTATAGCTTTTTTATAATAGATTTTATTGATATCTAAAAAACCCCAATTTCGTCACTGACTCACTCATGATCATCAAAACTCAAAGGGTACTTCCAGATGTCCTAGAAATCTGAAATTTGGTATGTAAGCTAGTATTAGTACACAAACAACAAAAAAATTATAAAATTGTACTTTAACCCCCCAACAGCTTAACCCTCATAACTTGGGTTTGGAATATACCAGATAAACAAAATTCACAGAATATGATGTCTGTAATAGACTTATTAAACAAACAAAGTTTCAATTGCATAGCTTTTATAATATATGTAGATTTTGTTGATATTTAAAAAAAACGATTTCACTCATGATCATCAAAACTCATAGGGTTTTGATGATCATCATTCAGGTCCTGAAGTCCTGAAAAGCTGAAATTTGGTATGTAAGCTAGTACTAGGACACAAACAACAAATAAATTATGAAATTGGACTTTAACCCCCCAACCGCTTAACCCTCATAACTTGGGTTTGGATTATACCAGAAGCACAAAATTCTCAGAATATAATATCTGTAGATTTATTAAACATGCAAAGTTTCAATTGCATCGCTCTTAAACCTTGGATTTTATTGATATCTAAAAAACCTCGATTTTGTCAAAACTTACTGATAATCATCAAAATTCCTAGGGTACTTCCTGAAGTCCTAGAATGCTGAAATTTGGTGTGTAAGCTAGTATTAGTACACAAACTGCAAAAAAAATTAAACTTGAAACTTGTACCCTCTAACCCCTTAAACTAGGGGATGGAAGTTTGTATGCGACTTTCGCAAATTTTGATGCTGGAGGTCTGAAAAATGAATTATATGAATCTGAAAAATCTTTAAATATTTAGTTATTATTTTTAAGCCTTAGTAAATCACTGTTAAAGTAATTAAAAAAAGTAGTCATAAAAAAGATATTGTGTTCATTTCAAAACTACTTCTTTCATGCCGCAAAACTCGCGCCGACTCTATTTTGTTCTTTGCACTGTCACATTCTGCGTTAAAGAGTAAAATTAGTTATATCACAGCATGAAATAAATAACAGTATAAGTACGCTGGTTGATGCTGATCGAATTTTACACGATTTTTAGACACCAATTCTGACCCCACCTTGCCTTTTCGGTTTATGGATAGTTACTTACAAAAAGAAGTGAAATCCCACCAAAATCATTTTTATGAATAGTGTTGCCAAGACTTTGGCTTGCGCTGTCAAAAAGTTATCAGACCTCATGTAGAGCCAAGCTTCTAACTGTACGCGTCCTAACTCTACAAGCCCTAAGTTCAAAAACTACACTTTAGTTAAAATATGTGGCTTGGCCGTTTCGTTACTATAAGAACTAGGTATTGTTTATTAGAAAAGTTTCCATGTAGCGAAATGGCCATGCCACATATTGACTAAAGTGTAGAGTTTTTGAAGTTAGGGCTTGTAGAGTTAGAAGCTTGGCTCTACATGAGGTCTGATAACTTTTTGACAGCGCAAGCCAAAGTTTTGGCAACACTATTCATGAAAATGATTTTGGTGGGATTATATTGTGGGTTTTGTAACAAATGCTTCAAAGAGGTTCTTTCAAAAGCCCCAACGTACGATAAATTGTGCCGATGCTTGGCAAATATGTAGTGCCGGCATAATACTAAAACGCCTTGCCCACCGCGTGGGCCGCCGCCGTCATCGCCACCCTGCGACTGATTATAATTTGACGGGCATGCAGTGGGATCTTGGGCAAGCGGTTATGGTACACTGAAGACTTGTACGTACGTACTAATGTATTCTGTGACTAAAGTTAAAACGACTTGACCTATATTTTTAGTACCATTGACTTTATTTATTTTAGTACCACGTACACAGTAGCAATTAATTTTATTTTACATAAAATATATTTTTATGGATATAAAAATGGATCTAATGAGACCTTAAATCTCAGAGATCCATTGTACGAATCCATAATGGATCTAGTGAAAGGTTTTTTTCTCATTGGATCCTGATTTTAATGTTTGTGGATTTAATAAGGTTTTTAGGGTTCCATACCAAAATGGTAAAAAAGGAACCCTTATGGTGTGACTCAGTCTGTCTGTCTGTCTGTCACAGCTGGATATCTCGAGAACTACTAATGGTATCAACTTAAAATTTGGAATAGTTTAAGATGACATTTGCCCAACTATTTTGTAAATAAGAAATAAATAAAAAAAATAAATATCTTTTTTACAACAGGGACTGAAAAGGGGTCTTAAAAATTTGAAGTGGGCCTACTGGGGCATGTGGGGTATCATGTGAAAGAACGCCGTTTGTACGTTTTCAATAATTTTTTTTTGTTTTAAGCCGCATAGTTTTTGACTTATGATGAAAAATGTAAAAAAATACCGTTCTCCCCCTTATCTCCGAAGTTTGCGAAGAGAAAAATCTGAAATAATTCGATGTGAAAACAGTTTACATAAAAATTACAGGAAAAATAAAATGATGTCTCAATATGGCACACTTTTTTAGAAATTATCAAATTTCTAAAAAGTTAACATTAGTTCCACTATCGGTCAAGAGATGGCGCTAACCTAAAACTGCAATACTTATTTTATTATTCTACACTGCAGTGTGGTTTGATGGTGCAATTATGATGGTACGGAACCCTCGGTGCGCGAGTCCAACTCGCTCTTGACTGGTATTTATCAATTTTCTCAGTTGATCCATTGGCCGTCCATGATAGAGTGAGGTTTTTTCTCACAACCGAACTGTAGTCACACCATTAACACTCCAGTGGGGCTATGGGTATTTTTTTTTACCCGTAGTCACGCACCGTACCAGTGTGACTAAGAATGATTCATCCCGATCCATAGTCACACCAACAGCCTCCCAGTTTCATTTCTTTGCTTTGCTCTGAGATTAAGGTCTCATTAAATCCATTTTTACTAAAATAGATCTAATGAGAAAAAATCTCACTAGATCCATTGTGGATCTGGCCGATCCGCCGAAAGATCTTCAGAGAATTAAGGTTTTTTCACACCATAACCATAGTATAATAATGAGTACTTGCGTACCATAACAGAGCGTTAATCTATTACATCAATTCCATAGACATTATGATCGTGTTAATCTCTACGTAATATATCTGCCAAGCTGCAGCACGACACCATCATCCAAGGAAATTATAAATACATCGTACAAAGTACTTATAATTTCCTTGCCATCATCTAAAACGCTAGTTTTTAGGGTTTCGTACCAAAATGGTAAAAAAGGAACCCTTATGGTGTGACTCAGTCTGTCTGTCTGTCTGTCACAGCTGGATATCTCGAGAACTAATAATGGTATCAACTTGAAATTTGGAATAGTTTAAGATGACATTTGCCCAACTATTTTGCAAATAAGAAATAAATAAAAAAATAAATATTTTTTTTACAGCAGGGCCTGAAAAGGGGTCTTAAAAATTTAAAGTGGAGCTACTAGGGCATGTATTATATGAAAGAGCGCCGTTTGCACGTTTTTAATCATTTTTTCTTTTTTTGTCTAGACCGCATAGTTTTCGACTTATTATGAAAAATGTAAAAAAAATACCGTTCCCCCCCCCCACCCTTATCTCCGAAGTTTGAAAAGAGAAAAATCTGAAATAATTCTATGTGATAGCAGTTTATATAAAAATTACAGGAAAAATAAAACGATGTCTCAATATAGCACACTTTTTTAGAAAACATCAAATTTCTAAAAAAGTTAACATCAGTTCCACTATCGGTCAAGAGATGGCGCTTACCTAAAATTGCAATACTAATTTTATTATTCTACTCTGCAGTGTGGTTTAATGGTGCAATTATGATGGTACGGAACCCTCGGTGCGCGAGTCCGACTCGCTCTTGACCGGTTTTTTTTACATTCTCTTTGCCATCATCCATCACAGAATAGATATCTGAGGTGTTTGGGAGAAACCTGTTAAAACAATGTTGGTCATTTTTGGTTGGATAATACAATATTAAGATAATTAATACAGGCAATTATATTAAAATAGCATTGTGAATGCCTAAAATCAAAATTTTCAATAGTACTATGTTATTTTTTTCTTTCTATTAGATTAAGTAGACCACCTTATACAGAAGTGAAACATCATCACAGAATAGATAAGAGGAACCTGTTAACTCCATTTCGGTCATTCTTTAGTTGGGTGAGTTAATACAACGTAAGCGTAACCGTTCACGGGCGACTTTTTGTAGCTGCGATAATCGCGGCGTTAGTCGCGGCGATAATGGTATATTTAGGGTAATGACAGGGTATGTTTTTTCAGGCCATCACATTTTGTTTAATATCAGTTATTGATGTGAAAGTGATACTGTAACATGTGCTTTTATATAAATAAAATAAAAAAAAAAATCGCCCGCGAAATGACATGACAAAGGTTTTACTTAGCCAGCGACAAAAAAGCGCCGCGATTATCGCCGCGTTTATCGCAACTACAAAAAGTAGCTCGTGGGCGTTTACGTATATATAGAACTCCGTATGTTCTATTCTCAGCGACAAAAAATCGCTCAGCGATTAATCGCCCGTCAGCGGGAACGCTTATTGATTTTTTTTCTATATTTTTTTTTTCTATTTCATTAGTCCGTTGTTGACGACAGCCAGCACCCGGACAGCCAGCATCCGGCGCCGAAATAAAGAAAATCCATCGAATTTGTATCCCAATTAATTTAAACCAATCAGAGGGGCTACATAAACGCACATGGCGTGACAACGTAGCCTATAGGCCACGCCTATAGTAATTTTCCATAAGAAAAAGTTAGTAAAATATTTTTATGCTTTGTATCCCCCCTGATTTTACCGTGCGCCCTTTGAAGGAAGCTAAATGCCATAGGGCCAAAATGTAACTATATATATGATGAAATAATTTTTAGTCAACGTTAGTAGTAGATCGTCGTTAAGAATTAATAGCATAGCAGGAATCAGCGAGCGAGCAAAGAGAAATAGATTCGATAGTTTTAATTCCGTGTTTTAAATTGTAAATGAGAAATTCGTAGTTCAAGTCGTATAAGTGTTGCATATTAGAGTTGTCATATAATGCCAAGTGTTTCGAGATTGTAATTAAATTCACGCGTAATTTTCAGCGTTCAATCGCATAGAGTGTTTTTCTGATAGTGCTTTTATTTGTTAGTTAACTTCAATAGTATTCTTCGAATTAGTTAGATTCACTGTGCGAACAACCATCCGTATCAGAGAATAAACAGGAGTTATTCTAAAACCGGCCAGTGTTTCTATTTCATACAGTCCACGAATCGCACCAACTTACATCTGCGTGGTTTCACAGTACATCCTTGTTTCACAATCTTGGTTTCACAGTCTGATTTTTGTACGTTTGGTAGCCGCTAGTTAGAGCCTTCGATCGATAAGGTCCTTGTACAGGGTGAACCGAAGTTGCCGATCACCATAAAGGGTATCAACATCGTGATACGAACTCGACGTTTGAAGTAAGTGAGCGTCCACAGTTCGGTCCGATCGCCAGCAGTAGTGTAGTAGTTAAATACAATAGTAATTCAGGATTCATCAATTTCCTTTTTGTACATTCGTGATTGGTTAACTTGTCTGTAAAATGTCCCTTTTGGACTTAACAGGTTTCTCCGAAACAGCACAGATATAAGTACTACCATCATTCCAAAAGATGATGGGCTATTAAGGTATGATTCCGATCTCAGCAGCAGCTGCAGTGCAGCCGCAGCAGTGCGCTCTAAATTGAACCGTATTGTTATGATTCAAAGGCTCAATTTGAAGTGAGCGGAGAAGTGTCGCGACTGCATAACTATGCGGTCGCGACACTTCTCCGCTCACTTCAAATTGAGCCGCTTTTCATAACATTACGGTTCAATTTCGAGCGCACTGCTGCGGCTGCACTGCAGCTGCTGCCGAGATCGGAATCATACCTCTAAGGTATGATGCAGCTGCTGCCGAGATCGGAATCATACCTCTAAGGTATGATTCCGATCTCAGCAGCAGCTGCAGTGCAGCCGCAGCAGTGCAGCTGCTGCCGAGATCGGAATCATACCTCTAAGGTATGATTCCGATCTCGGCAGCAGCTGCAGTGCAGCCGCAGCAGCTGCCGAGATGGAGCAGCGCTCCAAATTAAACCGTAATGTTATGAAAAGCGGCTCAATTTGAAGTGAGCGGAGAAGTGTCGCGACCGCATAGTTATGCAGTCGCGACACTTCTCCGCTCACTTCAAATTGAGCCTTTGAATCATAACAATACGGTTCAATTTGGAGCGCTGCTGCTGAGATCGGAACTATGGTGACTAAATCGTCCATCCTTTTTTTCAGATGTGATCCTCCGTTTGGTTCTGTTTTTTTGTTTCGGTGCTGGGGCTATATGTTGCCGTTGGATGTGCTGCCGGTGCTACAAGTGGTTGGACGCGCAAACGAAGGGTGATGATGAGGCCCCCATAGTTACAAGAGATCAACTTGGCGCCTTCGCACACGGCGTCTAAGCGTAAGCGTATCGTAGGTAATGCGCGCGTCGTACGAGAGCAACATGAGCACGTAACACGAAGCGGTGTTGCAGCGTATCGTATGAGATTTTTATAATAATTATTATAATAAATTACACTTTATTGCACACACAAATAGAATTACAGAAAGAAGGACAGTTACAGAGAAAAAGCATAAATAAAAGAGGCGGCCTTGCTAAGCACGATAGTCGTAGCGTACTGGCGTAAAAAAGCAGGCGTAGGAAATTCTATCTATATATTTGGTGATGAATTTCGATGTCGCTCGAGGCCAGGAGGGTTTTTCTCGATCAGGGAGTACTTTATAATATTTGTAAGAATAAGTTTGATTGCAATGACCTCCTAAACCAAATGTATTTTCGTGTCCCTGGCCGATCTCGACGTATACGGGAAAGTCGTGCCTCCTGCTTGTTTGCGACCAAATTATGTAAAACTAATGCCGGCAAACGTGCCCCACTCCATCGCTTGATGCAATCCTATAATCAATATTTCTTAGATGTCGATCTATTTAGACTTTCACCAAGGACATTTAAAAAAGAATTGAATTTAAAACAAATACCTGCCTAACTTTAAATTTCATACCTACCTACCTGAATTGTTAACCTTGCAACATTGTGTAAATTTTTCAAATTAACATGGTGTTATTAGTATTGTCATCATCAATTGTTTGTTTGTATTATTTCATACCATTTCAATATAAAAACCTTGTGAAAATTAGAGGTTATGTTACATATAGTTAAGATGGGGATAACGGTGCTGGTGGTGCAATAAGTAATACTAGTTTATTTAAATGATAATTTATTGTAATAAGTATTGTACCGCTGTTTGTTGTCCTAAATAAAATAAAAATAAAAAAAAATAAAATAAGAATTTCTACCAACGTGAATAAAGCTATATTCTGTAACAATATTTACGTCTACGCTGCGATTCTTGTGTAGAACTCTACTTTTCTCGTACTCGTTGCACCTTGACGATAAACTTACAAGACGACTACGACGATACGAACCTAACGAACGGCACGTCAAATAATTTCCTTCAAAGAATTTAAATCGTTAGATGCGCCCTTGCCATACTATAGCGGCCGAAAATGTGGCATCGATAGGAAGAGTGAGCTCACTCTTCCCGTGTCAGTCGCTTGTAGAAAGCAGTGAGCGTTGCACGTTACGTAAACATCTTTGATTTAGCTAATTAGGTTCGTTAACCTACAAAAATGCCTTCCTTCCTTCTGCACGCGTAGCATGACCAACATCGAGATAGGATTCGACTCAGAGAACAATGGCTTGTCTACACCGAAATGTCACTTTTGTCGGGTTGAGATCGAGATACTCATGCTCGCATTTACAACTAGTAGACTCGTATTGTTCTTTGTCGTGGCCTAATGTCAAAAGTCGACAAACATGAGCTTTTCTCTTCAACTGACATTAATTTGACAGTTGAATCAGAGAAACTTGTCTACCACCGTTTGAGTAGTCGAGAAGGTCGAGAGAGAATCACAGACTAATAAGAAGATTCGAAATAGTTTTCTACGTATGTTATTTTATATGAAACTAAATTTCGCAATAAAAATAAATCTAAATTATCCGTGCTTATATCTTATTCCTTAAAAACTTAAAATTAAAATTATTTTCATACGTTGATTTCAATATTTCGTAATTTTCTCGTCATTTTACACAGATTACTAAATTAACAATTTCGTTAGTAGTCTGTGTTATCTTTTCAAAATACTCTCAATAAAAGAAAGGCAAACGAATTTATATCCATACAGCTATATTTAATTTGTTTTAAGAGTTTAGCGTTGTGAAATCTATAGAAAGGAACGGTGCTTTATGAGAAATAAAGTAATTATTTTCTACTGGCAATATTATTCTTCTCGAGCTCGAGAGAGCTTGTCTACGGAAGAGAACGCTTTCTTGAGTGCCTCTTTATCTTAGAACATATAAAAAAAATGAGAATCATGTTTAAACTAAATTATTTCGGATCATTTTAGATAATTTTGACGTTTATTGGTGTTGAAATAAAAAGATTACCTTTAAAATTCACTTTTTTTATTAAGAGACATTAAAAGGTTTCGAAATTCTGAGAACGAGTCCCACCTGTCTGTCAAACTGTGCTCAGCAATCGAGAAGGTCGAGACGACAAGTCTTCGTAGACAAGAGTCCCGTGTGCTCATGCTACGCGTGCAGAAAGTGTTCTAATAACTCAAGAAACACAAACAAATCCAAGAAAATCGCATTTCATGCGTATAATTCAGAATTATTAATTATTTTCACTGTTTATAATTAAATAAACAAATAAAAATGGTGTCCGTCACGTGTTTGTATGACAGGGAGCGAATGGTTACAATTTGCAATATGAGTGAGCGAGATGACGTTGTGTCTCTTTTTTCGTCGTCATAGCATTGGTTACCTGCCACAGAAGATTGAGCTCTTGAATAATTGACCGTTGTCCGTACTAGGGGTCAAGTTTATGTAGACGTATACCTACTAAAACAGCGGCGTGCGCCCATGTGTCGTGTGTGTGTGACGTTACGCACACAGACATATTACGTGGACACTTTTCAGACGCATAGGGCGCATCTAACGATTTAAATCTTTGATTTCCTTGCCCCCCAAGGACTGTCACGCAGTTGCGTGCGACAAACATAAGAGCGATAATCACTATAGCGACAGGATGAAATTACGACTTGTTTAGCAACACTACGTAGAGCTACGTAGTGCCGCGACAGAATGTTGTAGCGACAGAACACAGCTGCGCAGCGATGAACAAACACTGCCGCGACAGAATGTTGTAGCGTCGCGACATTACATAGTTGAGCTGCGACGAACGTTACTGGGTGAGGCAGTAGATTTTCCACATTTTCCATGACCAGTGAGATTCATACGAATATATTACGCTAGTAATATAATAAGTCTATGGAATATATATATATTTTTTTTATCTTAAATGGGTTTGCTCTTGACCCCAGTCTAGCCCAAAAGCAAAGACAGGGCCTACGATGGAGCGAGCTTGCCCAGAAAGTGCTTATTTACTCTGGCCTTGAATAGAGTCAGGTTGTATGCGCTCGGAAACACAGACGCCGGCAGGGAATTCCATTCCATAGCTGTGCGCATTATAAACGATGTGGAGTAGCGCTTGGTACGCAGAAAAGGTATATCAACCAAGAACGGGTGGTAGCCCGCAGTGCGTCTGGATGTCCGATAGTAGAAAGATTGGATCGGATATCATAATCAATTAAACCCAGCAGCGGTATTTTTATACTGTGCAAATGTATCTAAGGTTAAAACAACTTTTACGAATTGACTGTAACGAGAACAGTTTTTATTTAATTTAATTTCAATGAGTTTAAGGATTGACATTTTCATACAAAAAATATTCTCCATAAATTACATCACACAGTAATTTGAACAAAATAACGATTATTTTTGGAGTTAGCCGTATAGTTTTTACTAGTAGCTAGCCGTTTAGCTTTAATACTATATCTCATTATGTTTAAACAGCATCTATTTATTATATATCCCAGTTTTAAAACATGTCTTTAATTTTTACACTTTTATGTTACTATTTTTATATTACCAATATCATGAGTAAATGTAGTCTTTGAATACTATTGAAAGAATGGGTATAATTAGACGAGCAATCCCAAATAATAGTTATTTATGCAACTGTACTATAACGAGGGGCATTAAAACACGAATGTGGGTTTATCACATGAGTGTTTTAATACCTAATTATGTACAGTTGCATACAAGACTTTATCTACACCCATTTTTTTATTTTTTCTTATTTTTATTAGGGAAACAAACAATATTTTAATACATATGGATTAAAAACACCCATGATATTTTATTTTTATTTTATTTAATTATTAGGCACAGAAACAAAATACAATCCAAAACATTATTTGTAGTTCCTTAAAGCTAGATATAGGTAGTGTTAAACTGTATTTCTAAAAATACTGCGCTTGTAATATTTATATTTATACAATATTTTATATATTTTTTATAATATTAATACAATATTTATCTAAACCCATGATATGTATCCTCTATAAAGGTTTTGACATTGACTTTGTCTGTGACTTTGACTTTTCTCTCCCTCCTCGTCATTATGTCTTCCGCAAGAGTGTTATAATGTTGTACTGAATTTCATAATGCGTTGCTCGCGCGTGGGCGCGCGGCGCTGCAGGACCAGCTCTCGCTCGGGATATTGTAATGATGGCAGTAAGCCAACTGTTTCAGAACCCCTTACAGAGGATTTAAAGCATGGGTGTAGATAAAACAATATAAAAAAAGAAAAAGTCGTCATACTTATTGATGTCTATGGATTGTGTTAAACAGCGCACGCGCTTTTCATCGGTGAAATTGGTAAAAAGTTATCATGATTTTTAAGGTAAGTGAACGCTTGTTTATGTTATTTAATTTTATACTAATTGTTTGTGCGACAAAGCTTATAGTTATCAAGGAAATATCTTTAAAAGCACAAATCTGATTAATTTCGGAATTATAATCTAATTACATCAAAAATATTATGTTACCCAATGCACTAACCAATTATGCTACAGAGTCGCTAGCAAGATTGACGAAATTTTCTAATACTTTTCACGTTTTCGCTGTAGGCCAGCGCCATCTCATCAATGTGAAGTGAATTACTTCGACATTCGAAAGCAACACCTTTGCAGGTGCTAGACAAATCAATTAAGATGAAATAGCCATATAATTTTTAAACTTTTTTTTAGATTTTTTAAGCATTCACAATGCTAATTTTATATTAAGATAAGTAATATAATTGAAAAATATTAGAAAAAATCGACTCACCCGTAGCAGCTCAGACGGGACTCGAACCCGCACCCTTAGGATTCCGGCCTAATGCACTAACCAATTATACTACCGAGTCGCTAGCAGGATTGGCGAAATTTTCTAATACTTTTCACGTTTTCGCTGTAGGCCAGCGCCATCTCATCAATGTGAAGTGAATTACTTCGACATTCGAAAGCAACACTTTTGCAGGTGCTAGACAAATCAATTAAGATGAAATAGCTATATAATTTTTAAACTTTTTTTAGTTTTTTTATGCATTCACAATGCTATTTTTATATTAAGGTTATTAATATAATTGAAAAATATTAGAAAAAATCGACTCACCCGTAGCACCTCAGACAGGACTCGAACCTCAAAGAGTATTTGTTGGAAAACTGTTTTTATAGTATGCAGGAGTTTTTCGAGTTTTGTAAATGATTATTTTCAAAAAATGTATTGTACCATGTTATGTATGATTTGATAGATTTACTATACTTTTATGTGAAAATGTTAAAATTAATTAAGCGAGTTCTTAATTTAATTCAAAAAATTGTAGTGCCCTAACGGGATTCATGATGATACTTTTAATTAATATTTACCACCATGTAAAATTCATGAGACAATAAAGATATTTGTATTTGTATATTTGTAACCCGCACCCTTAGGATTCCGGCCCAATGCATTAACCAATTATGCTACACAGTCGCTAGCATGAATCGTGTGGGGTTGAAAATATGAAAATAATTTAGTGATTTTATTGAAATGCTTTATATTTTATTTAAACAGTAATATACAAGGTTATTTTTAGTTCATTGAAAACCTCTCGTGGGGTTGATCAGACCATCGAACTGAACAACTTTCTTTATGGGACCAACCTCGAAATCACGAAAAAAAATCAGCTGTTCCTTATAAAAGTACAATGCCTACACCATCGAAATGTATGAAACACCTGAGTTTTTTACGCGATTTCAATGTTGGTCCCATAATGAAAGTTGTTCAGTTTGATGGTCTGATCAACCCCACGAGAGGTTTTCACTGAACTAAAAATAACCTTGTATATTGTGTGACGTTTTGTAGTTTGATAGTAATTAATCCATTTTATTGTTATGATTTCGAATCAAAATTGAAAGAATAATAAAGTCGCATTACTCATTTCCCAGCAAAAATGTAAACAAAGAAACGTCATTGTCAAATTGACAAACTGACCCTGATAGTGACATTTTCAGATATTCAAAACCTTTGGTCATTATTATAACATTTTATTAATTTGTTTATTATATTTTGAGTCATAATAAATATAATGCCATCCAGGGTAATTTTAAAGTAGGATGATAATAAGAACTTTTATTTTAACCTATCATAGTTTTTGATGTTAAAAGTTCTTGAAACGAACTGATAAGAAAACTTTACTTTGATATTAACTGTATGTAAACTATCAAAAATACATTGCAACTTCGCCAGTTCCCCGCAATATCAAAAGACAAATGTTACTACTACAGCTACTACTCGTAATACAATTTTTTATGAAATATTCAATTTTATAAAATGAAATGAACCAAAGGTTGATGTGTATGGTTTGCAGTTGATGTGTGCACAGCATCATAAAATGTTTTCTACTATAAAACTGTTACTATGTAATATTAAATTATATTACTGTTTTTTCCGCAAAACTCACGATTCAGAATATTTATCTATTCTATTTTTATTAGGTTTGTGATGAAAAAACATGTAAGTGTGTTTATTTCGTGACTTAGCAATATACTATTTCCTTTTGTGTTGTTTTGTTCTGGCAACACCTTTGTTTACTTTTTTGCTGGGAAATGAGTAATGCGACTTTAGTAGTATTTTAGTTAGCGATGGGCCGAGTCGCTATTTTTTCGACTCGGGTCACCCGAGTTGAAATTAATGCTGACCCGGGCTTCAACTCGGGTCAACTCGGTTCAGCGATATGGGCCGCCGAGCGCCGACGAGTCGCAATTTTTTTTCAACTCGAGTTATCCGAGTTGAAATCTATGCGGAGTGCGGACCCGGGCTTCAACTCGTTTTGTTTGTATTTGATAAATATTGAACCGAACCAACTCGGTTGCCTTTGCAAGTTGCAAAGTAAAAGAGTCAAAGAGATCAGGATTTGAATTATAGTAATAGCAAATAGTAAAGTTATAACAGATCAACTGTTAGTCATTAACAAATGCGCATTAGTTAGGTACATAGATGAATACCTTAAAGAAGTTTTTTTATATAACGCGGGTGGGAGGAGAGCGGCGGGCCGCGAGGCGAGTGCGAGCGAGCGGTAATACAATGCCACACACCGAATCGAGGTGGGCCGCCGGGTTGATTTTGTGCTAGCCCGGGTTGACTCGATTGGTAAGACACGTACGCATCACGTGGGCGGCCCGCTTGGCGCGTCAACCGAGTTGACCCGGGCTAGGAAAAAACCAACCCGAGTTGACGGGTTGGAGAAGTAACTCGAGTTAACCGAGTTATTTGACCCGAGTCGCCCACCACTAATTTTAGTTTGACCTCTATCGGGCCGCAGTTGCCCAGAGGCAACGGTCGCGCGTTTCGTATCTGTAGCACCGCCGCCGTTGCCTGGGGGACTCGGAGGACTCAGAGATTGCACGCCTTATTGTCTATGAAATAGGGTTTAGAATTGAATGCAATGTTTTTTATTATCTCAAATTAAAATTTAATAATTAAAATTTATTATCTCGAGCTCCTCCGTGCTTCGGAAGGCACGTTAAGCCGTTGGTCCCGGCTGCATTTGCAGTCGTTAACACCCACCAATCCGCATTGGACCCGCGTGGTGGGTTATGGCCCGTCCTCCTTATCTACCCATAAGGAAGGCCTGTGCCGTGCCAGCAGTAGGGATAGCAAAAATGGCTGATGGACAGGTTATTAAGGCATACTTAGGCTTATTAATTATATTGCACAATAATAGGTATTGCACGGCGTACGTATTGGCGTCAGACTTAGGTAAGATGGTGGTAGCTAGCCAGGTGGACTTGAAACAAGCTCGATCAACTACCAAATCGAGTACAAATTGTACCCCGCCCCGTGGGAATCGAACCCGGAACCGCTGCGTCTTACACGGGTGGGTGAACCACTAGACCACAGAGGCGGTTATATATATTATATATATTTTTTTATTTTTATTTTTATTTACATGCAATGTTGCCGTTCTGCTCACTTCATGGCTTGGTACAAATTGAAAAGACTGACTGAAAACTAAAGAGTGTCAAGTCAACCATTGTCAACAGTGATATTTCCTGTCCTATACACCTCCGCCACACTGACATGAAATTATTTTTTTTATTTAACTGGACTGGCTGTCTGTATGATTTGACAGCTAAGTTTTGTGCCTATTTGAAACGCCACTAGCGTGCGTCTAAAGAACTAATTTTGACTTACAATATGAAAATGGTTGCCGTGATGGTCTCTCCAGACTTCAAACTTTAGTACCATGTCCCTCACGCTATGCTCACGCTACGTCCTACAGCGCCAAAATGACGGAAATCAAATGTCACAAAAACAGTTGACATAAGCCTGTCCAGTGTAAATATATGCAGGTCAGTGCCTCCGCCACCAGACATTCTCGAGTGAAGTTGCCGCGGATTACTGTCTATTGTCAATTTAATCGCATTGTATGTTTAGTATTGATAGATTCAATTTTTTATTTTAACAAGATGTAATGATAGGATAAAAATATATTATCGGACGTTATGAAAAGAAATGTATAAAATCTAAGACTAGCTGAGCAGTGTTGGAAAAAAAGCATTAAATTTCAAAAAAGGTAATGAAAAATGACTTTTGGAATATTTTAAAAACATATAAGTATACTTAGGTAAATAGATTTATAACAACTTTAATCAAATTGTTACCTACCTACTAAATGAATTAAGCGCGCGTACTTCTATACTTTTACTATGATGCGGGTCGGCTCGTTTGTCGCGTGTCGTCGGGGGTCTGGGACTGATCGTCGAAAGTTGTTTCGTCGATATCGATGGGCTATTTTGCCGGTGCGGTGGGACGTTTCGCCGAGGTGCCGTTTGGCGGTGGAATCACTGATAACTGATAACTAGTGTGTTTCTTCGAGCGCCGTGTTGTCGAAGAGCAAATAAAATAGTCTCGATTAAAAAGATTTATTTAATAATACACATATTTTAATAGTGACCCTTAATTATTTAGAATTATCACTACTAATTTGAATTATTTGTTACCTACATACAGTTGCGCATTTTTTTTGTATCCCACAGTTTGTTAACAGTTTAGTTATTTTGTCGCCAACAAAATAAACCGCTGCCAGGTTTAGTATTTTAGTTTCCATTAACAGTCGCCTTTAATTATTTCCTGTCACCCATTTAATTAATTTCCATAAAAGAACAAAATCTTAAAAGTGATTGAATTAATTATTTCTCTATATCAACTAAAATAGTAGTTTGTAGTAATTGGCATTTGTAGAAGTTTGCATTTGTAGAATTTGGCATTTGCAGAAGAATCTGGCACTAATATACTAAACCAATTAAACACAAAATATAATACAAAAGTACCTATAACACAGGCACACAACAGAATAAAATGTATACATAATATGTAGGTACAATAATTTATTCAAGTAAAACTTAAGACAAACTTCTAACTAAACTTTTCTTATAAATAATCACAAAAAGCGTCTTTTAGCACACAAAGTTACGTGACTTGCACTAAGGAACCGTGTAACACATTCAATAGAAGTGTAGACACCTTAGCCAGACCTCCATCACTCTCTCAAGGTCGCGCGATAAGCACCTACCGCTAGGCGTTCGTTCGAACAAACAAGTGAGCAGAGGGCCGTCACACGCTCGCTTATGTAGTCGCGCGGCATCTTACTGCCTGCGTAGATATTGCCTCTTTGTAATAGTAAAAATGTCGAATCGACATTACTGTGCCGTGTACGGATGTCTAAATCAAAAAACCAATAAATAATTGTCGTTTTTCACATTATGATTTAGGCTACGCAGTTTATTAAAAGAAGACAACCCTAACGTTGCGTCGTCAGAAAAGTTAAGAGCACGTGATGGAAATAGAGGCAAACACTAGGTGAATATAACTGTAGGCCACTAGCGCTGCGCGACCTGAATTGCACTTTATTGTGTGGGAGCAAAAGTCGCTATTTAGTTAAATGACTTTGCGGAGTGCTGCTTCTGTACTTGTACTATTAGTTATTCTGTGCCTTAGCAATCGAATTTTCTATTTTGCGTGACCACGTGACTGGCGGCAGCGCAGAGCGCGGCCTTCCCCTTCGAACGTCAGCGTTACACTGATTCTCATCGCCCGTTCGTGGAAATTTGGAGTGTTTCGCAAGTTGTCTGGTTCGAAATTTGTCTGTATTCTACAATTCGTTGTGCAATGGGTTAAAATATTTTTCGCATTCTCACGTGAATGCTCTCAGTGAGGACGCTCCTTAAAGAAAACAAAACATGAAAGTCTATCTAACTAATCTAGAGTCTAGATTAGCAATACTAAAGTTTTTTTTGGGTAGGTTTACGGATTACTCAAAAACGGCTGAACCGATTAAAATGATTTAAACGTCATTTGAACAGGTTTGTTCCCAAGTTGGTCCCATTTATTGAATTTGAAAATTGGTTCAGTAGTTTTCAAGTAATCCTGAAAATTCTACGATTTCGGTAGGCTCTATGACATGGTCGCATAACTTCATTGTTTATGTACCGATTTAGATGATTCTTTTTTGTGGGAAAAGGGATAGGTACTATGTGTAATCTTATTTTAATTTCATTGACATTGGACCTTGGACTTTGAAGATATACAAGGGAACTCCTCAAAATCAAATAGGATATGTTTTTTACAATTGAAAAATATGAGACATTAAAAGGTTTTATTTATAACTAGCGGCCGCCCGCGGTTTCACACGCGTGGTTCCCATTCCCGAGGGAATATCGGAATAAAAAGTATTTTAAGTTTTAATCCAGGCTATCTACTATCTGTGTGCCAAATTTCAACCAAATACGTTTTGTAGTTTTTGCGTGATTGAGGAACAAACATCCAAACATCTAAACATCCAAACCCACAAACTTTCACATATAATATTAGTAGGATATCGTAGCTCATTAATACCTACCACAAAAAAAAATTAAAAAGCTTAAAAAATCAAAACCTTCAAAAAAACTCAACAAAACAGCTTTAAAATAATCCTTACTATTAATCCTACTAATCCTACTAATATTATAAATGTGAAAGTTTGTGGGTTTGGATGTTTGTTCCTCAATCACGCAAAAACTACTAAACGGATTTGGTTGAAATTTGGCACATAGATAGTATATAGCCTGGATTAAAACATAGAATACTTTTTATCCCGATATTCCCACGTAAACGGGAACCACGCGGGTGAAACCGCGGGCGGCCGCTAGTAATCCTTACTTATAATACTATAAATGCAAAAGTCCGTTTGTTTGTTTGTTACGCCTTCACGTCCTAACTACTGGACCGATCATCATGAAATTTCGCATACACGTTGTCAGGGGTACAAAGAAGGACATATGGTACTTTTTATCCCGAAAAAATGTATGGTTCCCGAGGGATAGCAAAAAACCTTTCCACGCAGACGAAGTCGCGGGCGGCCGCTAGTAATCTCTAAAAAGCAAGCAAATAATACTGAAATCTGCATAATTACTAATAGGTACCTACGCATATCTAATATTAAAATACGTCTTTTGAAATCGGGTGGGGCCAAAGGATATTTTCCAGTTTTTATATAATTTTTAGGGTTCCGTACCTCAAACGAAAAAAACGGAACCCTTATAGGATCACTTTGTTGTCCGTCTGTCTGTCCGTCCGTCCGTCTGTCTGTCAAGACCCTTTATCTCGGAAACGCGTGGAGGTATCGAATTGAAATTTAAACCATATACTAAGGTCTACGGGCCCTTGAAGCTGTAAAAAAATCAAACTTCTAAGTTAACGTAAATAAAAGATACTGCCGTTTAGGGCGCAAAAAACGCATTTTCGATACTCTCAAAGGAATCAAAATTCATAGGGTACTTCCCGTTGACCTAGAACTATGAAATTTGGCAGGTAATAGCATCTTATACTACACTTACAGGAATAAATCTAAAAATTTTATATTTGTAATTAAATCATAATAAAATATGGTCATTAAAATACGTAATTATTAATCATCTTGGTGAAACAACGGTATGCGCGGTCATAGTTTAACTTCTAATTACTTTTGGATTAATCGCGCCACTAATTCTTTTAAAAATATCAATATTTATTATTATTAATTATTCAGATCCTTTCAAATATTGTTATAGTTAATTACTTTTAAAAATAAAATTAAAAAGTAATAAATTTGGCTCTAAATATTTTCGCAACAAGGCGGTATGTCACGCTGTATGACAGGGGGTCTTCTTCTTCTTATTTTTGTTTTGGCAATCTACTTTCTTCTTGTAAGTAATTTTTGCCAGTGTCAAGTGTTGAATAGTTCAGTGGTAGATTGTTTCAGTTTACATTAAAATGCAGGTGCATCGCATTCCGATGTTGCTTGGGGCATTTGGCACCAAGTATAATCAAGACAGTTTACTCGGTAAGGTCAGCCGAGGTAGCCACCACTACAATAAAAGTCTCGGCTTCACACAACCAAAGGGTCCTGTTGGAATACACCCATTTCTCTCTCTAATAACATTGCGATAGATAAAACCATTTCACAGAACATTATACAATGTACTATTGATATACAGCGCCATCTGTTGACAATCAACAGTACTTGTATTTTATACAGGTGCGGTGGGTTTGTAATTATTTTATTTTTTCTCAAAAATGCTTGGAAATTCGAACATTATTTTGACAACCTTCTTCGTGCTAAATCGGAGTACGGACAGACCTAAACCGCGCCGTCAATATTTGTATGAGAATCCATTACTAACGTGTAATAATGGATTTTCATACAAAATTACCGGCGTCTGTCCAGCAATGTTTCTATTAAAACTCATTACACACGTGTAATTCAGAAATGGAGCGAACTTTTCAATGAAACACAAATATAGGTATCAAATGTCGCCTTGAAGAGCGAGCACATTCCAAAATTTTTTTTTTAATATTCGGTATACTGGTATAAAGTGAAAGGCCTTGATGAGCACATTCCAAAAAATTGAAAAAAAAAAATAATAACGAAAGAAAAACTGTTTTGGTGCAATATGGGTATCAAATGAAAGGCCTTGATGCGCGCATTCCAAAAAAAAAAATTAAAAACGAAAAAAAAATTTTTTTTCAATACCTATGGGTTTTTTGGAATATGCTCATCAAGGAGCATATTCCAAAAAACTGAAAAAAATTAAAAACGAAAGGTAAATTTTTTTTTGCAATATGGGTATTAAATGAAAGGTCTTGATGAGCACATTCCAAAAAACTGAAAAAAAAATAAAAAAAAAAATTGTTTTTGCAATATGGGTATCAAATGAAAGGCCTTGATGAGCACTTTCCAAAAACTGGAAAAAAAAAAAAAAAAAAAAAGGAAACTGGAAATAAATGAAAAAATACCGGTTTTTTTTTCAATATGTGTATCAAATGAAAGGCCTTTATGTGCACATTCCACTTTCCATTTTCATTTTTCAATTACTGTAAGTAATTTAAAATGAAAATAAAAAGCTTAGAACTTTTAAAACTAAAAAGTTAAAAGTTTAAAAGTACTACACAAGCCTTGGCCGTAACAGGCATTGATGCACTCACGTATGTTCTTCAATGCCTGTCGTGAGTGCCGCTGCAGTAATGTACTATTCCATTTCAAACTTCGCCCGTGGTCAATTCTTTGTCGTAATCCCTGGAAGAGTTATTTTCTACGTGGCGACAAAGGATTTCAAATGGTTATCTTATATATAGCAGTCTGCTGAACGGATTTTGATGGTATTTTTTTACAGTTTGGTAGCTTGGAGTCCAACTTATAATCTAAGCAATTTTTCACATGATTCCGGTAGGTAGAACCTGGGATAAAGCTTGAACTCTCCGTAGTACAGTTTTTATATAAAAAACTAATAACTACCAACCACTTTTTTTTCAAAATATTTCCTTTGTACCGACACAACTTTTCTATAGCTTTATTTTATGTATAGACTAGCTTCTGCCCGCGACTTCGTCCGCGTGGATGTTAGAGAAAATCCTTAGAGAACCTTCAACCAGGATCTGACCAGTCATTTTTACGTTTCCGGTTTCGGTTCCGTTCCCGTTCTGTTCCCATCCGTTCCCGTCCCTTTCCTGTCCCGTTCTCGTACCCCTTCCGTTGCCATTCCCGTTCCCGTCCCGTTCTCGTTCCCGTTCCCGTACCGTTCTCGTCCCGTTCCGTTCCCGTTTCATTCCCGTTTCATCCCCGTTCCGTTCCCGGTTCGTGCCCATTCCGTCCCGTTCCGTTCTTGTTCCCGTTCCGCACCCGTCCCGTACCCCTTCCGGTTCCCGTTCCCGTTCCCAGTACCGTTCCCGTTCCCGTTCCCGTCCCGTTCCTGTCCCTTTCTCTTTCCCGTTCCGTTCCCGTTTCGGTCCCGTTCCGTTCCCTTTCCGTTCCCGTTTCATTCCCGTTCCCTTCCCGTTCCGTTTCCGTTCCGGCCCGTTCCGTTCCTGTCCCGTTCCCGTCCTGTTCCCGTTCCCGTTCCTGTTCCTGTGCCCGTGCCCGTGCCTGTTCTCGTTCCCGTTACCTTGATGTCTAGGTACAGGTCCATGATGTGTCTTGTCCACCGTGTTGGACTTCAAAATAAATGTCATTTTCGCAATCGCCATCCCATGAAACCTCAAGAACGACATCCACATCGATTTTCATGTTTACTTACCCCATTTACACCCTAAGGGATGATTTTCAAAATAACAAAATATGTGTTTGCCTATTTATTTTTAGACATGCTCCTACGAATTTTAAAGTTGTAATGTCTATTTTATTTTCTTTTTCCATACATTTGAACCTCATTTTCACCCCTTTAGGGGTTAAATCATGTCCACCGTGTTGGACTTCAAAATAAATCTCATTTTTGTAATCACCATTCCATAAAACCTCAAGAACGACCTCCACATCGATTTTTATGTTTACTCACTCCATTTACCCCCCTAAGGGGTTGATTTTCAAAATCACAAAATATATGTTTGCTTATTTATTTTTAGACGTGCTCCTACGAAGTTTAAAGTTATAATGGCCATTTAATTTTTTTTTCTATACAAAATTTTCACCCCATTTTCACCCCTTGAGGGTTAAATCATGTCCACCGTGATGGACTTCAAAATAAATGTCATTTTTACAATCGTCATCCCAGAAAACCCCAATAACGACATCCGTATCTATTTTTAGGTTTACTCACCCCATTTACCCCCTAAGGGGTTTATTTTCAAAATCACAAAATATGTTTGCTTATTCATTTTTAGACGTGCTCCTACGAAGTTTAAAGTTGTAATGTCCATTTAATATTATTTTTCCATACAAAATTTGAACCCCATTTTCACCCCTTGAGGGGTCAAATCATGTCCACCGTGTTGGACTTCAAAATAAATGTCATTTTTGCAATCGTCATCCCAGAAAACCCCAATAACGACATCCATATCTATTTTTAGGTTTATTTTTACCCCTTTTCACCCCCATTTCCTCCCCGTAGGGGTTAAAATACTAACAATAACAATATACTTTGCGTTAGATTTCCATCCATAAGCCTAAATAATATATTTAGCAATTTTGACTTCGAAATAAAGGATTTTCTTCATTACACAACTTCATCCCCCTTTTGACCCCTTCGGGGGTAGAATTTTGAAAAACGCTGAGACCCGTATTTATTAATTTTCAATCGTTAGCCTAAACACAAAATTTGACGATCCTAGCTTCAAAACTTAGGGACTTTCATACAAACTTTCATCCCTTATTTTATCCCCTTAGGGATAGAATTTTCAAAAATCCTTCCTTAGTGGATGCCTACACTGTATAAGGTATCTGTGTGCAAAATTTCAAGTCTCTAGGTCCAGCGGTTTGGGCTGTGCGTTGATAGATCAGTCAGTCAGTCAGTCAGTCAGTCATTCAGTCATTCAGTTTACGATTTTATATATTAAGATGTAGGTCTGTACGGAACCCTCGGTGGGCGAGCCCGACTCGCACTTGTCCGGTTTTTTTTATCGTAGTTTCACTTTCTCATTTTTGAACTTTAAAGCCCCTTCTGATTTCAACAGATGTTTTTAGGGTTCCGTACCTCAAAAGGAAAAAAAACGGAACCCTTATAGTATCACTTTGTTGTCCGTCTGTCTGTCCGTCCGTCCGTACGTCTGTCCGTCTGTCTGTCTGTCAAGACCCTTTATCTCAGAAACGCGTGGAGATATCGAGTTGAAATTTAAACCATATACTAAGGTCCACAGTCCCTTGAAGTTGTGAAAAGATCAATACTGCCGTTTATGCCGCAAAAAACGCATTTTTGATACTCATAGGAATCAAAATTCATAGGGTACTTCCCGTTGACCTAGAACTATAAAATTTGGCAAGTAATATCTTCTTATACTACACTTATATGTAAAAATCTGAAAACTACATTTGTAATTAAATCATTAAAAATTTGTCATTAAAATACGTAATCAATCATCGAGGTTAAACAATGGTATGCGCGGTTAGAGTTTCAACTTTTATTTGACCTTTTTAATTGAAATTTGGTGTAATAATGTTTATCATAACATATATTTTACCAACAAAGAAGGTTTATGAATATAATTTGTCTGAGTTTTGTGAAAATTGGTTGAAATATAACGATTTGTTGGATGTGTCCGAAAAAGTCAAGCGGCCTTACTTGGGAGTTTCCATCGAAAACGCTGCAAAATCCCTTTGAGATATAACAAAACTAATAAATACAGTAACTGTATAAATACAGTAACCTAACAATTAGTTTTGTACTTTCATTATTGTCCATAATGATTAGGTACATTATTATTTAATTCACCAAACAAGTTATTAAAATGAAAAGTAATTTTGGTCACATGATTATGAAGTTCTTTAAATCTAATCACAAATATTTATTTATCTTTGTGATAATCGCACCACTAATTATTTTTAAAATATAAAATTTTTATTATTATTAATTAATCAGATCCTTTTAAATATTGTTAAAGTTAATTACTTTTAAAAATAATTAAAAAGGAATTAATTTGGCTCTAAATATTTCCGCAACATGGCGGTATGTCACGCCGCGTAACAGGGGTCTTCTTCTTCTTATTTTTGTTTTGGCAATCTACTTTCCTCTTGGAAGTAATTTTTGCCAGTGTCAAGTGTTGAATAGTCCAGTGGTAGATTGTTTCAGTTTACATTAAAATGCGGGTGCATCGCATTCTAATGCTGCTTGGAGTATTTGGCACCAAGTATGATCAAAACTGTTTACTCGGTAAGGTCAGCCGAGGTAGCCACCACTACAACAAAAGTCTCAGCTTCACACAACCAAGATCGCGCCTATTTCAATTATCCCACATATTGTTCAGTTGCGTAGACACTTGTACCACAAAACTGCACCAATTTTAAGACACAATATCCACAATGAATCAATTTGCGAATAATTAAAATAGTCACCAAACCAAACCCGACAAAATAGCGCCAAAAACTCCTGTGTCATGCTCATGCATGTGTTTGATTGTGACAGGGGTCAAAGAGTAAAACAAGCACGGAGTGCATTCCAGCAGACCAATCGCTAATCGATCACCTAAGAGTAAATTTTAACCATCAGCGCGTTTCTCACAGCGATGACGATGATTTGTTTTCTTTTTGGGTGTTGTTGGAAGGTCAAAATTTTGGCAAAAAAAGGAGCGATTTGCTAGTAATAAATAAAATCTATACATATATAACTCTAAATTGATTGCTTGATTGGTGATTGATTGTTAGGATATGCCTAGAGCTCTAACGGCTGAAATTAAAGACACCATTTTTGGAGGGTAGATACCTTTAATGGTGTAGGTTAGCACTAAGAAAGGATTTTGGAAATTTTACCCCCTAAGGGGATGAAATAGGGGATGAAAGTTTGTATGGAAGTCTCTTAGTTTCAAAGCTAGGATGTTCAAATTTTGTGTTTAGGCTGACGTTAACGATTAAAAATTATAAGGGGAAAGGGGAGGGGGGGGGGGGGGACGGGGACGGGGGAGATGGCGATGGATAGATAAATAAAAAGATTGACGATTATGATTTTGAAACTTCGCTTTCTCTGCAAGTTTGCACTGCTTCACTTCTAAATGTTTTTAGAAAAAAAAGCACCTTATTTGAGTTTCGTAAAGCATTAGTATGCAGAATGTAATCGTATTCTTGTCTCTCCTATGATGAAATTGGTGAAGGTCGGCATTCAAATGCGATTTCTGTGCAAAAGATGACTATTGTCACTTTATTAATTAAAGAAATCTGGCATATTACCTGTTGGGTAATTTAAGGATACTTGGGAGATAATATGTCATAAAATTTAAAAAAATATTCATCAGGATTCAAAAGTTAGGAAACTTTGTTGCCATTGGATTCTTAATGAACCAACCGTGTGATAAACGGGATCGAATTGATTGATGTAAAAAATATGTTGTTAAAGTGCAAACACGGTCCTTCAAATGCTGTGTGTGATATTGTTATGGAAGATAAAATATGAATATATTGTTCCGGAATCAAAAAGATAGCAACATTCTTTTATATGGATGTTCGAAGTCGACAATAAACCGATAAAATTAGACTGGCGAAAATCGTGGGCAAGGATTTGACTACATTATTTTTCTCCCAGACGGGTCCTATCTAAAATAACCTACTTGAGGAACAAAACACAGTTAATGGTGAGTAGATCACTACCATTTGTCGTTAAAAAGGTAAGGAGAAACGACCAACAAGTGACATCCTATTGCACGATGTCATTTTTTCAGTGCATACAAAACAAAGTCAATATTCGTTTCTGAAAAGTCGGAGTTCATGATCCATTCTGCATCAATTTTAGACTTTACATCTTGAAATTTCTTTAGTATCCTAGAATTTAAAGATACGATGAGAAATTTCATATTTAAGGGGCAAGAGGAAGCCGTGAAAGCGTATGAAAAACGGGCATGTTTTCATCAGACAAATAATGCTTATGTTAAAAATAATGGTTTGAATTAATCAAAAACGTTTTAAAATATAATGGAGAATACTTTGACACGCAATAAATATATATAAGTTTACATTATATTGTTTTATTTATGAGTTGTGCAAAACTTTCAGTGTGGCCATCGTATAAACAGTTTGCAATGTGGAGCGTCAGCCACTCGTTTTTCAGTCACCATAAGCAGCTGTGGTTAAGATTTGTAAATTAACTGTCCGCCTATTCGCCCTTCCACCTGTCCGCCTGTTTGCCCATCCACCTTTTTGCCTGTCCGCCGTCTATCCTACTTTTGGAAGACTGAGAAATGTTTATATTTATGATGGTACGGAACCCTCGGTGCGCGAGTCCGACTCACTTTTGACCGGTTTTTTTTTAAATATTAGATTTGCCTATTAGTAATTATGAAGATTTCAATAATTATTTCTTGCCTTTTAGAGCTTTTTATTTTCAGGCGGTTTTGTTTAGTTGTTTTAATTAGTTTGCTTAATTTTTAAACATAATTAGTGCCATTCAAACTTTTAAATGTCTAAATTTAACAAATCACAGCTCACTATACAAAAAAAAATATTAAAGAGTTTAATTTGGACACTTATTACTCTGATGTCCGTTTTTCTGCTATCCCTACTTTTTCATATATTCTTGGTATTTTTTGTCGTGGGATGAGTTAAGAATAGATTTGCGATAGAATAGAATAGAATAGAATAGAATAGAATAAGAATAGAATAAGCTTTATTTTGCAAGAATGCGGTACATGAAATAAGATCTTAAAAATAAATCAAAGAGCAGGACACATTCACCCAACCTGGGCATGCAAAAAGAAAAAAAATACAATATTCAAATTAAATTAATACTTAATGTCAAGTTAAATTAATAATTTTTAAATTTGAGATTTTTGCATTTACAATGCTATTTTTAAACAATACTAAATAATATACTAGAAAAAATACGATTCGCACCAGATCAATACTCAGACGGGAATCGAACCCGCGACCTTTGGATATCCGGTCCAATGCTCTGACCGCTGAGCTACCGAGTCACTGGTGACATCGTCGAATTTTTCCTAGTATATCCTAAACTCTTACGCTGTAAGCCAGCGTTATTTCACCAATGTGAGGAATTACCTCGACATTCAATTGAAATATCTTTCCAGATATTTTAACAATTGATAAAGATGAAATAGCTATATAATTTTTAAATTTGAGATTTTTGCATTTACAATGCTATTTTTAAACAATACTAAATAATATACTAGAAAAAATACGATTCGCACCAGATCAATACTCAGACGGGAATCGAACCCGCGACCTTTGGATATCCGGTCCAATGCTCTGACCGCTGAGCTACCGAGTCACTGGTGACATCGTCGAATTTTTCCTAGTATATCCTAAACTCTTACGCTGTAAGCCAGCGTTATTTCACCAATGTGAGGAATTACCTCGACATTCAATTGAAATATCTTTCCAGATATTTTAACAATTGATTAAGATGAAATAGCTTTATAATTTTTAAATTTGAGATTTTTGCATTTACAATGCTATTTTTAAACAATACTAAATAAATAGCATTGTAAATGCAAAAATCTCAAATTATATAGCTATTTCATCTTAATCAATTGTTAAAATATCTGGAAAGATATTTCAATTGAATGTCGAGGTAATTCCTCACATTGGTGAAATAACGCTGGCTTACAGCGTAAGAGTTTAGGATATACTAGGAAAAATTCGACGATGTCACCAGTGACTCGGTAGCTCAGCGGTCAGAGCATTGGACCGGATATCCAAAGGTCGCGGGTTCGATTCCCGTCTGAGTATTGATCTGGTGCGAATCGTATTTTTTCTAGTATATTATTTAGTATTGTTTAAATTAATAATGTCAAAATTCAATTCATTCAATAATACAATACTATTGTTACATTTTATGGTCAAAGTACTCACTTAAACTATAAAAACAATTTTGAATTAGCCACTTTTTAAGTTTATGTCTGAATTGATTCATTGTTAGCGTCTTTAGATCATTTGGTAGTCTATTATATATTTTAACAGCCATAGCATGACTGTTTCTAGAGGCCAGTGCTGTTTGCCTCGATGGAATTATTAAGTTATTTGGACGTCTACAGCTATGCGTCCGAGGAACATCACACAAACGTGGAAACAGCTCTGGATGGTTTTTGACAAAAACACACATCTCATATATGTATAAGCAGGGAACAGTTAAAACGTTTAGTTCCTTGAATAGAGGTCTACATGAAACCAAATTGTCCACGTCATATATGGCACGAATGCATGCCTTATGAAATCTAAATTTAATTAAAAATATATGAATATGATGAGAACACGATTTTGGATGAATAAAGAAAAGGTAGGGCAATTGCGATGCGATGTCATGGAATGAATATGGAACTGGGTTCTGGAACTAGCCTTTTAGGGTTAACCTTCGCCAGCGACAAAAAAGCGCCGCGATTGTCGCCGCGATTATCGCCGCGATTATCGCCGCGTTTATCGCCGCGATTATCGCCGCGATTAACGCCGCGATAATCGCCGCTACAAAAAAGCGTCCGTTAGCGGATACGCTTATGGGGTGGAAGGTAGTTAGTAGAAGTGCCGTTCGCTAGGTTCGTATCGTTTACGATTACGTCTGTTAAACCATGTCGATCGCTTCCAACTTCAGGAAGGGTGTCCTCACTTTGCGCCCCCTTCAACTTCCGAAAACACCAACAGCAACATGTGGCCCCAGTACCGATAGTAAAAAACAGCACTACGTAGATCACCACTGAAAAAAGAGGGTGGATGATTTAGTCACCATAAACAGCCCATCACCTTTTGGGATGATGGTAGTACTTATATCTATGGTGTTTTGGCACAGAATAGATATAAGGACTACCGTACAGAAAGGAAACTCTCCGCCCCGCCCCACAATGACGGGGCGGGCAAGGCGTTTTAGTTTTAAAGGAGACGGTCCAAAAATACCTCGAATTATTTTAACCGAACAAGCTTTAAATCAATCGATTGCTTATTATTAAGAGCTATAAGAGTCGCAGACCCCAAATCCGTGGGGTTTCGGAGATAAACGCTGATAATGTATGTATGAAATATAGGTACAGTTGGTAAAGTCCAGCATTTAACATTAATCAATACGAACGAGCTATATACCAATCGATGGCTTAGATCGATTTAAATAATTCTGTCTAAGTCGCAGACCCCAAATCCGTGGGGTTTCCGAGATAAACGCTGACAAAGTGTGTATGAAATATAATTTAAATAAAGTATCAATAACATATTTTCTAGAGCACTGATTGGACGTAAACCACGATAACTAAACTATATTTCTAGTTACATTATAACTAAATATTCGTCGAGCGGACTACGCTATAAGAAACGTTAATATTGCAAACCTTGTTGAATATTAGTAGGTGCTTGTTACACTGCACACAAGCATTTTGGCGCTGTAGGACGTAGCGTGAGCATAGCGTGAGGGACATGGTACTAAAGTTTGAAGTCTGGAGAGACCATCACGGCAACCATTTTCATATTGTACGTCAAAATTAGTTCTTTAGACGCACGCCAGTGCGTTAAATTCCAGCAAGTCCAGTTAAATTTAAAAAAAAATTAATTTCAGTGACACAAGATAATATGTTTATTATGATCTAAATAAACACAAAATAATCATAAAAACTTTATTTAACATAGTTACCTATACATATTATGACAACAATATATGCGCCATAAATAGCATTTTTAGGGTTCCGTACCTCAAAAGGAAAAAACGGAACCCTTATAGGATCACTTTGTTGTCCGTCTGTCTGTCCGTCCGTCCGTCCGTCTGTCTGTCAAGACCCTTTATATCGGAAACGCGTGGAGGTATCGAATTGAAATTTAAACCATATACTAAGGTCTACGGGCCCTTGAAGCTGTAAAAAAATCAAACTTCTAAGTTAACGTAAATAAAAGATACTGCCGTTTAGGGCGCAAAAAACGCATTTTCGATACTCTCAAAGGAATCAAAATTCATAGGGTACTTCCCGTTGACCTAGAACTATGAAATTTGGCAGGTAATAGCGTCTTATACTACACTTACAGGAATAAATCTGAAAACTGTATATTTGTAATTAAATCATAATAAAATATGGTCATTAAAATACGTAATTATTAATCATCTTGGTGAAACAACGGTATGCGCGGCCATAGTTTAACTTCTAATTACTTTTGGATTAATCGCGCCACTAATTCTTTTTAAAATATCAATATTTATTATTATTAAATTTTCAGATCCTTTCAAATATTGTTATAGTTAATTACTTTTAAAAATAAAATTAAAAAGTAATAAATTTGGCTCTAAATATTTTCGCAACATGGCGGTATGTCACGCTGTATGACAGGGGGTCTTTTTCTTCTTATTTTTGTTTTGGCAATCTATTTTCTTCTTGGAAGTAATTTTTGCCAGTGTCAAGTGTTGAATAGTTCAGTGGTAGATTGTTTCAGTTTACATTAAAATGCGGGTGCATCGCATTCCAATGTTGCTTGGAGCATTTGGCACCAAGTATAATCAAGACGGTTTACTCGGTGAGGTTAGCCGAGGTAGCCACCACTACAATAAAAGTCTCGGCTTCACACAACCAAAATCTCGCCTATTTCCATTATCCCACATATTGTTCAGTCAATATTTGTATGAGAATCCATTACTAACGTGTAATAATGGATTTTCATACAAAAATTGCCGGCGTCTGTCCAGTAATGTTTCTATTAAAACTCATTACACTCGTGTAATTCAGAAATGGAGCGAACTTTTCAATGAAACACAATTAATATAGGTATCAAATGTCGCCTTGATGAGCGAGCACATTCCAATTTTTTTTTTTTAATATTCGGTATACTGGTATCACGTGGAAGGCCTTGATGAGCACATTCCAAAATATTGAAAAAAATAAAATAAAAACGAAAAAAAACTGTTTTGGTGCAATATGGGTATCAAATGAAAGGCCTTGATGAGCGCATTCCAAAAAGATAAAAAAAACGAAAACAAAATTTTTTTCCAATACCTATGGGTATCAAATGAAAGTTTTTTGTAAAGTTTTTTGGAATATGCTCATCAAGGAGCATATTCCAAAAAACTGAAAAAAAAATAAAAACGAAAGGTAATTTTTTTTTGCAATATGGGTATCAAATGAAAGGCCTTGATGAGCACATTCCAAAAAACTGAAAAAAAAAAAACGAAAAAAAAATATTTTTTTTGCAATATGGATATCAAATGAAAGGCCTTGATGAGCACTTTCCAAAAAACTTGAAAAAATAATGAAAAACTGGAAATAAATGAAAAAAAAACGGTTTTTTTTTTCAATATATGTATCAAATGAAAGGCCTTTATGTGCACATTCTACTTTCTATTTTCTTTTTTCAATTACTTTAAGTAATTTAAAATGAAAATAAAAAGCTTAGAACTTTTAAAACTAAAAAGTTAAAAGTTTAAAAGTACTACACAAGCCTTGGCCGCATCTAGGCATTGATGGACTCACGTATGTTCTTCAATGCCTGTCTTGAGTGCCGCTGCAGTAGTGTACTATTCCATTTCAAACCTTCGCCCGTGGTCAATTCTTTGTCGTAATCCCTGGAAGGGTTATTTTCTACGTGGCGACAAAGGATTTCAAATGGTTATCTATATATAGCAGTCTGCTGAACGGATTTTGATGGTATTTTTTTACAGTTTGGTAGCTTGGAGTCCAACTTATAATCTAAGCAATTTTTCACATAATTCCGGTAGGTAGAACCTGGAATAAAGCTTGAACTCTCCGTAGTACAGTTTTCATATAAAAAACTAATAACTACCAACCACTTTTTTTCAAAATATTTCCTTTGTACTGACACAACTTTTCTATAGCTTTATTTTTTGTATAGATGTAGGTCTGGAACCCTCGGTGGGCGAGCCCGACTCGCACTTGTCCGGTTTTTTTTAATTTCACGCAACTGTGTTTTTCCATCCTTCGAGCCATCGTCGACATAGTAGCAAATGCTGATATTTGACAAAAAAGGAGCTTCTAAAACTACCAAAAGACCATGTATATATTGAATTTATGTTCTTTATGTTACGATTACGACTCAAAAGTAATTGTATGTGATCGCGGCTGTAATAAGGGCTCCATGAGCTGGAGTCCTATGAAATCAAGATGAGACAATGGATTATTTTTTATTATTACATTATAAGAATAGTAGATTGTTATACAAGACGCTAAAATGACCCATTGCATACAAGGTAGTTTTATTCCCGAGCTTTAGCGAGGGAATAAATAGAAACCGAGTTTCAATGGGTTTTAGCGTCGTGTGTTATACTCTACTTTTCACTACGATTGCGAGAAAATAAAATACAATATTAAATACCTAGTTTATACTTCCGTAAACGAATCCACTCGTTTTTCTTTTCTATGCTGCACTTCATAAACTTTTCATACAGTATGATTTGTGCTTGACGGCAAAAGATTAAAATTATTTCTTTCCTATTACAGTCACACAAATTAATCAGTTTGCAATTAGAGAAAAATTCTAAAGATTTCGCGCCAGTGCCTTTTTACCCGACTGCAAGAGGGTTATGTTTTTCGCGCGTATCTTGTAAGTATGTAAGTTTGTTACCCGACTGCAAGAGGGTTATGTTTTTCGCGCGTATCTTGTTTGTATGTAATATTCTTTATTACCTCATATCTTTCAAACGGCTGAACAGATTTCCATGATTAACATATCGTTAGATTTGTCTCGTCAGCCCAAGTGTTCTTAAGAAGGTGGCGTTATAAAAAACCAACATGGCGGCTGTACGGTGCTATTATACGTAGCGGAATAAATTTTTTTTTAGAATACTGCAATATGGGTGTCAAATTAAAGGGCTTATTATAAGGATTTCAAAAAGGTATATCATATAAATAATAACTGAAAATAAATAAATAAAAAAATAAATTTAAATAAATTAAAAACCCGCCTGCCTAAAAAGACAAGTCAACTGAAAAGATGGAAACAAGATTAAATATTAAAGGCAACATTATAACATGCAGTCGGAGGCATATAACTCAAATCATTCATAATGTCACTTTCTTTATGCATGCCTCCGACTGCATTTTATAATGTTGCCTTTAATATTTAATCTTGTTTCCATCTTTTCAGTTGACTTGTCTTTTTAGGCAGGCGGGTTTTTAATGTCTACAGTAACACAATGCACGCATTCTACGATTAAAACTTAAAGTCACAGAGTATAATTAAGTCTATGATTTCACCATGGAAATAGTACTATAAACCGGATTGAGCGCTTCGCCCAAAACGAGCCGACAGAGAGGTCAAGTAGATGTATGTGTCCTTTTCTTTGTTGTTGTTTGAATGGTCTTGACGAGTACTCTGATAGGCGGTGGTATATTTTTAGTTTAGCTCGTTAACTAAAAAAAGAAAATTAATATTTATTTAAAAAAAATATTTTTAAAGAACAAATTATTTATCACGTTTTTATTAAGTTGCTTTTTTGTTTTTATTTTTTAAATATGGTAATTCAACCAATTAAAATCTATTTTATTCAATTCAATTTAATTTTAAAGTGTAAATAATTACGAAACTTTAAAGTTTATTCCAATTTTTAATAAAAATGCAATGTGCGTGAACTTCGGAAAAACAAATAAATGTTGGAAAAACAAGTAAAAGTAGGAAAACATTGTCTAGTGATCTGTAGTTAAAAAAAGATGCAAACGATTTTCGATTTTATTGACGTTTGAAATTCGATTGCTTTTTCCCATAATTATACTTGTACATTTACTTTGCTGTTTCATTAAAAACTGTTATTTTGGTAAAGATGTCAATAAGGTCTAAAATACTTGCACCAATTTCTTTACTTGTGAAGTTAATAAAATGGGTGCAAAAGATTTACGACGACACAATGTTTAAAATATAAAAAAAAAACAAAATGGCGGCCAACTTGTTTGTTTTTGGGCCGATTTCGATAAAACTCAGTTTTTGGTAATTTTTGACAAGAAAATAACAACGCAATTTTTAAAATACTAAAATATAAGATGGCGGCCAAATTTTTTGTTTTTTGGGCCGATTTCGATGAAACTCGGTTTTTGGTACTAATTAGACAAGAAAATAACAACTCAATGTAAACTGATGGAAAAATCAAAATTTATCAAAATGGCTGCTAATTTGTTTTTGGGTTAATTTTGATGTGACTCGGTTGAAAAAACAAATAAATAATTTGGCTGCCATCTTAGATTTTTTTTATGATATTCCGTTGCTGTTTTCTTGTCAAAATAATACCAAAACCCGAGTTTCATCAAAATCAGCCCACAAGCAAAACAGTTGGCCGCCATCTTGGATTTTTTGTATTTATAAAATTGCATTGTTATTTTCTTGTTAAAATAGTACCAAAAACCAAGTTTCATTTAAATCGGCCCAAGAACAAAAAAGTTGGCCACCATCTTGAATTTTGTAAGTTTTCAACATTGCGTTGTTATTTTCTTGTCATAATCGTACCAAAAACCGAGTTTCATCAAAATCGGCCCAAAAACAAAAAAGTTTTGACAAGAAAATAACAAAGTAATTTTTAAAGTATATAAAATTCAAAATGGCGGCCAACTTTTTTTTTGTGGGCCGATTTCGATGAATTTTGGTTTTTGGTACTATTTTGAGAAGAAAATAACAACGCATTTTTAAAATATTAAAAATTCAAGATGGCGGCCAACTTTTTTGTTTATGGGCCGATTTCGATGAAACTCGGTTTGTGGCACTATTTTGATAAGAAAATAACAACGCATTTTTTAAGTATTAAAAAATTCAAGATGGCGGCCAACTTTTTTGTTTATGGGCCGATTTCGATGAAACTCGGTTTTTGGCACTATTTTGATAAGAAAATAACAACGCAATTTTTAATATTTAATATTAAAAAATTCAAGATGGCGGCCAACTTTTTTGTTTATGGGCTGATTTCGGTGAAACTCGGTTTTTGGCACTATTTTGACAAGACAATAACAACGCAAAGTTAAAAATATTAAAAATCCTAGATGGCGGCCAACTTTTTTGTTTTTAGGCCGATTTCAATGAAACTTGGTTTTTGGTACTATTTTGATAAGAAAATAACATAATAAGTATTAAAAAATTCAAAATGGCGGCCAACTTTTTTGTTTATGGGCTGATTTCTATGAAACTCGGTTTTTGGCACTATTTTGATAAGAAAATAACAACGCAATTTTTAAATATTAAAAAATTCAAGATGGCAGCCTACTTTTTTGTTTGTGGACCGATTTTGATGAAACACGGTTTTGGGTACTATTTCCACATGAAAACAACAACGCAATGTTGAAAGTATTAAAAATCCAAGGTGGCGGCCAAATTCTTTTCTTGTTCTTCTTTTTTTCAACCCAGTAATATCAAAATCAACCCAAAAACAAAATTAGCAGCTATTTTGACCTTTTGACATTGTTTACGTTGTATATTACCATATTTTTAAATCAAAACAACTGCTTTTTACTTAACGAGCTAAACTGAAAATATACCACCTTCTATCAGAGCTCTCGTCAAGAGAAATCAAACGAGCTCAAACTCAATGGGGTTGCATGGTTTTATTACAGAATTCCAGTGGCCTTCTTTCGGCTTCATCATCAGACCCTGGAAACTATTTCCTATCAGAGTACTCGTCAAGACCATTCAAACAAGCCCAAACTCGATGGGGTTGCATGATTTTATTACAAAGTTCCAATGGCCTTCTTCCGGCTCCTTCATCAGCCCCTTGAATATTATTCCCCAACAGAGTACTTGCCAAGACGATTCTAACGAACCCAAACACGATAGGGTTGTATGGTTTCATCATAGTGTTCCTGTGGCTGGCCTGTGGATACCATAATATTACATTACCTTCTAGTTCTGTGTTCAAAGTTTCAAGTCTCTAGTTCATCGGGAAGTTGGTATAAAATCGTTTGCAAAATTTGTGCTCATATACGCCGTGCGTTTTTGTTTACGGTTTAGTACAGCGTGCGGTAAGTTGATTTTACCGCACGCCCGCGCCGTGCGTTTTTGTTTACGTACGTTTTTTTTAATTTCTACTAGCTTCCACCCACGACTTCGTCCGCGTGGACAGTAGAAAAATATCACGACCAGTTTAAAATGACCTCTTTAGTGTATGAAAGCTAGTACTAAGGAGAGTTCAAGCTGTTTCCCTGGTTCCGCCCACCTGAATTTAATGAAACATAGCCTAGATTTTAAGTTAGACCTTAATCTACTAAACTATGAAAATCCCATCAAAATTCTTTAAGTGGTTTTTGCGTAATACGCGCACAAATATTTGGAATTTACAGTTTTATTATATGTATAGATTACAATTTCAGTAGTACTTATAATGTTTTAATACTCGTGACGATTATAAACCCTCGCCTGCGGCTCGGGCTTATAAAACGTCAACTCGTTTTAAAAACCTCCTTATACCAACCTTATATCATAAACTACTAATTCAAAAAGTGTGTTTTATTTTGGTTATGGCAGGGTTTGTTTATTTCTTTCTTACTTGTAATTTTACGGAAAAACAAAAATATAATGGTTTTATCTAATGATAATAAAGATTATATAATTGTTCATGTATCACTAGTAATAAATTAAATATCGTTTTCAGATCAAAATGAGTATCATTTTAAAGGCCGGATTTGTATCACTACAATGTAAAATTTCAACCACAAACCGTTTGCAAAGGAAAACTGTTGGTATCTGCTGGACATGTCCGAGATGTAGAGGTATGTCGTCTTTCCAAGAAGCGCTTGGGAATCGGTAAAACTTAAATTTACTATTTCTGCCAGTATACTTGCAGTTTACAACACAACAACTGCTGTGACCCATTTTTGTTGGCGAAATAATGGGATTATAAAAAAAATCGTATAGATATGTCTTAGATTATTTATATGTCAAGATGGACAGTCGAAGTACGAACGCGTCAAAAAAATGGTCACCCAACTGTTGGGTGATGCGCTGTCAGTGTCAATTGTGCCATCATTGTTTACGTACGTGCAGCGTGAGAAAATTTTATTGTTAAAAATGAGGACTTGTGCAGTAAAAGTGTGCAGGAACTATCAAGGACGATATAAAACAATAAATAAAGTCACCTATCATCGGTAAATACCTCAATTTCGTACCAATTCATGTTTTATAAATAAAATAATTTCTAGTACAAATTTGTATTGTGTTGTCAGCTTACTCACTTAAAAGTCCCTAGTAGTTAGGGAGGCGAGGTAGCTAAATGGCGTAATTCAACGGCGCCGTCGAGACCTATCAAAATCGAAAGATAAAATAATTTCGAAAAGAAAAGCTCGTATGGTAAAAACCATTTTAGCGGTGGGTTAGGCGTGTACGGTTTTTCAAAAATGTAAAAAAAAACAGTAACTTGGGCATTCTCGAGCGCGTCAGATATTCATACTACGTATGCCCCAAGTGCCTCTGATAACAACGGTAAACTAATCTGCCGGTTTGCGTGGTGGGGGTAGGCATATAAAGTAGTCAAAAATGCAAAAAAAAAAAATTTACTCGAGCGCGTCAGATTTTCGGAAGGGGTGTTAAGTAGGCCCCAAGGAAGCTCCCTTTAAAAAAACTGACGATTTCGGCGTGACCATAAGTTACGATGAATTTTTGAAAATGCAAAAAAGAAAAGTTTTTTTGAAATACTCGAGCGCGTCAGATTTTCATAGGGGAGGTTTATCTCGGTATCCTGAAAGCATATTTTCTTAATCTGACAAAAATGTTGGTGTGTTCTCTTAATCTGACCGGAAAGGTTTTTTGGTTTTTTTTTCCTTTCTTTCTCCTTGATAGAACGGGGAATTTAAGAATGACAATAAAACGATAGTTACAACCAACGTAAATGTAGATGAAATGTAGTACGAATTGTATACAGATACGCGTAACTTTTTCCGAGTCCACGAAAATTGTCGAGAAGCTTTAGAAAAAAAAAATTTTTTTTGAGATATAATAAAAGTAACATAATTTAATCATCGTTATTTCATATCAATTTTTTTTTAACACCCTCAGTTTTCAAGATATACTCAAAAAACCGGGAATTTGAGTTTTTTTGATGCTTCAAGTCAAAAAGTTTTAACTTTGGACAAAAATGTAAAGAGACCTTTTTTGTGTAAAATAAAATTACCTTTTTTGTTTATTTAAACTTTTTTTTTGTAAAATGTATCGTTCGCGACTTATATGCCGCAACGCGTTTTTCGGAAGACGAAATGGCTCCTCCACACTCCCGGTCATGCGGAAACCGGCAGATTTTGTATTTTTAGTACGTTTTAGATTATATTCTTCAAAATAAAAAAATAAAAAATCGCGCTCGAGAATGCCGGATTAACGTTTTTTTTTTACAAGTTCCCGACCCTATAATTCGGCGGTGTCAAGGACTTATCGTCAGATTAGTTAAATTTAGTCTTAAAACACTAAAATCAACCCCCAATATCTTAATCTGACGCGCTCGAGTATTTCAGACTATCGATTTTTTTTTACTAATCTGATCGTCTATCCTAGGCGCGCGTCACTACATATAGAGCTAAATACTTTACAAGGTTGTTCTATTAGGTCCAAGGTATCTCTCATATCTTAAACTGCCACGCTCGAGTATTACCGAAAATTCCCCTATTCGCCTCCCTAACTATAGTCAACTTAAAAGGCCTGGTAAAAGGCCTCAACAAAGCCTCAGCCTTGTACCAGGTGTACTCTGACATTCAAAAACAAAAACGTTGTGGAAAAAAATTTTGTTGTTAGATCAATTTGTTATAGTACCTACTACGTTTGATTTCACGTAATATTACTACGTTATACTGCTTATTACCTACTAGCTTTAGGGATGTCGTAAGTGAAAAAAATATATATTTTCAAAAATATCAAAAATAATTTCGATACCAGGAAAAAATATCGATATATCGGGAATATTTTCAAGAAAATATTAACGTTTAGAATTTCTAGTGTTTTAGGTGTGTCTACCATACAATTTCAATTCAAAATCAAAAACATTGATATTTACTTGTTATTCAAATATTGAAATTATCTTTTACTAGCTTTCGCCCGCGACTTTGTCTGCGTGGAAATTTTTTTGGCTATCCCTCGGGAACAGTACCTTTTTTCGGGATTAAATGTACCCTATGTCTTTCTCTGTACCCTTGGCAAAGTGTATGTAAAATTACATGAGGATCGGTTCAGTAGTTAAGACGTGAAGGCGTAACAAACAAACAAAGAAACGGACTTTCGCATCCTTACTAATATTATAAATGCGAAAGTCCGTTTGTTTGTTTATTTGTTTGTTATATTAGTGACTATCATAATATTAGTGAGGATGAGGATGAGGATAATTTAAAAATTACTGATAATAAAAAAAAATTATACGTTTTCGATACTTGACATTTTATTTCGATGATACATCGCTAAATCGGAATATTAAATTACATAGTACCATAAGGTATTAATGAGTCTACCCTTTATGGCAGAACTTTTTATGTCATAATTTTATTATGCATAACAACTAATGGCATAAACTTCATGTCGCAGAAAATCGTTTGGCATAGGTACACTCATTTATCATACACTTAAAACGCAAAATTTTGTAAGCCAAACGCATGCCAAACGAAATTCTGCGAATAAAAATTTTGCCAAAGGTATTTATGCCTAATGAAATTCTGCCATCTGAATAGTATGCCATTGTAAATTCGGACATGTAAACATTCTGCCAAACAATAATTATATTAAACAATTTTTATGCCTTTTATGTAAAGACGGTAAAGTGTTATTCTTTTTTTTACATAAATTTCCATGAATGTCTTTGATTTTGGGTTGGCTGTCACTTCGACTGAGATTTCGATACCACCTAAAAACTAGTAAACGATAAAAGCTACAGCGTTGAAGTCTTAGAGATCTTGTCTAATAGATCTTGGTAAATTCTTTTGCGTTACATATTATGGACTTACCCGGTTAACATTTGCAATGGTGATGTAATTAGCTTTCGTCGGGAGCACCTATAGTAAAAGCTGTAACTTCAAAGTAATAGACCGATTCTTCTGAGTAATGTTAGATGAGTGTACTGTGTCTGTGTAATAACTATGAAGTTTAATCTGTTTATTCGTGAAATAAATAAAATATATTTTTGACATTATGTTTGATTATAGTCGAGTAGAGTTAATTTATCGATAAACCAAAATAACAACCAAAAATTTACCACATCTCTAAGAACATCTGCTCTCTAAATGTACCTCCGATAACGTAGTCTATTTACTACATAGGTATCCTTATAATAAGGATAGCTAGGTATGTTAGTATCAATTATATTTCTTACAAAGACCATAGGATAGGTAAGACACGATTTACGTAGTATTTTTCGTAGATTGTAAATAGACTCGATAGTCCTTGCTAAATTCCCCACATTTTTAGGAAACCTTTCAACACCTGGTATCATTATGCACGCACACATGGTTGAGTAGAATGACGCGGCGCGAGTGTAGCTACGTAGCTATAACGCACACCAGCCAAAAAAAGTTGGCTCGTTTTATTTGTACGTAAAAAGCGGCAGCACTCTATCTTGACATATAAATAATCTAAGAGATATGTCTAACAGATTGCTTCGACATTGACAGATGACAGAGCCTATATTATTTCTACTTTTTGCCACCATGAGCGCTGCGATCCATTATTTTAGTAGGTACTTCGCACCATAGAGTAAGATAAAAAATAGGGGTAGAGAGCCCTCTCGCGTTTTTAAGACATTTTGAAGCGCCGACGAGAGATGAAGGCACTTCCTTTACAATAATGTCACTTAGTATAGGAGTGTCAAGAGTGTCCCCCCCCCCCCCTGCTTCGCACCCAGCGAATTGGTATAGCTTGTTCGTATTAATTCTGGGTTTTTAGTCCATGTATTTTGGACCGTCTCTTTTGAGATTTTTGCATTCACAATGGCATTTTTATACAATACTAAATAATACAGGGTGTAAAAGACCTTCAACGGAGCCGAGGTCTACGTATCCTGCCAATCATTAGGACCATTTTTGTTCAAAATTATTGCTGGGAAACAATTTTCCTTTTTTGTGTCAAAAGAGCATTGCATATACCACCCAATGTAAGGCGCGCAACAGACCGCGCCTGCGAGTAGTGCGAGTGCGTGCCATAGAGTATATTATTATACTAGAGATAGAGTTATCCAAAGAGAATGTAAAAATAACTAGGAGTTATCAGTCAGGGGCCGTACCAGCTTTTGGTACAAAAAAGTCTTACCAAAGAAAAGTAGCAATGTATCACATACATCTGTCAAATGAAAGCGATTACGATAGCCATGTAAAGTTAGCCGGCACGGCCCCTCCCCTGACGTAATGATCAACGCCATCTAGCGAAATGTGACAAAATATGTACGATATACTTTACTTTAAAGGTACTAGTAGGTTTCTATAATATATCTCTTGACTTGTAATTTTTTAGGGAGGTAACTAGTGGCTATATTTGACAATTTCTTGAAAAAAATGTTAATAAATCACTGTATCGCAAATTAGTGATTACTATATAAAACTATGAAATCCACACGACACCGCGATCCAGCACGGGATAGCGACATCTATCGACTATTTGAAAAACGAAAAATGTACGCCATCTAGCAAATCGTTATGTGACTAAAATCTTAGGCCGCGCTTCTTTAGTAGTGAGTCAAGTACAAAGTGAAAAGCCCCGTGCGTGCTACACAGCCGCGTGCGCCGCCCGAGTTGAATTTAAAATGTGCGTGCGCATGAACATGTTACATCGAGGGATGACGTTTTGAAGCCATTGTTTTATACGAAATACTTAATGATAAATGTTTCATTGGACAAAAATTAGGATTTAAGGCATAAAATTAGTTTTCGTAAAAATCTTGAAAAAATGATTTGACTTTCACCTTCAATAACTACGTCACGTTTATTGTATGGGAGCCCCCCTTAAATATCTACATCATCTGTGAAAATTTCAACTGTCTAGCTATCACGGTTCATGAGATACAGCCTGGTGACAGACAGACAGACAGACGGACAGCAGAGACTTAGTAATAAGGTCCCGTTTTTACCCTTTGGGTACGGAACCCTAATTAAATAAAAATAAGCCATAAACTCCAAAATTACGTGTCGTAGGCTAGTCAAATTTCAACTTACAATACAATACAACAACGTCTGTGATTTACATTATAACACACCCCTGGCACTCCATACAAGCGTCACGTTTCAACTACCTATTGCACAGACGCTACACAGTGACGTTTTTGCACACGCGCAACTGTGTGCGAGCTATTGAATGAGCACACGGATCGGCACACGGATGGGCATGGGCGCCGGTAGGGTGAGGTAATTGATTGTGGGGCGGGGCGGAGAGTTTCCTTTCTGTACGGTAGTACTTATATCTATTCTGTGATAATAACATACTTGCGTCGTGTGACTTGATTGTTTAATTGCTAATTATTATGCTTTAAGTTATCGAACGAATAGAAAAACGGCCATTTGTTTAGGGGGGCTTATTAATTTCTTAGGCGGGAACTGAACCCGCGACCTTTGGAATTCCGATCCAATGACTCAGTAGCCCAGTTGGAAAAGCGTTGGACCGGATTTCCAAAGGTCGTAGGTACGAATCCCGCCTGAAAAAATGATAACGAGTCGATTTTTACTACAACCCAATATTAAAGCCGTTTTAAGTAGGTAGATATTGTTGTTCAACTTCCATACCATGTATAATTGTTGCAGTATTATCTTCTTTAGGTAATACCACGTGCAACTCGTCATGTGTTGATGACAAATTTCTTAGAAATTCCTCCTGCCGTTCTTGTGCTTCTTGTTTTGCTTTCATCTGTTGAACCACATATTCAATCACCTCCTTTTCTTGCTCTGGAGACATCGTAATACCTATAAAAAAAAAAAATTTTATAGTGAAAACTTCTAAATAACGCATCTAACGTTGTATGCTTTTTTAAGACATCAACACTAGTGTCACCATAGCAACGCGCTAATTTTTTAATTCAATGTCAAAACTCTATACTTTCTGTCAAGCTATGGATAAGACTTTCGTACAATACTGTTCTGTCCAATGATATTATAATATCATTGGTTCTGTCTGTATTCGTAAATTCAAATGCAGAGTAAATTCGTAAGACGGCAATTCATGCAAAATTATTCCCTAACAATTCCAAAATATTAAAAATGCACAACGTTAATATTCAAGTTTTCACTTCTGCCGGCACTCCCGGAGTGTAACCCGATTTTTTTTATTTATTGGACATTGTTACTGTAACGGTTCTAAAAACCTACTACTTATAATTAATACTTACTGTTGTATTCCTCTTAAAAATTCAATACATTCGCTTAACCATTAACTACTTGTTATTGTTTTCATATTCTGATAGGTGAATTACGTTAGCTACAGCCGGAGGATCAAAAAAAAAACAAAAACTTTTTATAAGTTTAATTATTGAAACATAAGTGACAGACAGAAGTGACCGATTCGATGCAAGAATACAAATTGATATAAAATAAGTAAATTATTGATATTGACGGAAATGCAGCAACACGTGGCCAGTTGACCTCGATGCATCGGCGCACGACAATAGAGTGTGGCTGCTGCGTAAGCGTTCTTCCTTCGATGCGCGTACATAATTCCTCCACCCCGAGAACAGCGACTATTTTAGGACTTTTAGGGAAAATGTCGCTGGAGTGGTTTTATCCATTTTCATCATCCTGATGTCTTCGGGATCTGCGTAAGTATGTTCCTTGGTAGTTAAGTTCGGAGGGTGTTCAGCTGGTTCCTTAGATTTCCAGGTTTTATAGCGTTGGGTTACAAGGGCTGCGATGAGAACAATGACACCTAAAAGTATCAGACCGTAAAACGGGATAGTCGTATGATACAGCGTTTCATCTTGTAGTCGTTCCAGTTGCCACCTCTAGGTGGCTCCATCATAATCTCGTTCTGGATGCTGTGTAGTCCTTCTAGGTCGATGGTGTTCAACCTGAGATGATGTGGCTTATCGATACCCACTTTGCTGTAGGGGATTTTCATAAGTTTCAGAGGCTGGCCCTTGATCTCGTCGTTCTCGTTGATGATGGTGAACTCAGCAGTTTGCAGGTAGCATTTAAGAGGAATAGTGATTAAATAACTTCCCTGTAGAAACGTAGTGTCTTGACTGCCGCATGTCGATCTCACCCTGGTCGAATACGGGAACGATATTACGTAGTGCTGATCGTCGAGTTTTTCTAGGGCTTCCTTGGTTAGGGAGACTGAGGTAAAATGGCAGGATTCACCGAGGGCTTGTGACGTGATCAGGTTCTGTATGCAGTCTGGTTGAGTGCGAAGCTGAGTACTTATCTTTCGTTCGCAGAGGTACCAGGAACTTAACTTCGGGCATTCAGCCTCCATGTACACGAATGATTTCTCGTTTTTTGCAAGGAAGGGAAATGGTGGTATAAGGATTTGTTGGTCTTTATTAGGAACAAGGGATAATTTATGGAAATCGAATTCATTTTTAGAAACTATGGGGAATTTGAAAACTATTACTACCTGTTTCGTTATTTGTATAGTAACCTGACTTAATGACGTCATAGTAATCTCTATAATCGACGTTTAGGACTTGCTCCTTACTATATAAGGTATCTAATTTATTTAGCATAGTTTTTAGTACATCTACAGTAATCATGGAATGGTGCGTAGTCCCTACTCGAATAAAAGCTAACATATTTTCTACTCTCATCAATTCTACTACAATGTCTTCTATATTTTCACAGAGGATATCTAATAGTTGAGCAAACTTAGCGTATTTTATTAAACTACTTTCTCTATAAGCATCTTTCTCTAATAACAACTCTAAAGTGGAATTGATTTTACTTTGATTTTCAACTATTTTATTGAGAATTGGTATTTATTCATCCATTCTTTATTAAGTCTAGTTTGGCTATTGGATTCGGATACAATTTTATTTTGATTACTTTGTAATTCTTTAACAATTGTGTTTTACCGTATAGCGTCAGAATGATCTAAATTACCGGTAATGCTCTTAACTATAGAACCTAGGCCATCTATGAGCCCTCTCTTAACGCGACTGTCAGGTTCAAGGGAATTCAACTGGGTTAGTGCATTATTAATTTTATTAGAGAGATATTCTATTTGTAGTTCGTATAAAAGGTAAGTGTCGTTAGGAAATCGGGAACGGTAAGTCTGTAATTGATCCTGTACTAAGTTAATGTTAGTTTCTAAATCGTCCAGTCGTATGTACTGTATGAATGTGTGGTACTGTTCAGTTAGTCGCGCTGCCCAAGTCTGTAAGGTAGTAGTCCTGGTCCTTCGGCTAAGCTCTCAAGTTTTATCTCTTGAGCGCGCGTCATTAGGCTGGTCAGTGTCAGGATTATTCTGTAACAATTTAGCTGTATGAGGAACTCGTTTTAATCGTGACTTAGCTATAGGGCCACGTTTCTTTGACGTGTATATATGGATTGGTAAATCTGCTAGTACTGTATCTTGGGTAAAACGAGGAGCAGTTTTTTGTCGGCTAGCAGCTGGATTTTTAATAAATATCTGTTGTGAAGGTAAATATTATATTTCAGGTTCCCTATCTTTATTGCGATTATTAATTAGAGCAGTGCAATCGGCAATGGCCGTGTCGTTGATGATTTCATAAACTTTATTTATCTGTTCCCTATGGTTTTGGACGTATTGCTGTAATAAATGTTGCGTCAGGTCGATAGAAATAGGATCTCTAGGATTAAAGTGTCCAGTTAACAGGTCGAATGGTCGACATTTTGTGAAACTGTGAATAGAACTATTATAAGCTATAATAGCATAGGGCATTAGATTAATCATATGTTCATCCTTCTTTTGTAGTTTCAGTATACGGAGATGCTCAAGTAGGGTGGAATGGAAGCGTTCTACGTTACCATTATCGTTAGGGGAATGTGCTAGTATCCTGTGATGGTTTATTTGATATAATCTTACAAATTCGGCAAAGAGTTGGTTCGTGAATTCTGTACCGTTGTCGGTAACTATGGTAAGTGGTACCCCGTGGTGTGTACAATAAACTAACAATGCGTGTAGAATACTTACTATGGTACCGTCACGTAAATGATATGCCTGACCATATTTAGTAAATACATCTATAAATGTAACATATTTTTCGTTTTGGACTGTGAACAGGTCCATGTGAATTATTTCAAATGGTTTAGTCGCCGGAGGTACTACATTGAACTGGGGTCGAACGGGATTACGATCGTATTTACCCTGACCGCATATGGTACATAAATTTTGAGATGTGATCCTTCATCTTAGGCCAATAATATTTGCGAGAAAGGGCTAGATAACTTTCTGTTATCCCACGATGGTTTGTTTTACCTTCGTGGTACAACCGAATTATATCTTGCTGGCGCAAATATTCCTTGACATTTTCTAGCTCTGTTTTGGCAAGAACAAGGTTCATGGCTGAACTTCTAAATTTATCTTGGAGTATAGGAATTATAGAGTACATAGCAAGGGTTGGCATTATCATAATGGCAGTTTTAACCTTTGGATTGACATATTCCTTTACAACGTTAACTACGTCTTCCTCTAGGTTATTTTCAGATAGCTGTACTGCAATTCGCGTGTGGGTGTCAAAAGGTTTAGTTACTACAGGCCTACGTTTTATATATCCTACAACTGTGAAGAATATTTGCCGATAAAATTTATTTAGTGGTTTATTTACAATGGGTATTTCTAAGATGGGATGTTCATTGCTGGTATGAGCTGTTTCAGTGGATGACCGTTGATCGGGGTTCGGAGCTATACTTTCAGATGGATTCGCTATGAGTGAACTAAGTTCCTTAAGGCTTTCTATAACGGACTCTATTTCCTCGTTGTGGATTTCAATACGGGATAGGGCGTCGGCATTCGTATTAGCTTTTCCCTTCTTATACATCACTGTAAAGTCGTATTCGCTTAGTTTCAGTCGCCACCTGTTGAGACGAGAATTTGGTTCCTTCAAATTTATCATCCACTGCAGGGGTTTGTGGTCAGTCAGTACCTTGAACTTCCTTCCAAACAGGTATGGTCGAAAGTATTTAGTAGCCCAGACTATAGCAAGAAGCTCTTTTTCGATTGTACAGTATTTCTGTTCGCTATCGTTAAGAGTGCGCGAAGCATAACAAATAGGTTTATCGTATCCTATAGGTCCTTGGGATAGAATTGCTCCAATAGCGAAGTTCGAAGCGTCGGTAGTTAAAAGGAATTCTTTATTAAAATCAGGGTATTGTAATATTGGGTCGTTTGTGAGGAGAGTTTTACATTTCTCGAAGCTTTCTACATAGTCTGGATCAAAAGTTATTTTCTTCCCTTTCTTTAGGCACTGAGTCATAGGTTTCGTGATATGGGCGAAATCTGGGATAAATTTGCGGTAGTAACCGAGAAGTCCTAAAAACTGTTTAATTTCTTTTTGGGATTTTGGAATAGGGTAGTTTTTAATGGCAGTTATTTTATCAGGATTCGGTTTAATACCGTCCTTGCCGATGATGTGACCAAGGTAAGCCGTTTCAAGCTTCAGAAATTCGGACTTGTCCATTTGTATTTTGAAATTGGACTCCCTGAGTCTCTCAAAAACCTTTTCCAGGTTAAGGATGTGCTCCTGGAGCGAGGTACTGAATACTACTATATCATCTAGGTACACCAGACATATCTCATTCTGGAGGCCTCTCAACACGTTATCCATCACGCGTTGGAAAGTGGATGGTGAGTTCTTAAGGCCCATAGGCATACGAAGGAATTCGTAATGCCCGTGCTCTACATTAAAGCCTGTTTTTGGGATGTCCTGGGGGTGCATTTCAACCTGATAAAAGCCGCTTGCCAAGTCTATGGTACTAAAATATTGGCATTTACCTAATTTGTCAAGTACGTCGTTTATGTTAGGTATTGGGTATTTATCGTCAATCGTCTTTTCATTCAGTTTTCGGAAGTCAACAACCAGTCGCCACTTTTGGTTCCCTGATGCGTCTATCTTTTTTGGTACAACCCAGATTGGAGAGCTCCAAGCCGAATCAGATGGTCTTATTATGCCCTGCTCCAGCATCTTATTTATTTAGTCACTAACTTCTTGTCTATGTATGAATGGGTAGCGGTAACTCTTTGTATGGACCGGTACCTCGTCAGTTGTTCTTATCTGGTGTTTAATTTTATTGGTAAAAGTTAAGGGCTCACCTTCTACATAAAAAACGTCCGAGTATAAAGAACAAATAGCTATAAGATTAGCCTTTTCTTCTGCATTTAGATGATCTGTACGCAGTCGCGAAATTACCTCGTCAGTACGAGTCCTAGGTTGGTTAAAATCTATATTAAATAGTTCCGCGTGAGCCGGTTGGTCAAGTGAAAGAATAATATCATTTGGTGTTGGGTTTTCAATCTCTAAATAGCCGCGGTTATCATTTACTGTGGTAAGACAATCGTGTATAATGCAATTACATATTACTTGTTGCCTGATATAAACTTCTCCATCCTGGGTGTCTATGGAGATTCTGACTAACTTTGAGGATTGCGCTGGGATGATGTCCTCATAGAGATTGACGTTACGCGAGTTGTACATCTTAATTGGGTTGGACGACGATCGGGTGACAAGTTTCCCTTCTTTCAAGTCTATCTTGGATTCCCACTTAGTCAGGAGGTCTAGTCCTATTAAACCGTCAAAATAGTCATGGAATTGGTAGATAAAAAGTTTTATAAAGTCAGTGTCATTGAATTCGTTGAAGCATGGTATTGTAATAGAATACTCGTTACGAGTCGTAGCATGTACGTTTGTCACTTCGAATGGGTCATAGTTGAGAGGATAGTCAGTAAAGTATCTTTCAACGGCTTTTGGGCTGATAAAGGATTGGTTAGCGCCTGTGTCAATGAGTAGTTTTAAAGGAGGGTCAAGGATTTGTACGTAGGGTAGTTGTCTTTGTGTCTGAAGATTTATTTCTATTTTGGCTTCTTTGAAAACGGAGTATTGTAAAAATCCTGATTAGGATTACTGGGTCCCGGTTGTGGTTCACTTAAGTCAGTCATGTCAGGACCATCAGTGATAGCTTCGGTTTGGTCAACTGTTGTAAAGTCACTGTAATTGTCATAGTCCAAGGGTCCTGCATAATAAGGGTAGTCAGGCTCGTCGTAGTACTCTGTGGGGTAGTATGATCCGTCATAATTATAGAACTCGTTAAGATTCATCTCACGGGTTTTGAAGTAGTTAGTAGGGGGAGGATTTCCTCATGGAGCCAGTCATGTCCTGTCATTAAAGTGTGGGGTAATTGTCTAGGCGTAAAGGCCTGGACTCCGCTCATAGGTCTTGGGTTTGCATTGTACTGAGGATTATTCCTATTAGGTAAACGGAAAACGTTACTATGGGGATTATAGTTAGGGGGTGCAGCTCGAAACATTTGTTGGGTACGCGTCGGGCCCATACGCTGCTGATACTGTACGGGCTGGTTATTAAACTTAAAAGCCTGAGGAGGTGGTTGGTAACCACGCTGACCTGCAGGTGCTGGCCACATGGGTGCCTGCATAAACTGAGGTCTTGGCTGTGGAAGTGGTGGCAACACAGATGGGGTAGGTACCTTAGGAGTATGCTGGGTTTTAGGAGCATCTCCACGATTCTGTAGATAAATTACATTTAATTCCTCTTGAACATATTCAAGGGCTTTTTCTATAGTGGGAGGGCGCATACACCGAATGCGCGACCCTAAGGGTTCATTTAATCCGCGTACGAAGGCTTGCATAGCTACTTTCCTATAAAGAGCGCGTTTTGCGTCTACGGTTGTACTAACTGTCTCGTGTAGCATGATATACGTCATTATAGTACTGAACAATGTCTGACAATGCTCGTAAAAGTCTTGAGGATACTTATTGCCTTGGGTTGCTAATGATAAGTCACTGTAAAGAGCAGTTTCGTCGCGCTGGTCAGAGAAGTTATTAATTAATGCAGTCCTTATTCCTGACCAGTGATCCGGGATACCGTTAGAATTTAAAGTTGAAGCAGCATTACCCGAAATTTTATTTAATATTCCATTCAACAAACAAACGTTACTGAAGGCAAACTCTGGGCCTTTCCTTACATATTCAGCTACTATTCGGTCACAAATATTAATGAATCTTGTTAATATGTTCGGGTTCCCATCGAACTCCGGAACAAGGCGGAGAGCCTTAAAAATTATATCCGTATCCATTTTTTTAGGACTAATTTCACTTGCAACACTAGGAGCTGGAATTAATGGCGTGTCCATAAATAAATCTAGATAATCTAAATCTCTATTACGATACAGGACGCCGAACTTTCTCACTATTTGGGTGAAAATAAGGAATTAAGGACTAAAGGAAAGCAACGCGAGAATAATTCAAGTGTACTTACATATACAGCATCTCTGGTTTTTCCTCTGGAATCAATGTCTAGATTCTCCTCTGGTCTGCAGCAGGTCCGTAGATTCGGGATCCTCGGGTTCGGGGCTAGGAAGCCGCCCGGGCGACACGCGATCGCGGATTCGATAGATAGATATCCTAACTCTCGCGAACCGGCCCGCGAGGATCCTACCGACTGCGCCAATTACGTTAGCTACAGCCGGAGGATCGAAAAAAAACCAAAAACTTTTTATAAGTTTAATTATTGAAACATAAAAATTACATGAAAGTATTTAAATCTAATTAGCCTAGTGACCGATTCGATGCAAGAATACAAAGTGATATAAAATAAGTAAATTATTGATATTGACGGAAATGCAGCGTCGGCAACTCGTGGCCAGTTGACCTCGATGCATCGGCGCACGACAATAGAGTGTGGCTGCTGCGTAAGGTTATTGCTACACGGGCGGTTCTCCCGCCGCGGAAAACCGCTTCTGAACCGCACTGGACACAATTTAATATGAAGTTGTATGCTGCATACTGCTCTTGTTCACAATATTTATAAATGATGTCAGTGACTGTTTTGTTAATTCAGAAATTCTTTTGTTTGCGGACGATATGAAAATTTTAAAAACTATTAAATGTAATTCTGATGTGAAAGACCTTCAAAATGACCTGAACAGATTTGAACGATATTGTATGTGGGAGAATGCACGTCTTTTCTTAGTAAATAAATAAAATACAATGCAAATAGTAGATTTTTATTACAATTAATATAATTGTTACAAATAATTAGTTTATTCAATGTAATTTATAAATAAAAGTCATTAAACGACTCGTAAAACAACTGTGTGCACGTGCGCCTCCCCACTGCGCCATCACGCCACATCACGCCACATCACGCCACCGAGCTTGTTTGCGCACGTGTATAAAAACGGCTTGCGCAGGTGTCGATAGCTCAGACGTTGTTCAACTGTCGGACACGGCACTCTGTCGGATCAGTGCTCTGAACTATCTGGTAATGTAGTTAAGTATTACTCCTTTTATGACAGTAATAATAGTGTAATAAAATTACAATATTTAATGTAATGTTAAAGCTAATAAATCTAAGACATGTGATAAATTTAGAATCAATAACTTATTCGGTAACTTAGTCATAACCACGATATTGAAATAAATTAATAAATATCTCACATTGCCATCCTTTCTTTTATTTTCTCTCACATCAGAAGTGAGATCTAACCTAGTTGGATTACATATACTCTGCCTTCAAATTTTTATGTTTCAGGAATATCAAAATGCTTGCTGTAGAATCCGCCACGTTGGCGACTTTGTGTTGAAGATCAAGTCGAGTGACCAATTGTGGATCTGAGTCATCAATCCTGGGTGGTTGCTAATAACTGAACAGTGGAATGAAGCATGAAAAAGTGCGACAGTTCCCGTTTGATCGACGAATTGCTGATAAGTACCCATAGATTTTACATGTTTGTAAGGTACCCGTAGATTTTACTAAATTATTATCATTTGGTCAATCCAAGTGTGCAAGGATCGTAGCAGGTGGCGATCCATAGTCTCTGCCTACCCTCATGGGAAACAGGCGTGAGTTTATGTATGTATGGTCAATCCACAACTATAATTTTCAAAGTCAAAAAGAATGACGTTCCTTGTGATATTATAAAAAAATTAAGTAGAATTTGGCGTAGAAAATGATGACGCAAATGCTGCGCAAAGAGTGCTCTATGTTTCGTAAAATAAGTGTACTTTCATGGAGGTTGATTGATACAAAGATTCTGGGTTCGAATCCTGGTATATATAATTTTGTGATGCGTAGTTAGTCACAGATTTTTAAATTCTTCTACATTTTTACCCGTTATTTATTAACCACAGTACAAGCTTTGCTTAGCTTGGAACTGAAACTAAATGATTGGTGTGAATTGTCTAGACTAGAATATATAATTTTTCATGTGCCTTGCACGAGTGTCGTCGAGTGTACCACCAAGTGGCCGTGACTTTGCAACTTCTTCTTATCGAATGGGGATTGGTGGCCGCCTCTGGTGTTGGAGTTTATCGGGCCGCCCGTGGGGCCTCTAACTTGGCTTGACGACTGTTGTCAGGTGACGGCAGCCGGGACCGACGATTTGGCGTGCCCTCCGAGGCACGGAAGCGCTCAGTTGTAGTGCCACTTGACGGTCACCCATCCGACGCCTGGCCGGACCGAGCGTTGCTTAACGGACGTGATCGAGTACGATCAGTCTGTCAAGTTCCGCCATGCGCGCTTTATTTTGCAACTGTGACTACGGATTACTTACATGGAATATCTACTGGCTGATGTTCGAATTATGGTATTTAATAGTGAGATTCAAAACGTAGCATTAATCATAACATTACTGATATAAGAAAGAATTTTAGCTTTTCGTAGAAAAAATGCTCAACTTGAATTTGGTCTTACCCCTTCTTTCCCCTTTGATCAGTGAAAAGACTATTTTAAGATATTATGTACATGTTGTGACATCACAACCTATTAGCATTGTGTTTCGAAACTTGAAGGCTTTAAATACTAAAGCGATACGGAAAAGTCAGTGATTTTTAACTTTCCAATATTATTTTATTGAAAAGAAAGAAAGACCTGCTGATAAAAATTTAAATGTGAAATAAACAGTGCCCTTTACAATTACAGTTTACAATTTTATTCTTCGTATCAAATCATAGCACTAATGAGAAAAAGTCTTATTACTTCATTGGTAGAACTGTCCAGTAGAACTAGTGGGAATAAATCTTTATTTTCTGGTTGAAATCGTGTGTACAGAACCTATAATAAAATAAATGAAACATCTGACAAATAACCAACTGATATTTATTATTCATTTACAACAGAGATAACTTGACGTTATTGTTACCTATAGATTGAACATTCAAACAATTTTTGTGCATGCAGTTATTGCAGATGTCAATTGTGCCTTAAACAATATGTAGATTAAGTAAGAAAAATCTTTTTATAGGCACTTTTAATTGAAATAGTTTTCCTCGGCAAAACAGGAACTCTTTTGGTCTTTGGAAACAAAGGTTCTCTTCTTGCGTAGAAATTATTCGTATCAAAGCTGGTGTGGAGCATTATCCTGTGCTTAAAAGGATCTATTCTAGGGTAGGATCACTTATAATCCCTAGATTTTACTAAATCCTTTAAACAATTATTTTAGTTCATCACTGGTTGATGCCTTATTTACTGCACTGCATTTTATTTTGATCCCTGGTGGATACAAACTATTTTGATAGGAATATTTTTCAAAAGAAAGAATAAAGAATTATTGCAGTAAACTGTGTACATACAATATACAGTAGAACTTGTAACAACAGTCTTCCTATATTTATTTTCAATATTCAAAAGAAAGTTAATTTAAATTATGAATATTATGATACTGACATAAGTTTTGAAAAGAAATTCGATTTATTCACTGAATTTAGTACAAGCATATCGTAAACAATATACACAAATTTATCTCTGGTGTTGATTTAGAATGTGGGTAGACTAAAGTGAAAAAAAAAACTCAGCATTCATAATACTTCTCATTATACATAGTAGTAAATTATTGAGATTTTAATATTTTATTGTGCTTTACTGTAATTTTACTGTGCAATTGTACTTTACTGTACTATTGTGGCAGCAGATCTCACCAAGTAGCTGGTGATTGATTCCAAAAAGAAAAGTGAGTATGATTTTCTAAGTGATGTGATGATACTTAAAGATTTCGTGATTAATTTAAGTTTCACGTTGATGTTTTAGTTTTTCGTAAACAAGATAAACTTAAAGTTAATACTAGTTGTTTTTATGTTGTACAAAAAAGGTGATAATTACATCAATATAAAATGAAATTGGTAATGGTATTCTTAAATATCTTTTCTCAACCCGTTTTGTCATTATTTGACACAAAGATGCAGGTTACATCCGATGAGGTCTGTTGAATGTTTTAGTCTGCGAATTATTCAAACTTAGTCTTCACTTACTTCTATGAGTTTTAGATGTTGTAATGTTTTGAGAATGATGCCCATTCGTGGCAGTAGTGTTTTTGACTATATTGATGTTTCGTCACTCTTCAAAGACTACTATGATATTTATTTTTATGAATAAACTATAAACGTATAATAATAATCGGATGTGTGTTGCGAACTGTGGTTCGTAATAATTTTAGGTCACTCCCCTGTAATAGAAGGCGAAGTGACAAAATCGTTGGAAACAGACTGATCTCCTTAACCTGGTTATCTTATTTCTCTTTATACAGTGAACATCTGGCCAGGAGTCAGTGTATAAAGAGGCGATTTTTACCGAGGTCGCGAGATTCTAATGAATGCCGTGCCATATGAACTTTATAATGGTTTTTTACCTAGATACTACTAAGTAAAAAATAGTTTTAAGTTCGCCGTGCCCATGTGGCTTATGTTATTACCGAGGTAGTACTATATAATTTATGTGCAATGAATAATATTGCAAGTTTGCCGTGCCCTCGTGGGTTATTTTTACCGAGGCAATTACATCTGAGCAATATAAAATATTGGATTGAAAGTTATCCATGCATTCATGGTAGTATGACCAAAGCTCTGTTACTATTTTATATTATAATACCTACACGACACATGCACTTACTCACATACAACAACACACCCCTACACACACTATTTGAAAAATAAAAGTTTGTTTTTTTATAAGACTCCTAAGATGTTCAATTGTTACAGTGTCTGCTGATTGATGTCCATGATTATCCAGATGACGTATACCTGGAGCTCTGATGATCCTGAATTGTAGGCGTTTGCGTGTCTCGGAGACTGGTCTGCACCAGTACAATGTAACATCTACGATTACAAAGATTCTTATTATAAATACGAGTGATTTGTAATAAGTCCTTACTACACATTTAAGGTTTTTAAAATTTGTTGTTTTGTTTACCAATGGAGATTATTGTTATCTAGTTTTTTTTTAAAAGGGTTATCTCCCATTGAAGGTTTCACTGTTATAAAAGTGAATTGGGTCATGTGATTTGACCATAATTAGAAGCTATGTGATTTAGCTTGACGGTTATGTGATTTGACCATAATTAGAAGCTATGTGATTTTGTTTGACGGTCATTTGATTTGACCATAATTAAAAGCTATGTGATTTAGCTTTACGGTCATGTGATTTGACCATAGTTAGTTGCTAGGTGATTTAGCTTTACGGTCATGTGATTTGACCATAGTTAGTTGCTATGTTATTTAGCATTACGGTCATGTAATTTGACCATGATTAGTTGCTATATTATTTAGCGTTAGTCATGTAATTTGGCGATTTGATGATGATGATGTTGTGTGATTCGATAATAATGATTTATTTTTCAGATAACAAATATCCATGTTTGTTAATTTGAGAGTTAATCAACTATGTTTTTAATTATGTTTGAAAAAAATCTTTCATAATATTGTTTGATTTGATCTATTTAACATTGTCATTGGAGGTCAGCATAAACTCTCAGAGTTTTCTTTCGCCAGTTCTTTCTCGAGAGGCCTCCTTTACGAACTGGTGGTAGATTCAGTAGTTAAAACAATTTAATCCAATAAATTCAATAAAAATAATGCAATATTAGAATATTTATATAAATGCAGATTGATATTACTTGAAGCGAGTAGACTGATAAATTAAGGCAGTGAATTTAATTATTCATCCGTTGACGAAACGTTACATTTCCTATACTGGAAGTTTCAATTCAATTTGGTGCTTTCACAAATTGGAAATATAGTTACTAAACATATTGTAGTTTCGAATAAAGATTTTAATGATTCGTGATTTGTGAAAAATAAAGTGTAAATTGTTTTGTTCGCGAGCCAAGTGGCTGCTCGTCAGAATGGCCGTGTGGGAGAATGCACGTCTTTTCTTAGTAAATAAATAAAATACAATGCAAATAGTAGATTTTTATTACAATTAATATAATTGTTACAAATAATTAGTTTATTCAATGTAATTTATAAATAAAAGTCATTAAACGACTCGTAAAACAACTGTGTGCACGTGCGCCTCCCCACTGCGCCATCACGCCACATCACGCCACATCACGCCACCGAGCTTGTTTGCGCACGTGTATAAAAACGGCTTGCGCAGGTGTCGATAGCTCAGACGTTGTTCAACTGTCGGACACGGCACTCTGTCGGATCAGTGCTCTGAACTATCTGGTAATGTAGTTAAGTATTACTCCTTTTATGACAGTAATAATAGTGTAATAAAATTACAATATTTAATGTAATGTTAAAGCTAATAAATCTAAGACATGTGATAAATTTAGAATCAATAACTTATTCGGTAACTTAGTCATAACCACGATATTGAAATAAATTAATAAATATCTCACATTGCCATCCTTTCTTTTATTTTCTCTCACATGTACTATGAACAAATTAGATTTAAATGTTTCAAAATGTTTCCAAATGACGTTTACACGTAAAACAAATATCATCTGTTCTAATTACACTCTTAAAAATACCCAAATTTCTATTGCTACTGAAATCAAAGACTTGGGAGTAATACATGACAATAAGCTGATATTCGACAAGCACATTGACAGTATTGTTAAAAAAGCTAACAAGATGCTAGGTTTCATAATGAGAATATCTGCGGACTTTCGTAATCTGAAATCGTTAAAAATATTATACTGCACTTATGTAAGAAGTCACCTAGAGTATGCTAGCCAAGTTTGGAATCCCCAATACGAAATATATAAGTCACGCATTGAATCTATTCAGCAAAGGTTTCTAAGATATCTAGACTACAAGGCCCGTACTTTTTCGATTGATTATGAACACCGCTGTAAGCGCTATCATTTTTTGCCATTAACCTTAAGACGTAAGATAAGTGATATATTGTTCTTATTCAAAATTGCCAATGGATCGGTAGATTGTTCTGATCTTCTTTTTAAGCTACCATTACGCACTAATTTATCACTAAGGCCGCGGCCTATTTTACATGTACCTGCTGCCCGAACTAAATTCCGTCATAACGCATTCATTATTAGAGCAATTCGAAGTTTCAATAGTGTTGCATCTAAAGACCTTGACTTGTTTTGTACCAGCTGTCGCAAAGTTAAGCGAGTCCTGAGTGAACAATACTTTGTCTAGCATTAACTTTCTTTACTTGAGTGTTTGACATTCACAATGTTTTTCTAAAATATATAAGTAATATTAAATAGTCCCACCTAAGCAATAATCTGGTGCCGAGTTGAACTTTTTTCTAGTATACTAGTTATTTACTATTAAATACAGAATTAACTTTCTGCTTATTTTTTAGTGTTTAAGTACATGTAAAAACTACCTCAGTTTGTAATATTTAAGTTGTTCATTTTTATCCATACATGATGTGAGCTTAAGTAGTTCGGTTATCTTTTTTAATACTATCTGTGGAAATTTTTAATTAGCATTGGATTATCTATAGTCTTATTCATTAAGTTATTTGTCTGTTAATTTCCCAAATAAAATAAAATAAAATAAAATAAAAAATACTACACTGCGCGGTTTCCCGTCGCGGCTCACAGGCGGGAGAAATACGACCGCCGCATGCAGCGTCAAACCGCCGCTGATAACCGACGCTTAAAACTACACGGACGGTTTCCCGCTATCCCGCCGTCATTCTGCGCGGGACCTTGGCGCTCGCTCGTCGTTCGTGCGCTTGCGTGGCTAGTGTCGCGTCAAAATGTTCGATACGGAGCGTTTTATTGTAGAAATACAAGATCGACCTGCTTTGTATGATGTGCAGTCGAAGGATTACGCCAATCGCGAACTAAAAGCGAAATTATGGATGGAAATAGGACAGGAAGTGGTTGCTCATTGGGCTGATTTAGGCCCAGAAGATAAAAACAAAGCTGGTAAGTTTACTTATTATTTTATTTCTTATATTAATTTAATGAATCATTCTGTTTTGCCAAGGAACGGCTCCTGGGCCATTGAAGTATTCAACAAATGAATCTCTTACTGCAATGCCACTAGATCGGCCTCCAACTGCCTGGACTCCATCGAATTCTTCCATATCACATCGAATCGTATCTTCAAATTGATAACCATCTCTGCGTCTTACGAAGTTGTGTAATACACAAGCTGCTTTTATAATGTGTTTGGCACTCAGTGGATTGATCATGATACTTGAATGAAAAATTCGCCACTTGTTACTGAGGATACCAAATGCACATTCCACAAAGCGGCGAGCTCTAGACAGTCGATAATTATAAATTTTCTTAGACGTTGTTATGTTTCGTAAAGAAAATGGTCTCATAACATTTTTATTTAAACCGAACGCAGCATCACCTATAAATACAAAAGGCACAGGAGGTTTTCCTATACTGTTAGGAAGATGAGCTGGCTCTGGTAAATCTAACTGAGAACTAGTTAACTTTTGCCCGAAATTTGAACTTTTGAAAATTGACGAGTCACCTTCTCGACCTGGAGCACCAACGTCAATGAATGTAAAACAGTAGTCTGCGTCAACCACTGCCAATAAAATAATCGAATGATATTTTTATAATTATAATATTTGGATCCAGCATTCGGAGGGCAAATAATTCTAATATGTTTGCCATCAATGGCGCCAACACAATTAGGAAAATTCGCTTCTTTGTAGAATTTCTCAGCAATGTTTATCCATTTTTCCTTATTTGGTGTTGGCATTTCTAAAGGTGCCAATTCTTGCCATATAGCTTGACAGGTTTCTTTTACAATAAATGGTATGGTTTTTCGAGAAATTAGAAAATTATACTCCAAATCAGTGAAAGTTGCTCCCGAAGCCAAATATCTGAAAAAGAAATAGATGCGACATTAACATATTTCTTCTTTTTTGCAGTTAAAGATCTGATGAAGAAGTGGAAGAATATTAGAGATAGTTATATGAAAGAAGTAAAATCAGAAACTACCTCAGTGTCGGGTCAATCGGCTCCAAAAAAAAAAAGATATATTTATTTTGACTTGTTGTCCTTTTTACGCCCTACCGTCAGTACTGTAGATGAACGAGAGTCCAATGTATCTCCAATACTTTCGACTTTATCACAAAATCAGGAAGAAGATAATTTGATGAGACCACCTCGACAAAACCAAGTTCCTCCCAAAAAAAAGAAACAAACGGAAAGTACCCAAATTCCTCAAATAACAAAAATTTTGAACGAAAGTTTACAATTAAAAAGTTAAATAACGATAGTGACGCAAAAGGAAATCGAGCATTTCTTATGTCCTTTGTACCCATTATGGATTCTATGACTCCAGATTTGGCTATGGAAACCAGATATGAAATTACGAATTTATTCAGAAATATACAAAGAAACGAAAGAAACCGCAGTATTCCTAGCAACTTGTCTGAATTTCTTTACCAGAGGAACCAGGATTCATCTGTGAGCTCTGGCTCTAGAGCATATCACGAGACATTATCTCCAATGAACAGTGTCGCATCGCCACAAAACGATACTGCTTCGGACACATCAACGGAAAATGATGATTATTTTAATGTTCTGCAGTACTTACCCTAATAAAAAAGATTACATAATAAAATAATATTATTTTATTTACCTGAGAGTTACAGCCAAACGTTCTGCAGGTGTGATAGATCTTCGCATATTTGTATCCTGTTTCTTGATACGTTGGCTTATAATTGATAGAAGTTCATCAAATGAGTTCACAGACATTCTGTAGTATGAGAAGAACTTATGAAGGTTATCGCGGTGTGCACTAAACATTGAATGAAATATTCCCAAAGTTAAACGATTACTTAACACTGGTTCCACCCACACATTGCGCTTTACTTTATTTTTTAATAATTCTATTAATATGAGAGCTGCAAGCGCAGTTATCATTGGCGGATCCATGTTGAAATGAACAAAAGGCAGCGATAAACCGCGTCCCGTGTAGTTTGATGGTCTGCGGCAGCTTTGTCGAGCGGTTTCTCGCGGCGGGAGAACCGCCCGTGTAGCCTTGCCCTAAGCGTTCTTCCTTCGATGCGCGTACATAATTGGTGTGTCAATAATTCTGATTGGCCTACCTACCCTCAATACTATTATACCTAAAACTTGGAGTCTTGCGTATTGAGACACCGATTATTGAAATATTAAATTAAATTGTAATTTTTATAATTAAAGTAATAATTAAACCCGATTTTATATAATTTTTTTTTAAATTGCTTAACCCGCCGTCGGTCGCATGGGGTCTTTAAAAGCCCGGAGTCTAGAAAAACTGACATAACTTTTTAAATATTTTATTCACAAGCTTATGCCTCTCAGTAGCTGCTTAAAAAGGATGAAGGTACAGTGTAATACAAGTTTTGTAGATTTATTATACTTCGTCTGAGTAGAATACACATTTATTTTGCGCAAGGGCTTTCAAAGACCCCACGCGACCGATTTCGTATATTTTTTTACTTGACTATCGTAAGTGTTAAATCATATTTAACTGCAATCTGGATAAGAAGATACAATGATTGGATGGCTTGAAGCAGGGTATGATGATTATGACACAGTAGATGATGCGGTATCTGCAATTACTCTTATTTCGTTGCAAACACCTAACACAGCTGGTCCTCAAAGTTATTTTTTACTCTATTGGATATTGCTGGTCCTCAAATGATACTTAGTTACATTTTTATCTACAAAATATAATTCTAAAATGCTAACGTTATTTTTATTATTATTATTATTATCATCTGAAACATGGAAGTATTCTACGGACTCTCCCCACGTTGAAGAATCTATAGAGTTTGTCATTATATTGTGTTGAAATTAAGCACTTTAACGGATTTATGCGCAACTTAGTGAGTTAATTTTAGCTTTTTGAATTTATATTTCATTTTATTTTAAAGTTTCCGACATTTTGGCACCTTTTCAGGGCCTTGCGAAAGAGATTTCTACCACGGGAGTACACGTGGTAATCTATGAAGTGGTTGTAGCATATTAGGCCCTGTACTGGCAACATATTTTAATAATAACGATATCAACACCAATCAAATTCAGTCAAAAAAGATGCATTCCTTTCCCATGAAACATACACATGAAAATATTTGACCCTATGACTTTAATTTGGCCAAACTGGACACACAGCATCCATTAGTAAGCTGTTCGCAAGACTAAAATCTTAGGTATTTTTTCTATATTATGTTTCTTCATTTGCGCTAATAAGTTTATTAGTGTGTTTTACTTAAATCCTCAAACTTATAATTTTATTGTTTTTTCACAGTAGACTTTACTTATGTTACATTTTTGTCAATGTCAAGTAAGCATTGTCAAATAGTAAGGAAAAGTATTGTGCTTTGGCTAGTGATTGATTTTCAAGCCAAAATGAAATATTATATATGTTTTTTTGATTTATTATTATTATTTACTTTCCAATGTAACATATAAAATAAAAGAGGATACTCATCCATAAATCAATCTACAAAATTTTGATGATTGAAGTAATGGGCTTTCAAAGACCCCATGCGACCGACGATGTAACAAAAGTTAGCGCGACCGACGGCGGGTTAATGAAAAAAATTGTGGAATATGGGAAGTTCTGACCTCTGCCTTATTCCAAATCGCGACTCGGAACGCGATGTTAGTGTCACACACACACAGTGACAGTTTATGTCATTGTCTTCGATGACATCCATTTTCGTTACGTCAAGCTCGACCAATAGAAAAAGTGCAATGATTCTAGATTATTCACGTTTCTTCGAGTGGTTTCTCGTAGCTTATTTTTGTCTATAAATACGACGGATCCGTGGAATCCTGGCATTTTCTCATTTCTTGTAATCTTTTGCCTAAGTTCAATTAAACTCTGTTTTTGTGCGTTCCCCCGGCTCGGGTGAGTGTTACTTATAAATTCGTTAAATTCGCATTCTTTACGTCTTGAGAAAAATCTCATATTATATTATTTTATTTCAATATCAATTATAATCAGTGAAATATTTCGCCAATATGGGTGCTAAATTCTTACCACGTGTAAAGGATTCATATCGATGTGCAGCAAGATTTTGTGGAATGTGATTTGCAAAATGAAAACCTTTAATCTGCAATCCTTGTTACAGTAAACTCAGAAGGTAATAGTATTTTGTATGAGCTACTAAATAGCTCGTGAACTATAACCAACATTAATTTATTCTTTAATTACAATGAAATGATTTCGCTTTATAACCTAGACCGCTGCGAATGGGTGAATTCCGAACTTAATGTTTATTTTATAATATTCGAAATTGCCTTTTAAAATTAAGCATTAAATCATTTATTCTTTTCTTTTCTATCAAAATATATCTTTCTACTAATTGTTCCTTTTAAACATGTTACTAGGGTAAAATGCCCGAATACTCACCATAAGTAAGTTTATAGACGAACTAGCGGCCGCCCGCGACTTCGTCTGCGTGGACGGTTTTTTGCTATCCCTCGGGAACAATTCTTTTTTTCGGGATAAAAGGTACCCTATGTCCTTTTCTGTACCCCTGACAACGTATATGCAAAATTTCATGATGATCGGTTCAGTAGTTGAGACGTGAAGGCGTAACAAACAAACAAACAAACAAACAAACAAACGGACTTTGGCATTTATAATATTAGTAAGGATTAGTCCGATTGATTAAATTAATCAAAAAATGATTAAATTGATCAATAATTTTTTTGAGACTTTTCAATTGTAGCCAGATGGCTACAATTGAAAAGTCTCAAAAAAATTGCAGATGCCCTAGCACCTATTTAGCAGCGGTAAAACTTAGTGAACACCTGTTCATACCCTTTTTTGTAACATTCCAGGGTCGTATCTACGGGCAGGAGTTCCCCTACCGGACCCTCCTGCGCCGCCTACCTCTACACCTCCGGGCACATAGATATATATCGAGATAGATGGTAAAAGTGTACGTACTTCGCGTGTAAAAAGTTTGATCCACGGTCAAACTTTTGTCCGACCTAAGTTAGTCCGCTTGAGACCATTGCCGTGACAACACGTGTCACTCAAAAGCGAAAATGGTAAATTGTGCAGTGATTTCATGCGAGAGCTCATCAAAAACTGTTGGCCGAGAAAATGGTGTTATTTCCTATCACGGGTAAGTATTGTTAAACACAAATAACCCCTGATTTAATATTTAAATGAATTAATTTAGATTAGTATCACTTGTACCATGATAATTACATAGTGAACGTATAGCGACGCGTAAACTTTCATTGCGGGTTATAAATGACGCGATGTTTACTGTGTGCCTTGTAAACACGCAATGAAAATCGCAGCTGTCGATAGTATTGCGTCCACTGAATGTCATGGTAGGAGCATTTCCTAATTCCTCCGTCCGATTGAGAGAATAGTGCTGTGTATGTTTCGATTTTTTTACCCGATTCAACAAATAAGAATCGATTTTCGAAACAGTAGACCGAGGTTGTTTTATGTGATCAATAATCAATGTTATTCCTTGCATCCAAAGTTTAATAGGTAAAAGTTTGTATTATCCTTCAAAATTATTATAAGTTTGTTATCATACCCCAGTAATTGAAAAGGTGTAGAGGGAAATGATTGGAAGACAATTTTTGACTTCGTAACTTTCTTTGGACTGGTTAGGAGGTGAACATAAAGTCCCCGTCCGTAGCCCCGACGCCCGCCGGGGGGACGGAAGAGTTTGAAGGTTCCATTTTTCGGTTTTTCACATATATCTCGGAACTGTGCGTTCTAGCGACATGGAACATTTTACAAATAACAGCTTATTAAATTTGCTACAAGTTTTATTCAGTCAAGTTTTTCGATATCCTTACTAATATTATAAATGCGAAAGTCCGTTTGTTTGTTTGTTTGTTACGCCTTCACGTCTTTACTACTGAACCGATCATCATGAAATTTTGCATACATGTTGTCAGGGATACAGAGAAGGACATAGGGTACCTTTCATCCCGAAAAAGTTATGTTCCCGAGGGATAGCAAAAAAAACTTTCCACGCAGACGAAGTCGCGGGCGGAAGCTAGTCTTTCATAGTTTTTAGATATCCGCTCCAGAATGTCTATCAACATGCTTAAGGTGAAGCTTAAAGACAATGGAATGGCGCATTTTTAGGGTTCCGTAGCCTAAATGGCAAAAAACGGAACCCTTATAGATTTGTCATGTCTGTCTGTATGTCTGTCCGTCCGTATGCCACAGCCACTTTATTCCGAAAGTATTGAGACTACACAGATGAAACTTGGTAGGTAGATGTATTCTGTTAACCGCTTAGCGATTTTAACACAAAAATAAAAGATTAAGGGGGGCTCCCCATACATGGAACTGATACTGAAAAAACATTTTTTCTTCTAACCAATACGTGCTGGGTGTCTATAGATAGGTCTTTAAAAATGATATTGAAGTTCCTAAGGGTCCCCCCAGACCTACCGGTTTCTTTTCTTTGCTATGCTGTTCTACTTGCTGTTTAGACCGTCGGCCAACCAGGGTGATTTTCAATCTATCGCATATTGGGACCAGATCCTTACCTTATGTAAACAGCATAGAGTCAAAATTGTAATATGTAAATGCAACACAATATGGCGGACACGGCACGCGCCTGACGTCACCAATGCTTTGTATTTTGTCGGTATTGCAGTTTATGGCAGCTCCATTAGTTTTCTTTCTCTGAGGTCATACCACAAAATAGATCGCACCGCACACCCTGCATCGCATCGCCCCTTTAGTACCAATAGCAACCGAAAAGCTTAAATTTTGTATTAATAGATTTATTATTTACTGTCGTTATTGTGTTGCTATAATAAGTAAAAGAAAAAAGGTCCTATACAATAGCGAACGTATTTTTTTTATTAAAGAGTCCAGAAAGAGCGAATTCGCCGCGATTCTCCCACGCGCATAATAACGCGCGACCGTCACGTCCAGAGTCCCCAGTGTAAGTTTTCACAAAGAAAAAACGTAACTACAGCGTTTACGTTTCGAGCAACATTTGTATGGGGAAAGTACAGCGGCGCCATGCGGCGAGAGGATGAACCAATTCTCGTGAGTGTAAGTTTGGTCAAAACGTAGGTCGATCCGTTTTTAAACGCATCGAGCACGTTTGCTATCCGAATTTGGTTTTTGGGTACTTTTTGTGAGTGTAATTGACAAGTTTGACAGTTCGAATAATTAAAAAACGCAAACGTAGTAGTTAGGTAACTCACTTGTTGATTCGCTAGTGAAATCGAGCGTTTCAGTGGTTTGCAAGTATATTTTGAAGTGTTTATTAATTTATGATGGCTACTAGGTAGATATTTTTTGTTTTGAGGATGTTAGCGATCACTGAAATGCTAGACGAATTGTAATCACCTACGCAGGCAAATGACTATTTTATTTTTTAGACCTTCCTTTGATCCAGTCAATCTTACAAAACAATGATTTTTATTTGAATTTTATTTACTGTGAATATATATTTACAAGAAGTATAGGTAGGTAGGTTAGGTACGTTCCATTAAATTCACCAATATTTAAAATTGCGTAACACTTGACTTCATTCACTTTCAGAGGCCTATCATAAACTATTATTTCGATTTAGTTTAAGACCTTTTAACACTTTTAACACCAATAATAACGGAAGCTCGCCGAAATGAAATGCACGCACTCACAATTAATCTGAAATGCATTTTATGCAGTTTCTTTACTGTTTTTAGGAATCAAATGTTCAAAACAAACAAACCACTGCTCAGCAGCCATTGAAAGTTAACTAGTAGGTAATAGTATTCTCTGTGTGTTTGAAAGAATGGCAAGCAGGTAGTAAGAGGACCGCATCTTTTGTCTTAAACTATTCATTTTAGACACAAATGATTTAAGACATTTTTTCACTAAAATAAAGATTTCTATCGATTAGTATTTTTTACAATACAATTTGAGGAAAAAAAATTTATTTGCAACTTGCGCGCCTCATAGCTCTGAAATGCAACCACTGAGAGCCGGCAGACCACATTATTTCAGCTACGGAGACGCCATACTTTGAATAGGTACTAAAACTTACCATTTCTCTGATCGTTTTTTTTTTCGTAACAATGATGCCTCTTATAAGCGTTATAGCTCGAAGTTGCAACCACTGAGAGCAGGCAGACCAACATCATTCACATTAGGGGACAGTGGTCCCCTAATGTGAAGGTTGTAGAGTGCTACAACCCATGAAAATGAATCTAACCTTTTCCTTGATCGTTACCAAAAATCCCGTGACCGCTTAGACTATTACGCCAACAGAATTTAAGAAACAACGGAAGTAGTAAAAAGTATTTTCATGTTGTCTAAAACTTGGAGACAAAGTTATAAACATAGTAGGTATGTGTAGCTATGGTTCAGAATAGTATGCACTAAATACATTCTATTTCCTCTTCGTTTTGCCTTTTCCAGCGATGTTAAGCTAAACATAACGCAGCCGCTTCGTTCAACTCAATGTTTTTTTACTGACTACGTCTTCAAATGCTAGCGCGTTGATTCGCTTTTTCTGAACCCTGAGTGTAAGTTTTTCGTTCCAAATAATAAAACGTAACCAAAAAGTTAATCGAGTAGACGCAAACTTGAAAGTATGTGAGACACATGTGAGTGTAGGTTATATCTCACCACTCAATACACGTTTACGTTTACTCACTTATTCGAAAGTTAAGTCTGTCTTCGGATTCGGTTTTGAAGAATATTATACGACCAAATTAGTAAGCTATACTTTAATAGAGCCGTCTTGTGTAACGTTTATTTCAGCTAAGGAGACGCCATACTTTGAATAGGTACTAAAACTTACCATTTCTCTGATCGTTTTTTTTTCGTAACAATGATGCCTCTTATAAGCGTTATAGCTCGAAGTTGCAACCACTGAGAGCAGGCAGACCAACATCATTCACATTAGGGGACCACTCTACAACCCAAGAAAATGAATCTAACCTTTTCCTTGATCGTTACCAAAAATCCCGTGACCGCTTAGACTATTATGCCAACAGAATTTAAGAAACAACGGAAGTAGTTAAAAAATATTTTCATGTTGTCTAAAACTTGGAGACAAAGTTATAAACATAGTAGTTGCATTTCAGAGCTATGAGGCGCGCAAGTTGCAAATAAATTTTTTTTCGTCAAATTGTATTGTAAAAAATAATAATCGATAGAAATCTTTATTTTAGTGAAAAAGTGTCTTAAATCATTTGTGTCTAAAATAAATAGTTTGTTCGGAAAAATATTTTATGTTTTTTTGTATGGAGTGAGATATTCAAAGTGCTCTTACGGCCAATTCCTTAATTTTTCTGCCTCAAAACTACTTCTGCGTCAATATTTCAAACGTACTATAAAGTACATTATGATACAAGTTAGCTAAGGTTGCTCATTGCACACAAGGTTGTGGATTGCAGCCCGAGCCGTAGGCGAGGGCGTAACTCAGCCGAGTGTGCAATGAGAAAAAGCTCACGAGATTCATACGTTTTTCAACACATTTGCGAGGAAAATACAAAGTAATTCACCACACAGCAACAAATTCGACAAAAACAAAATATGACAATTATGGGAAAAGGCGCGTTGGTTTTTTTGTTTTTTTTTCTTCACACACCCAATGCAAAAATATTTTGCGTACAAAGGGGTGTGTGAACATACAGCCTACTTTAAAATTATAATTTTAAGTGATAAAATGCAAATATTTTAATATTTTATAACAAAATATTGTGAATTATGAATAATTTGATAATAAAATTTGTTTGACTTAATTAAGGACTTACACATTTATTTATTTCAAAAATGAATATAAATTTTCAGCGGCATAAAACCTCTTTGTTGTTAAAAAAAAAATAACTGTATTACCCGGTTAAATTGGGAATGCTCTGTTTACTCGCATAAAACTTGCAGTAAGGCACTAATTTAACTTTGTAGGGATAATTCTATAACAACTTAGTGTTTTATAAACTATTGCACGCGTTTGTTATAGCTCGGTTTATGGCCCTAAAAGCGATGTATTAGGGCTCACTCTCGATTTCGAAACAGTATAAAATCGTATTTTTTTCAGTAAAGACTCCTTTTTTGTCATTTCTCATCCATTTTAACACTAGAAAAGCCAACGAAACGTTGAGTTAAGGTCTATTATACAATTGTTTTTACCATAATTACAACGAAATCCTACTAATATTATAAATGTGAAAGTTTGTGGGTTTGGATGTTTGGATGTTTGTTCATCAATCACGCAAAAACTATTGAACGGATTTAGTTGTAATTTGGCACACAGATAGTAGATAGCCTGGATTAAAACATAAAATTCTTTTTATCCCGATATTCCAACGGGAACGGGAACCACGTGGGTGAAACCGTGGGCGGCAGCTAGTTAAAATATAAATCTAAAATGTTCCCAACACAAAACCATATTATCTAAGTTGTAATTGTTTCATTAATTGTTTTGACCTGACCAAATTCCTAATGAACTCTTAAGAGGTATTGTGGAAGAGATGGGGTCAATACTGGCTAAACTCTTCAACGTTTTCAACGAAATACTACGCACGGTTATTATACCTAGACAATGGGCAGAGTCACACATAATACTCTTACAGAAGAAAGGATCACGGAAGGACATAGGAAACTACAAGCCCATTTCGCTGATTTCAAACATATACAAAGTCTTTGCAAATGTCATACTAGAAAGAATATCTGGTAATCTTGATGAAAATCAACCAATCGAACAGGCTGGGCTCAGGAAAAACTACAATACAATACAATACAATCACGTCACCATCAAACAACACATCCAAAAACACAACGAATATAATGAGCCAATTTATAAAGCTAATTTTAAGACCATTATCTGATGTCCTAACATTTATTTTAATGAAACAAAGAATACATAACATTTTAAGTGATTTACTTAATAAAATAATTGTATCACTTTATTTAAAAGAAAATTAACTTTTTATTACCACACGTAACATATCTTAACTAATATTAAAGAATAGACTACCAATAACAATTAATATTAAATAAAGATTACTAAAATTTACAGGGCTTTGTACACATAGCTTCTTAAGTAGAGACATGCAATAAGACCCAATGTATAACGTTAAATAAATGGATAATTAGAAAAACAATTCAATTTTCATACAAACAAGGTAACTTTTAAGCATTGATCGTTTCGCTCGCAAGTTCGATGACTGTCAACCTCCCGAACAAGCCGGGTTCCGAAAAGGCTTTAGCACCAAAGACCACATTCATTATCTACCACTATGCTTGGCGTTCGTGGACTATGAGAAAGCCTTTGATTTGATTAAAATCTGGGTGGTGCTGCTGTCTCTCCAAAGTTGCCAAGTGGACTACAGGTATATCGAGGTGATGTGACGTATACGAAAATGCCACCATGTCGATCCGAGTACAGAACCAGAGCACAAATCGTATCTAACTGCAGCGAGGTGTCACAGGGAGATGCTATTTCCCCGAAACTGTTCACAGCTGCGTTGGACAATATCTTTAAACTCTCAGACAGGAAAGCACTCAGAATCAATCTTAATGGCCAGTTTGCCGATGATATAGTTCTTGTGGCTGAAACCTTGGAAAACCTGAACACAATGCTCGAAGATCTCCGTTAGTGCTTCCCAAAGAGTGGGTCTCAGGATGAACATTTATAAGACGAAAATCATATCGAATGCCCATGTTGAAACAGCTCTTACAATCCTGATACATCAGTTGTGTGTGTATTGCGATCTGGATACTCTTCATTTACTCTCTTGATAGCCGTCTTCAAATCACAGCTTGATCAATCCCTGGCGGAGGATGCATGAAAATTAATTATCTGGTGCTTCTTATTATCCATCGTATAATAAAATATTGATTATTTTAGTTTCTGCTTGTTTCTATCGATGTTCATAAATACAATTTTGATCTTAATATATCTTTAAAATCTTTACTTTTGTGATAAATTACTTATAAACGAGCCTTATTTTTTAGTAAAGCCCAAAATAAAGCTTTTTAAAAATCATAATAAAATATAGTTTCTTTCGTTATAATTTAAAAAACTTCATTTATTTGAATATTATATTATTCATTGATCTGAATTAACCTTTTCTCATTTTTTCTTTTTTCTTGTAAAATAATAATACTATTTTAAATTTGAGTTTTTTTGCATTTACAATGCTATTTTTAAACAATACTAAATAATATACTAGAAAAAATACGACTCGCACCAGATCATCTGTCTCCCGTCTGAGTATTGATCTGGTGCGAGTCGTATTTTTTCTAGTATATTATTTAGTATTGTTTAAAAATACTATTTTAGTTTGTAATAACCTGCCTGGGCCTTACTTAACATCCCGCTGCATTTTGTTATTTCGGTTTTATTTGATTTATTATGGTAAAAAAGTTATCCATAGTAATAATAATAACCGAAAGTATTGTTGGCTTTTATTTTGTTTAAATTGATGAGAAAGTAATAAATAATGACAAAACAATAAATTTTTACTTAAAAAATACGATTTTATGTATTTTGAAATCTTATATGTATTAACAATTTTGGGTGCGCGTTGATAGCGTAGGATTATTTAAACATTTGAAATAACAATAAAATATTGACGCAGAAGTAGTTTTGAGGCTGAAAAAGTTAGGAATTGGCCGTAAGAGCACATTGAATATCTCACTCCATACAAAAAAAACATAAAATATTTTTTTCCGACCAAACTATTCATTTTAGACAAAAATGACTTAAGTTATTTTTTCATTAGAAATAAAAGTTATATCGATTAGTTTTTTTTTAAATACAATTAGACGAAAAAAAAATTATTTGCAACTTACGCGTCACATAGCTCTGAAATGCAACCACTGAGAGCCGGCAGACCACATCATTTCAGCTACGGAGACGTCATACTTTGAATAAGTACTAAAACTGACCATTTCTCTGATCGTTTTTTTTTGTAATTTTTGTAATGATGCCTCTTGTAAGCGCTATAACTCGAAGTTGCAACCACTGAGAGCAGGCAAAACAACATCATTCACATAAAAGGTACACTCTACAACCCATAAAAATGAATCTAACCTTTTCCTTGATCGTTACCAAATATCAGTCTAAAAGGCATCTCTAGTATCTCGATTCGCGCGCAATACGTGCGTGTCTCGTGCAAGTCGAGAGGGCGGCGTAGTGCATGTAGTCTAAGCGGTCGTGGGAGTTTTGGTAACGATCAAGGAAAAGGTTAGATTCATTTTCATGGGTTGTAGAGTGGTCCCCTAATGTGAATGATCTCGGTCTGCCTGCTCTCAGTGGTTGCAACTTCGAGTTATAGCGCTTACAAGAGGCATCATTGTTACGAAAAAAAACGATCAGAGAAATGGTCAGTTTTAGTGTAAATAAAGTATGTCGTCTCTGCAGATGAAACAAGTTGGTCTGCCGGCTCATAGTGGTTGCTTTTCTGAGCTATGACGTGCGCAAGTCACGTCATTGTAACGAAAAAAAAACGATAAGGGAAATGGTCAGTTTTAGTTCCTATTCAAAGTATAATATCTCCACGGGTGAAACAAGTTGGTCTGCCGGCTCTCAGTGGTTGTATTTCAGAACTATCATTGTGTACGCAAGACGCTTACTTGTAGAGAAAGCCTAAAAAAACTTTGAAAAACGGGACAATAGGCGAATTTTTAAGTGCACGCCGGCCGCTTGCGTATCTGTGACTGTATGAGTCCCCTCCCCACCTTAAAGCATCTCTACACTCGCGCGCGAAAAGCCCCAAACCTACCGCGAAGCATAGTGTGAAACCGATTTAAATCGAATCCACACACCCGCGCGTGAGTATGGAGAGGTCTTTATGGCTATGCCACTGCGCACCCCCCATCCCCCCCCCACGTCCGGCTTTAGCGTCAATAGAGATGTTCGATCCGGGTGCCTTGTATTGATGTTCCGGATCGCCATGGATAGTAATTCACTGTATCGATCCAGATTATAGAATCTAGATCGATAGGCATCGGCTACACGCTCGGTAAATACTGTGGTCCAGCGCCATAGAGTAAATTTTAACCATGGAAAGTAAAATATTGAACATTCCATACAAATTACTTTCCGTGGTTAAAATTTACTCTATGGCGATGGATCACAGTTGGTCTAAGCGGTAACGGGATTTTTGGTAACGATCAAGGAAAAGGTTAGATGCATTTTCATGGGTTATAGAGTGGTCCCCTAATGTGAATGATGTCGGTCGGTCTGCCTGCTCTCAGTGGTTGCAACTTCGAGTTACAGCGATTATAAGAGGCTTCATTGTTACGAAAAAAAACGACCAGAGAAATGGTCAGTTTTAGTACTTATTCAAAGTATGGCGTCTCCGTAGCTGAAATGATATGGTTTGCCGGCTCTCAGTGGTTGCATTTCAGAGCTATGACGCGCGCAAGTTACAACAAATTTTTTTTTGTCAAATTGTGTTTTTCAAAATTCTAATCGATAGAACTCTTTATTATAATGAAAAAAAATCTTAAGCCATTTTTGTCTAAAATGAATAGATTGGTCGGAAAAAAATAATTTGTTTTTTTTTTGTATGGAGTGAGATATTCAATGTGCTCTTACGGCCAATTTCTAATTGTTTCTGCCTCAAAACTACTTCTGCGTCAATATTTCAAACGTTTTAAATAATTATACACTATCAACGCGCGCCCAAAATTGTTCATTCACAAAACTTGGATTTCGAAACAGTATAAAATCGTATTTTTAGTTAAAACTGTTTTTTTGCCATTCTTTATTATTTTCATCAATTTTAACACTAGAAAAGCCAATAAAACGTTCAGTTAAGGTCTATTATATAATTGTTTTTACCATAATTACAACGCAACTAAAATATAAAGCTAAAATGTTCTCAACAAAAGACTATAAATATCTGAGTTGTAATTGTTTCATTAATTGTTTTGACCTGACCAAATCCTAACGAACTCTTAAGAGGTATTGCGGAAGAGATGCGGCCAATACTGGCTAAAGTTTTCAACGAAATACTACGCACGGTTAATATACTTACCCCCTTACTAATAAAGATTGAATAGCAGATGTTTAGTTACACAATGGTTACTCTCTGTCAAACAATTTGAATTTGACATTAAAAAGAAAGTGACAAAACACTGTGTAACTATGCAGCTGCTATACAATCTTTATTAGTAAGGGGGCTAGACAATGGACAGAGACACACATAATACTCTTACATAAGAAAGGATCAAGGAAGGACATAGGAAACTACAAGCCCACTTCACTGATTTCAAACACATACAAAGTCTTTGCAAAGGTCTCACTAGAAATAATATTTATTTATTTTTATTTATTTATAGTATCTGGTAATCTTGATGAAAATCAACCAATCAAACAGGCTGGGCTCAGGAAAAACTACAATACAATATATCACATCACCATCAAACAACTCATCCAAAAACACAACGAATATAATAAACCAATTTACAAAGCTAATTTCAATACCATTATTTGATGTCCTTACATTTATTTTAATGAAACAAAGAAGACCTAAAATTTTAAGTGATTTACTTAATAAAATAACTGTATCACCTTATTTAAAAGAAAATTAACTTTTTTTTACCACACGTAACATGACTTAACTAATTTTAAAGAATAGACTACCTAATACAATTAAAATTAAATGAAGATTACTAAAATTTACAGGGCTTTGTACACATAGCTTCCTAACTAGAGACATACAATATTATAAGACCCAATGTATAATGTTAAATATGTATATGGATAATTAGATAAACAATTTAATTTTCATACAAACAAAGTAACTTTGATGCGTTGATCGTTTCACTCGCTAGCAGCGACCGGAAAACCCCTTTTTTGGTTAACCTAATTGATAGGGAAACCCTTATAAAAAACTTACCAAATGATAGGGTTTCCCTTTCGATAGGGTTAGTCGACGTTATGCTTACCGTATTGATAGGGTTTTTGAAAACAAGTCTATGAAATACCCAATCAAAAACCCTTTTAATGGTAAGCGGTTCATGAAATACCCAATCAAAACCCCTTTAACGGTAAGCGGTTCTGGGGCCCTACTTTTGAATCGCTCGGCTGGTGTCGAGCGTTCGTTTCTACTGATTTTCGTTCGACATTTGACTCAACCTCCATACATTTGAGTCAAATGTCGAACGAAAATCAGCAGAAAAGAGCGCTCGACACTAGCCGAGCGATTAAAAATCAGGCCCCCTGGTCTTTCGGCCCAGGTGGAACTAGGTATAAAATTGCTTGAACACGTTTTAAAACCCCTTCATAAAGCTTTCATAGGGTTTCCCTGATAGGGTTTTCGTATTCGGTAAGTGCTTACTTGGGTTACCCTTTCGATAGGGTTACCGTATTGATAGGGTTTTTGAAAACAAGTCTATGAAATACCCAATCAAAAATCCCTTTAACGGAAAGCGGTTCCGGTCCTTGCTCGCAAGTTCGACGACTTCCAACCTCCCGAACAAGCCGGGTTCCGAAAAGGCTTTAGTACCATAGACCACATCCATTAAATCTGCTACTATGCTTGGCGTTCGTGGACTATGAGAAAGCCTTTGATTTGATTGAAACCTCGGCGGTGCTGCAGTCTCTCCAAAGTTGCCAAGTGGACTACAGGTATATCGAGGTGATGTGGTACTTATACGAAAATGCCACCATGTTGATCCGAGTACAGAACCAGAGCACAAATCGTATCCAACTGCAGCGAGATGTGAGACAGGGAGATGCTATTTCCCCGAAACTATTCACAGCTGCGTGATATCTTTTAACTCTTAGGCTGGAAAGGACTCAGAATCAAGATTAGTGGCCAGTACCTAACACACCTTCGTTTTGCCGAAACTGCTTCGTGTTTTGTTTTTGACATAGTTCTTATGGCTGAAACCTTGGAAGACTTGAACACAATGCTTGAAGATCTCCGTTAGTGCTTCCCAAAGAGTGGGTCTCAAGATAAACATTTATAAGACGAAAATCATATCGAATGCCCATGTTGTGCCCACTCCAGTTCATGTTGGGAACACTAGGAGTTGTTGTCCATTACGTAGAATTACCTAGGACAGGCAGTCCAGTTAGGTAAGTCCAACTGCGGGAAAGAGATCTCTTGTCGAATCAAACTCAGATTGGTAGCATTCGGGCAGCTTCGAAAACATATTTCCGTCCGATTTACCTCACTGTCTCAAGACGTAAGTCTATGACCGGTGTGTGTTGTCAGTGATGACTTCGGCAGTGAAACGTGGCCGCAAACTATGGGTCTCATAAGGAGGCTCAAGGTCACCCAGCGTGCAAAGAAGAGAGTCATAATCAGCGTTTTTCTGTGTGATCGAATCAGAAATGAGGAGATCCGCAGGAAAACTAAAGTAATCAACATTGCTCGAAGGATTGCTCAGTTGAAGTGGCAGTAGGCTGGACACATAGCGAGAAGAACCGATGGCCGTTGGGGGGAAAAGATTTTGGAATGGCAACCGCGGACCGGACGACGCTCCGTGGGTAGGCCCCCGACAAGGTGGACCGACGATCTGGTAAAGGTCGCGGGAAACCATTGGATGCGAGCAGTGCAAGACCGTTCGTCGTGGAGATCATTGGAGGTGGCCTATACCCAGCAGTGGGTGTCGTGCGGCTGATATGATGATACATCAAAGTGATCTGAACAGCATTTTAAGAGCTGTATGTACCAAAGTTCTCCTTTTCAGGATTTCCATAACTTTTAATGCTATTTACGTGATTTTTTTAAACTTATCGAAACAGCTCTTACAATCCTGATAGATCAGTTGTGTGTGTATTGCGATCTGGATCTCCTTAATTTCTTTCTTGATAGCCGTCTTCAAATCACAGCTTGATCAATCCCTGGCGGAGGATGTATGAAAATAATTTAACTGGTGCTTCTTATTATCTGTCGCATAATAAAATATTAATGATTTTAGTTTCTGCTTGTTTCTATGAATGTTAATACAATTTTGATCTTAATATATCTTCAAAATCTTTAACTTTGTTATAAATTACTTATAAACGAGCCTATTTTTTTTAAGTAAAGCCATATAAAGGTTTTTAAAAATCATAATAAAATTTAGTCTTAGATTATTTATATGTCTAGATAGAGTCTTAGGCTTTTGACGTATATAACAAAACAGGCCAACTTTTTTAAGGTGGTGTGCATTTTTAGCATCATCGCGTCCAAAGAGTATTGTAATAAAAACTATGGCCGGCTCACACTACTGACAATGTGTGCGTGTTTTGGTCACCCGACTGTTGGGTGATATTTTTTTCGACGCTGTCCTAGCTTCGACTGTGTCTATCTTGACATTTAAATAATCTAAGAATTTAGTTTCTATCGTTAATATTTTAAAAACTTCAAATTATTTGAATATTATATTAATCATTGATCTGAATTAACCTTTTCTCTTTTTGTTTTCTTTTTCCTTTTAAAATAATAATACTATTTTAGTTTGTAAAAACCCACCTGAATTGATGAGAAAGTAATAAATAACGACAAAACAATCAGTTTTAACTTAAAAATTACAATTTGATACAGTTTCGAAATCCAATATGTATAAAACGGACAATTTTGGGCGCGCGTTGATAGTGTAGGATTATTTAAATGTTTAAAATTACAGTAAAATATTGACGCAGAAGTAGTTTTGAGGCAGAAACAATTAGAAATTGGCCGTAAGAGCACATTGAATATCTCACTCCATACAAAAAAAAACAAATTATTTTTTTCCGACCAATCTATTCATTTTAGACAAAAATGGCTTAAAATTTTTTTTTCATTATAATAAAGAGTTCTATCGATTAGAATTTTGAAAAACACAATTTGACAAAAAAAAAATTGTTGTAACTTGCGCGCGTCATAGCTCTGAAATGCAACCACTGAGAGCCGGCAAACCATATCATTTCAGCTACGGAGACGCCATACTTTGAATAAGTACTAAAACTGACCATTTCTCTGGTCGTTTTTTTTCGTAACAATGAAGCCTCTTATAATCGCTGTAACTCGAAGTTGCAACCACTGAGAGCAGGCAGACCGACCGACATCATTCACATTAGGGGACCACTCTATAACCCATGAAAATGCATCTAACCTTTTCCTTGATCGTTACCAAAAATCCCGTTACCGCTTAGACTAACTGTGATCCATCGCCAGAGAGTAAATTTTAACCACGGAAAGTAATTTGTATGGAATGTTCAATATTTTACTTTCCATGGTTAAAATTTACTCTATGGCGCTGGACCACAGTATTTACCGAGCGTGTAGCCGATGCCTATCGATCCAGATTCTATAATCTGGATCGATACAGTGAATTACTATCCATGGCGATCCGGAATATCAATATAAGGCACCCGGATCGAACATCTCTATTGACGCTAAAGCCAGACGTGGGGGGGGGGGGGGGGGATGGGGGTGCGCAGTGGCACAGGCATAATGACCTCTCCATACTCACGCGCGGGTGTGTGGATTCGATTTAAATCGGTTCCACACTATGCTTCGCGGGAGGTTTGGGGCTTTTCGCGCGCGAGTGTAGAGATGCCTTAAGGTGGGGAGGGGACTCATACAGTCACAGATACGCAAGCGGCCGGCGTGCACTTAAAAATTCGCCTATTGTCCCGTTTTTCAAAGTTTTTTTAGGCTTTCTCTACAAATAAACGTCTTGCGTACACAGTGATAGTTCTGAAATACAACCACTGAGAGCCGGCAGACCAACTTGTTTCACCCGTGGACATACTATACTTTGAATAGGTACTAAAGCTGACCATTTCCCTTATCGTTTTTTTTTCGTAACAATGACGTGACTTGCGCACGTCATAGCTCAGAAATGCAACCACTATGAGCCGGCAGACCAACTTGTTTCATCTGCAGAGACGACATACTTTGAATATATACTAAAACTGACCATTTCTCTGATCGTTTTTTTTTTCGTAACAATGATGCCTCTTGTAAGCGCTATAACTCGAAGTTGCAACCACTGAGAGCAGGCAGACCGAGATCATTCACATTAGGGGACCACTCTACAACCCATGAAAATGAATCTAACCTTTTCCTTGATCGTTACCAAAAATCCCATGACCGCTCAGTCTAATGCGAGTTACGTGCGTGTTTTTAATTCGCGCGTGATTCGCGCGACTCTTGTGTACGCAATGTATTGGCGCCTAGTACCTCGCCAACGCGCATATAAATTTACTTGAAACGATTTGCGGCGAATTCGCCCCTTCTAGACAAGGTTACGGACTAAGGCCATAGTAGAATCAAATAAGTAAGTCATCTTACTCATTATAGCACCGAGCGCGGTTTGTTTGTGAGCGCGCCCGTACGTATGCGTCGTCTCACGCACACACTGACAAAATTTAAAGGTGATAAAGGTGCGCCAGTCGTGGCTGCCGCCCGCGCTCACACGCACGCTCCGCGCCGCTGCGGTGCCTCTCGTAATAATTTGTACTTTGTACGTGTACCTACAGTATACCGTAAGTCAATATCCAATTTCCGAATTTAAAATAAGATTATATTTAATATAAGATTAAAATTTCGATAAGTGTAGTTAAATGAAAGAGTAAAAAATAGTTAATAGTGTAAAAAATAAAATTTCATAATCATTTTATTTGAATAAATAAGTAGGTACACCTACATGATTTAGTAAAGCAACATTTTAATTAATCCTATTTCGACCGTAAGTTTTCAAATCACTTAAGATACGTAACGTCGGTAATGAAAACATTGTAGTTAGTTCCTGCAGGGCTATCGGCTAAAAACAATGAAGTAAATGTAAACTGTAATTTGACAGATGTATGTGATACATTGCTACTTTTCTTTTGTAAGTTTTTATTGGTGTCATAAATAACGAAAGTGGCAATGTATCACATAGGTACATATGTCAAATTACAGTTAATATTAACTCTATTATTTTAGCCGACAGACCCGCTGGTCTATGTACTTACAAAAAATATTATAAAAACTTTGTATTATAGATCCCTGATGTTTACCCTACAAGGAAAAAATTGTTTTGTATAGATTGAATAAATTAGTGACAGCCCTACCTGTTTAGGCTATTATCGCTCGCTCGAGGCTTGAGTTGGCCTACTTATTTGGTTCTACTATGCTAAGGCTGTATATTTCATCCTGTTCCATTTTTTAATTTTCATTACAAACAATCGAAATCACTCTGCGCGAGCCCTTATTAGGGCAAACTTTGAACATTTCTATTAAATTATTAAATAAATATACCGGGTGTACACTCAACGAAGCCGAGGTGTACGTATTCTGCCCATCATCAGGTTCTGCCCATTTCTGTTCAAAATTGTTGCTGGGAAACGATTTTAATTTTTGGTGTTAAAAGAGCATTGCATACATTACCACGCAATGTAACGCATACAAAAGACCGCGCTTGCGAGTGTATGCTGCACAGCTGCGTGCGGCCGAGTTGAAAGACAATGTTTATATGCGTTTTCATGAAATACATTGAGTGATGACGTTTTGATGCTTTGTTTGTTACGAAATACATAAAATTTTGATAATGTTTCAGTAGACAAAAATTAGGAAATAATAAATAAAATAGGATTTCATAAAAATTTTGAAAAAAAAAAAGATTTTGACCTTCAATTACTTAGTAGCTATTGGTTTCCTAAGTATAGTCTAAAAGACAAAAATGATCCTGATGATGGGCGGAATGCGTGGACTTCGGCTTCGTTGAGTGTCTTGTTTCACCCGGGATATACAAATCACGCAATGCATTTGACAAATACCCCATTGTTCCTATTAAAAATAAAAAATATATATATTATGGCTGAAAAGGGAAAGGGAGAGGAGAAGCAAGGGCAGCGCACTTGATGGGGTGGGGACCCGCCTAATCACATAAAAACGGCTGATCGGATTTTGAAGAAATTAAAACAAAGAATACAATTTATCCTGATTGAAGGTTCCCTAAGGATTTTCTCGATCCACGCGGACGAAGTCACGGGTGGAAGCTAGTACCAGACATCAGATAAAAAACATGATAACTTTTTGTCACATAGACATAGAAAAATTTTCGCTGCGCTCAAGAAGACCAACAAAGCGTGGAAAAGAGAAGTTAACATCATACGGACACGGTCTATGTAAAACAGAGACAAAGGATCAAGTGACATGTGCCAACATTTTTTACAGTAAGAGCCCCTAGCGTCCCGCCTAGCAAATGAGCAATCACAGTTTGTTTAAAATATTTGTTAATCTTGATTAGAATTTGAAATAAAGGTATCGTGGAGCCATGATGTCTTGTGTTCTAAGTAATTGTGATGTAACAAAAAGAAACAATCCAAGTAATCACACTTTTCACAGGTAAATAAGATATTGCCACACATTTCTCTAAAACCAAATTTCGCTACATTTATGCGTCTATCGACGAAGAAAACAGTATGGAACATAATAAATTAATTTCCTTTGCCATATATAGTCATATTTTATGTATCTAAGTCGTATTTTACGTATCTCATATAAAATGTATGTATTATTTTTCGGATCACCTGTTTATTGATATTGTTGTTCTTTGACATTCTATTTCTATGTTTTGTCAGCTTTTTGTCAACAGTACCGTTAACTGTGACGTAATAACAGTAGACAACGCCAATCATGAAATAAACATCGTTATTCAGAACGGACAAAGGTTCAATACTCCAAAAAGTTAACAAAAGTATGCAAACTACTATGGTTCGTAGGTTCCCAACCTACGATCACGTTTTTTTACTCATGTACCTACTACGATCTCAATAAATTTGAAAACTTTATGACTGTAATAAAACTAAGATTGCTGTCTCTCTCTCTCTCATTTACTCGTCTCGCCTACGTGATACGTACTGGATGCCTATTCCATTATAATACGGTCCATTATCCCTGAACCCTAGGTACGTGAGAGCTTGGCGTCAGTTTGTCGTCGGTTATGTCGACGCGAACCGCATTTGTGAACCAAATAGTGTTTTGCCAAATAATATTCCTGTTTTTAGGGTTCCGTACCTCAAAAGGAAAAAACGGAACCCTTATAGGATCACTTTGTTGTCCGTCTGTCTGTCCGTCCGTCCGTCCGTCTGTCTGTCAAGACCGTTTATCTCGGGAACGCGTGGAGGTATCGAGTTGAAATTTAAACTATATAGTAAGGTCTACGGGCCCTTGAAGCTGTAAAAAAATCAAACTTCTAAATTAACGTGAAAAAAAGATACTGCAGTTTATGGCGCAAAAAACACATTTTTGATACTCTCAAAGGAATCAAAATTCATAGGGTACTTCCCGTTGACCTAGAACTATTAAATTTGGCAAGTAATAGCGTCATAAACTACACTTACAGGAAAAAATCTGAAAACTGTACATTTGTGTTTAAATCATAAAAAATATAAGTAGTCATTAAAATACGTAATTTTATCCTCGCGTGAAACAACGGTATGCGCGGTCATAGTTTAACTTCTTATTGACTTTTGTGATAATAGCGCCACTAATTATTTTTAAAATATCAATATTTATTATTTTTAATTAATAAGACCCTTTCAAATATTGTAACAGTTAATTACTTTTAAAAATAATTAAAAAGGAATAAAATTGTCTCTAAATATTTCCGCAACATGGCGGTATGTCACGCCACGTGACAAGGGGTCAAAGAGTAAAAGAAACACAGAGTGCACTCCAGCAGACCAATCGTTAATCGATCACCTAAGAGTAAATTTTAACCATCAGCGCGTTTCTTACACCGATGACGGGACTCTAACGGGATGGAAAAAGACTTTCGGACCAAGGGAGGTGATGACTGGAAACCATTTGTTTTCTTTTCGGGTGTTGTTGGAAGGTCGAAATTGGCAAAAAAAGGAAGGAACCGAAGCAAAGCGAAAGCGGTTCGCTATTAGTAATAAATAAAATCTATACATATAAAACTCTAAATTGATTGATTGATTGGTGATTAATTGGAGATTGATAGGTGATTGATTGTTGGGATATGCCTAGAGCTCTAACGGCTGAAATTAAAGACACCGGAAGGTAGATACCTTTCATGGTGTAGGTGAGCACTAAGAAAGGATTTTGGAAATTTCACCTCCTAAGGGGATGAAATAAGGGATGAAAGTTTGTATGGAAGTCTCTTAGTTTCAAAGGTAGGATGTTCAAATTTTGTGTTTAGGCTAACGATGACGATTAAAAATTATAAGGGGAAAGGGGAGAGGAGGAGGGACTGGGACGAAGGATGGCGATGTATAGATAAATAAAAAGATTGACGGTTACGGTGACGGTAAGTGTAATTGGACGAGAAAGCGGAAGCTGAAGCGAGAGCGAAAGTCAAATGTACCATGGGCAACAGCGTTGCTTAACCACTGCTAAGGTTAAAATCGCTTGCACGCCGCGCCCGCTGTCACATACATTTAGTCCGTGCAGGGGTGATACGCGCGCACACGAATTTTGATGCAAAATGGTTAAGGGGTACGTATCAGAATGTCTAAAGTTAAAATGTCTAAACTTAAAATGGCAAAGTTCAAAATGTCAAAAATTTTAATGTAAACGATTAAAATGTCAAAAGTTCAAAATGTCAAAAACGATAATGCCAAACGGTGAGATAGTCCTAAATAAAAATGTCTAAGTTCAAATGATCAAAACTTAAAATGTCTAATAGTCCAAATAGATATGACGTATAGAATTTACTTATGCCTTTCTTTCATTTAGGTACCTAATTAATTAGGTTAAATAATTGCGTGTTAACCTCTGTGCCTCCGCCGAACATCACCTAACCGCGCCGCTCCCTCATTCGGTAGCCGGTGCCAGTCACTGATTCAGTAGCTGGTGAACAAAATCCACCAATTGAGTTTGAAATAGTTTTTTTTCTGGCGCTCCGCTCGCTCGGCTCGCGCGCTGGGTCCTCGCACCTATCTCGTGACCTACGGTCTACGGTTTCTAAGTCCCAGTAGACTAGTTAAGACTCATTTCCGGCAGCTAAATATGTTATAAAGCATTTTAGGCGAAGCTCAAAGACCTCCACAGACTCAATTAATCTCAAAGAAGGCGATTCGTTTTAAGATCCAACCCAATTCAAATAAATCATTGTGAACTTTGACTTAATGACCATTGATATTTTAACTCGTCAAGTATTTGATACGTTTGACACTTTGAATTTTGCTATTTTGAAGTTAGACATAATGATTTTCGACATTTTAAACCATTTGCATTTTAATTTTTGACATTTTGAACTTTGTCATTTTAAGTTTAGACATTCTAACTTTAGACATTCTGATACGTACCCCTGGTTAAGCGACGCTGTTGCCCATAGTACATCAATGAATATAAACAGTTTGCAATGTGGAGTGTCAGCCACTCGTTTTTCAGTCACCACAAGCAGCTGTGGTAAAGATATTTTGTAAATTAACTGTCCCCTTCCACCTGTCCGCCTGGTCGCCCATCCACCTTTTTGCCTGTCCCCCGTCTATCCTACTTTTGAAAGACTGTTCTACAGTAACATATCCAAATATTTATATTTATGATGGTACGGAACCCTCGGTGCGCGAGTCCGACTCGCTCTTGACCGGTTTTTTTATATCCCATAACTCAAGGGTATTAAATAAGATCATGAAATAGACAGTAGACGTGGAAAATATGACGTAAAAGTTAAAAATAGAAACTAGAACGTTGGCACTTTTGCTCTGATATCAAATTATTGAATTACTAGCTGCCGCCCGCGACTTCGTCGGCGTGGAAAGTTTTTTGCTATCCCTCGGGAACAATACTTTTTTTCGGGATAAATGGTACCCTATGTCCTTCTTTGTACCCCTGACAACGTGTATGCAAAATTTCATGACGATCGGTTCAGTAGTTGAGACGTGAAGGCGTAACAAACAAACAAACAAACAAACGGACTTTCGCATTTATAATATTAGTAAGGATTTTGATTCAGTACCCACTAGACCCTCATAATTGGGATGTTGACTAATGAATAAAATAACGAAATACTAATAAAAATCGTAAACATATTAAACTTATACAGTAGCTTGTATACCTCTTGGTTTTATATATTGCGTATTATTTGTTTTATGACCCTTCAAAGTTGGGTGGACAAGTCCATTTAAAAAGTATAAAATTTATTAAAATAAATGATACCTTTAATTAGTTCGTAAAATGTATAGCAAATTTGTCTAAGAATCCATTTTGATAAACACAATATTTAATATAGCTGCCAAACAAATTTCCTACGCGTTGCATACAAACTACTGAGGCGTGACGTCATAACTCAGTAGCCGTTAGTATGGAGCGTTTTTGGGCGAGTCCATTTGTGTGCATTTCACACTGTGATATCTCGGGCAGTTTTCAAGCTAGCGAAATAATTATTTTATCAATGTTTCTTTTTTTGAGAGGTAATTTATGTAATATAAAATAAAAAAAGTTGTCAACATCCCAATTGGACCCTACCTACACGATAGGCCCCTTCCACCTCCTATCAAAAACATGGTACCCACTGGACCTTTAAATAGGAACTTACAATTAGACTAGCTGGGCTACACGTATTTGGATTTTCTTGAGTACAGTCGAGCAGTAAAGTAAAATTGTTGAAGAAATAAAAACACAATTAAAAATCGACCATCAGCAACAAATCTACTACCTATAATAATCTAATCACATATTTTTTTACTTTACTTTTAAAGACAATAGAGTATCTTTTTTATAAGTTTTACATTTCTTTTTACATTATGATTATGCGTTTATCTTATGAAACATATCATATACCTACCTATTATTTATCACATACTTACACGTCATATATCTTAAGGTAATTGAATAAACTTCGATTGCTTATTGCGACAAATTGAAACTCGTCAAATGAACGTTAATATTTGTTTATTAGTAGCCCAGGAAACGAAAAGTTGTAGAGGGAAATGATTGGAACACAATTTTTGACTTCGTAACTTTGTTTGGACCTGTTAGGAGGTGAACATATCAAAAGTCCCTGCCCGTAGCCCCTATGCCGGGGTGAGTGGGGCGTTTGAAGGTCCCATTTTTCGGTTTTTCTCATATATCTCGAAAACTATAATGTTTAGAGAATAAGAGCTTTCAAATTTCAAAAACCACCTTTGTCAAATTTTGTATGAAATGAGTTAAGTACGCCATCTTGTAGGGGACTAAGAAAGCTTCTATCGCACTTCAAAAGTTTCTTCAAAATCCAAATAAGTCATGAGATATTCGCTTTAAAAGCTTGGAGGAGTTCTTCAGAAACAACCTTAGTCAGTCATGTTTCTTCCAAAAAGAACCTATGTCAAGTGACATCGGTGATTTATGGCAGAAATAAATGACAAATACTATGTTATTTTTTGCGGTTACCGTCTCTCTGTTTTATTGTATTTTGAGATGACTTTTAGGGTTCCGTACCAAAATGGTAAAAAAAGATCCCTTATGGTGTGACTCAGCCTGTCTGTCTGTCTGTTTGAAAAATATGGATAGAAATAATGAATCGTGGCATAGAAAAAGACTAAGATAGAATAAAAATCAAAATTATAAAAAAATGCAAAAAGAAGCTATTTTATAAAATATCAAGTGTCACCATAGTACGACTTTGATGGAAATGCTGTAACATATTATAGCTAGCTTGATATATAGAGTGGAAGAGATTAAGTAGTGTTTATGTCCGTCTATTTAATATGTAAAATTTTGTTAGAAATGTGAATAAAAGTTTAGAATTTTTTTTACTGTCGCATTTCCTGCAAAAACAGCCTCACCATCTTTTCAGATTCAGACTAAGTTTTCTTTGACTATTAAATATCTTTATTTAGTAAAATATAGTCCAGGGCGAAGCTATAATAACAGAAAATATAGTTCAAAGTTATTTAAAAATAAAATCACTTTGTAATAATTGGGGAAAGGTTATTTCTCTCTCCTGAAAAAAAACATATTTTTTGACAAAGGTGGTTTTTGAAATAAAGTCTTCGATTATTTACAATTTGTTAACAATTGATTTCAGAAAATGAACAGCTGTTTAAGACCTACAGTACATGACCTCTACCATAGACGGAATTCTCCACCAACCCATGGTCCTTACGGTACGCTGGCTACTTAAGGCGCTAAGAAGGGTCAAATCCCAATATTCAATTCAAATTATTGAAAGATTACGCGCGTGAAGCTATCATGGAAAAAATATATAATGTACTTGGAATAATACTCAATAGATTTAATTGAAAGCATTTGTAAAAATGTTACCTTTGATGAAAAAAAATATTCCGTGGACCCTATTTCTGGTCCTATTTGCAAAATTTCTCGGAAACAGAACATTCGTTTATGTTAAAACCAACACATAAAAATCGGCGATGTTAATACCTTCAATCTTAATTGAACAGATTTTATTGGGGCTCGTGCCCAATATGATTGTTAAATGTAGGATGTAGGGATTTGTATGTTTCCCGAAATGCAATACTCAGGGTGAGGTAGTTCAATGTAAAAGATGTAGTACCGTTCGCTCTGAAGGTGTTTATTGCACTAAAATATATAATGTAAAATCGTAACGTTACCGCGCGACAATGACCGCGTGGTCAGCAACTTATTTAGGTTAGTAAGTAAAGTACCTAATGTACTGCTCGTACAGATTTTTTTTAACTAACTTGAAAGCGAAGAAATTTAATAAAAACATGTAAAAATTGAGAATTCGGTGCTAGTTCTCAACGCAACTGCCGCGTTGGAACGCGCACTGATTTGAACCCAAATTGAGTAGAGTTACGTTCGATTTCACACCATCCCGGATCAACCCGCTCGGATTGAGGCATGTTAAAGCCTTAAGGCCCTTATAACCGTCAACTAGCGCCGCCAATTCATATTTTTTATTACACCTACGTAAACCATATTAAAAAAAGGATAAAATCGTGCCCTCTTAAATTGTTTCTAATATTTTTTGAGTAACTCTTCAATAGTTTTCATTCTTTCTGGGTAAACTAGTAGACAATAAAAAATATTAAAGAATTATTAAAAATATTAGAGACAATAAAAGAGGGCATTGTTGTTTCCTTTTTTTAAATATTTACTTGGTTTACTGGTAGTAATAACTACTTAGGTACTACTTAAGGGGCTTATATAGGTCAACTAGCGCCACCAATACATTTATTTTTATTACTCTTAAACTAAGTAAAAATTTTAAAGTTTTAAAATGCATTTGAAATGACAGTGGCCGCTTTTGGTTTAAATGGATTTTAAAACTTACAGAAAGAATGAAAACTGTTGAAGAGTATTCACATTAGAGACAAATTAAGAGCGCATGGTTGTTTTCTTTTTAGGGTTCCGTACCCAAAGGGTAAAAACGGGACCCTCCCAACTAGCAAAAGGATCGTTTAAGCAATTACTCTCACGACTATGGATCGTAAAACACACGTATGAAAGATCCTATCATTTCAAAAAGCAGCTTTCTAGATCTTTCAGCATTCAATGCTTTTTGGCTCTATAAATATGTCTAGTAAACGTGGACTCGACGAATTCATATCGCATTTACTCAACAATTGTTGTAGAAATCAAACTCCAGCATAGATGATAATAGTATTTATTTCACACTTGTAACTACGTACTTATACGAAACACTTATTCCGCTATTCAACCGTTCACTGTGGCGGCTCCCGTATGACTGAGCCCCTCCTCCGGGTTGTCTTCCGCTTGCGCGGGTGCGGGTTCGAGCTTCTGCTCCTTCCCCGGGCTTCATCTCATGGGGCCACTGCCCCATGGTATTGTGTGCCGCTGTGCGCGGCCGCCTTACGGCGAATGGAGTGACCCCCGCCGGAGGTTGCTGCGCGGCCCTCTGCGCGGTCTGCCGCACCGGGTGAGACCCCCATAGTGGGGGAGGCCCAGCGAGCGCCTGCGAACGGGCCACGGCTTAGGCAACGGGGTAGGGGTTATAATTTGGTAAGTGGGGTTCAGGGTGGGACGGTGGGATTGGGTGGGGTGGGCTGGGGAGATGGTGGGGGCACAATGTGACGGGGCAGCGCCTTCTTTGTCTTCCTCTTGGCCCATGTGTCGGTGGTGGTGGGGGAAGGAGCTCTTTCTGGCTGTGATGATAATGATGTTGATGGTGCTGGTGGTGCTTGTGATGGCGGTGGTGGTTGCTGGACGGGAGCAATACCTTGCAGGTGTTTGTGGGGGCCACGGTCGGCGCGGTCGAACATGCGACGCGCCAGACGCCCCACGAAGTCCTGGACTGGACTGAGCCCCTCCACTCCGCTACCGCATATTTATAGCCTATGCATAGCGCGTAGCGGGGCGACTCACTCTAGTGGGGCGACTCTAGTCACCTGATAACTACAACTAACGTTTCGGTACTTTTATATTTAAGAACAACGTAATAAATAGAGTTATTAACAAAATGTAATAAATAATTAATCAGTCGCATAAATATACATATCCAGTATACTACAATTGTATAAAGATATCTCTCAATCGCATTCAGACAACCTTTAGTCTTATGACAGGTCTTTAAAAGCAACCAAATTGCTAATTTGTCGTAAAACTAGCTTTTATAGCACCGTCTTTCGTCACCTAATTTTTACAGCAATATTGTGGAGTAAAAGCTGTTCATTCAACAAAATAGCTTCTCAGTTACTATTACAGCATCTAATGTCATATCACAGCTTTTGGCAAGGCTTTAATTCGACTTTACTATTAAAGTTGAGAAAACGCTATCAAATGATCTACTACAGGTCCAAAGGTGCACAAAGATAATTTTGGAAGCCATCATACAGCATAATAGTGGTATGAAAGTTAAATAAAATCTTTTACAGCAGTGTGGAAAATATACAATAATCGGTGGAAAAAAACTTAAAAGAAGTGAGGGTTCCGACGGAAAGTTAATAAGATGTTGAAACAATTGAAACAATCAACATCAACCAACGGATGAAGAACAAATACTTAATATTAGTGCGGATTCAGTAGGATATATTACGCTACTACAGATTGTTTGTAAACCGTATGATAGATTGACGATTTTACATTGCGCTAAGGAACCCTAAACTAACTGCAATGGCGCTCTTAGAAGTCGTAAAATGGAAACCTCATGTCTATTTTTCGGCTAAGAGCTGAGTGAATGCTTTGTGATGATAATTGAAATGCTATTAATGGCGAATTTATTTTATCTATTATATTAATATTATTTGCGATCCATTATTTACTAGAAATCTTGTGGCCCATGAAAATATTAAATACAAATGTAAGGATTATAGACGAAAAAATTAATTCCGCATATGAAAGTAAGACTTATAAGCTAACTTTAATAGCTTACCTTTATTGTCATTATGGCTGTAAAATCGTAAAGGTATACTTAGCATGGCCATAATATTGCAACATACATTTATTTTTATTTCGCGTAAACACGCGAACACAACAGTGACAATACGCACTGTCTATGAGTGCTGCTTGGTTGAATTCACACGATCAAAGTGTCGAGTGATTGTAACCGCACTCCTATTATTACCACTAATAAGTCGAATGAAAGAGGTTCTACTGACTATTATAGTCCCAGTAGCACTTGAGTTGCGATTACTCTACATTCTTTCAATTAAAACGCATTTCAGACGATAATCTTACGATATTTACAGCATTTAAAGCAGAGAGAAGTGCGCCCAAATCAAGTTGAGAGAACGTTCACAGATCGTTTACTCAACATTTTGTAAATCCATCTCACTACTAATAGCTGAAATAGAAACGTGCTGCTGATTTTTTTACGACATATTTTGCTAGTTGGGCTATTACTAAGCCTCCGCTGTCCGTCTGTCTATCTGTCTGTCTGTCTGTCTGTCTGTCACCAGGCTGTATCTCATGAATCGTGATAGCTAGGACAGCTGAAATTTTCACAGATGATGTATTTCTGTTGCCGCTACAACAACAAATACTGAAAATAGAATAAAATAAATATTTAAGGGGGGCTCCCATACAACAAACGTGTTTTTTTTTGCCGTTTTTTGCTCGATATTAATAATGACAACAGGTAGGCAGTTGAAATTTTCACAGATGATGTATTTCTAATGCCGCTATAATAATAAATACTAAAATCAGAATAAAATAAATATTTAAGGGGGGCTCCCATACAACACACGTGATTTTTTTGCCGTTTTTTGGTACGGAACCCTTCGTGCGCGAGTCCGACTCGCACTTGGCCGGTTTTTTTATAATATTGACCTGGTTTACGTTTAATAAAAATAAACGAATTGGCGGCGCTAGTTGACGGCTATGAGGGCCTTTAACCGTGTGAACGACTATTCACTTAAAATTAAGTTGCCCATTTAGTTAAGCTACTTAATCGCTTGAACCATGTATGTAAACAGTCCATAAAGGCCAGGCGCATTAGCAATCTGCGGGTATAAAAGGTACAATAGTCGTATGTACTTACATGCAACATGTCCCAAAAAAGATGCCGTGAAAAATAAAATAGTTAACATTTTCATGTTAAAATTCATTTCTGCCACTTTCTGCGTTAGGTATATTTTGTATAAGTACTTATTTGTATCAAGAATATTAAACACGGTATAATAAGTACTAAATTATTTAACTGGATATTGATGTATTATTACAATGACGAGTGCCCACTACTAAGTATAAAAGAAACTGACGCAATCTATATTTCCAGTGTTGCCAAAATAGTCGTAGCGAAAACGAGCAGAGAGCGCCATGAAAAGGCGCTAAAATGGCTTGTTGTTAAAATAATTAACTATAAATTTTATGGTAGCATGAAATGAAACAAAGCTATGTACATAAAATTGTAGATTATTTTAATTATTGTATAGTAGTACAGTAGCCCGTAGAACATTTAAATCACCAAAAAGGTTACCGTTTGCCGTTGTGATATAGTTAATTATTACGAAATTATAGATACTTTAACCCAAGTTTTACAGACCGCAACCCGCCGCAACCCATATTTGTATATCTCCAAAATTTATATTTTTTTATTTTTTGAGGTTCACCACATAGTTTAGCTATTGTCGTATTCTACAGCTTGGTTTGTTTGCCACAGATAAAAGTAAGACTATAAAAAGTAGCCACACACATATTTAAGACCTGATGAAAATGGTTGGACTTTATCTGGTCTTAAATCTGTGTATGATCACTTTCCATAGTCTTAATATTATCAGTGGCAATCAAACAAAGCTGTAGAACACGACAATAGCTAAACCATGTGGTAAACCTTGAAAAATAAAATGTATATTAGGAAAGTTTTTCAGAATATATTGTGCATGCCATGAATGCTCTGTAACACACTACTACTATAATTATAATAAATATAGTATATAATAAATATTACATCATGTTATCAAAATGACCAAAATTATTGAAGTAAATGTATTTCACTGTAACTTTAACTGAAAAATAATAAAGCATCCTCCTCTCTTTTTAAATTGCTATGCCCAACAGGGTCTATAATGAATCCAAAATGTATGATTTCCACCAAAATGTACTTATAGATGCAATAAATGAAATATGAAATGAAATAAGAATCTGTAAAATTTTATTAGATACGCCAAGCAATCAAATAAAACAAGCCAGAATGTAAATATTTAATCTATTAAATTAAAATCTAAAAAGACGCTAGATTTAGCGCTAGGCGTTATTAAAACGCGCTTCGAGACAAAAAAGCCCCAGATTTGGCGCGAAAAGCGCTAAGTTGCATGTTGCCCAAACGTAGTAGTACGCCTGTCCAAATAATCTCACTTTTCGTTTAAAGAAATTCAACCTTATATATATTAAGATAGAGTTGAAATTCTACCGACGACATTGATTGTGGTAGTGTGTGAATGAAACAATACCAAGTAGGGGGTCGTTCGCCATTACTGAACTATATATATAACACCACGATATAGTCGGATACAAAATGCACGTAACCAATCAAGTAATGTTGTAACGGGGCAGCCGTTTGGATAAAAAGAAAACAAAGGGCTGTGCGTCAACAAAAAATATATTGATAAAAAAATATGAGAGATAGGGTCGCGGGGAGAAGCCCCTTAATTTGTGCTCCGCGGATCGGCACTTCCCTGTGTGTCTGCCGGCTTCGTCGCGCAGGTGGTCGGCGACGGATGGAGGCGGGCCACAAGTTGATGTTCGGGCGCGTAGTGCGGCGGTGTCCACGCGTGAAACGTCCCGGGAAGAAAACGTCCCAGCGTTAAACCCTGGAATTCACCAACATTGGGCGTATTAGAATACGTCCACCACATCGAGCTATCCGATCAACCGCAGCAGAAGGCTATCAGGGATGACCGATAATAGCGGTGTAGTGGCTTGAATAAAATTAATGCAGATAGGAATTTACATAAAAAGAATACTGAATAGTTATTATAATTAAGAAAATTACTTTACTGTTCAATATAAGTAAAACAAACTAAATTTCGAAACTTTAACAATTTTATTTTTATATAAGGGTAGAATTTTTTACAAGCTGTAACGGCTAACTAAAATTATAGTTAATGCTTTAAAAGAACAATGATTTACATTTATGTTACTAGGAGCGTCGTAATCAATCACCAAACTACAATAATAATTTAAAGCATAGAAATAAAATCAAATACCTAGGTCATTACGACGTTGCAAGCTAACACAATAAAATCGATTCAACACTTACCCAATCGGGGTTGAAAACACTTTTTAAAAGCGGTATAAAACGATACCGAACTGAATTTTAATAATCAAGGTGTAATTTGGATAAATACGATTAATGTCTAAAGAAATGTTAGAAACGTATTCCCTCCAAGCCACTTTGGAATGATCTGGCCACGAACGTTATTCAAATGTCGCTCCGAGCTCAACGTCGACCGGTTTCGAATACAAAAGAAACAACTTAAAGTACAAGTGGTCACACATCGCGGAGGACAATTTATATTCAATTTATTTTATTTGTTATGTTTTTGTTTAGTGTTATTAATTTTTATAGTGACGTTATTGTGTTAGTAATTAATGTTTAAGTAGGTTTGTAGTTTTAAAAGTATAGTTCAATTTAATATTTAAGTTTATTTTTATTATTAATTAGGATAAGGTTGTAAATAGTTTTATTAATGTTTTTCTTTAGTTATTTAATAAATAATATAGTTTTAAATTGCATATTATTTATTTTAAAATGTAGTTTATTAAAAAAAATATGCATCATTTTATAAATATGTACGTGCAACGTTACATTACCCCCTCGCGTCACCAAGGATTTTATTCTATAAAAATAAAATCCGCACTTAAGTCTATGTTTGTATTTCCACACTCAAAAAAAAACCTTTTCACCCCGTTCGTACATACATCACGCATTCATCAAAGCAGCAATAAATATAATTTAAATTCATTGTCGCGATCAAACATATAAAGGGTGTCTGCTACTAAAAAAAAACAAATAACCTATACAAACTATAATTATGCTAATACGATGTCTTTGACGCAAGAAAATAAAGTTATCGGTAAGCACCACATTACCTTACATAAACTAGTCTGTTGATTACTCACTTAAACCCTAGTAACAAATTGAGAAAAAAATACAATACAATCAAATAATATAAGATTATTAATCTATTTATTAAAACGAACTAATTTTAGATCGTGGATGTGCCATGTACCTAAATTTTTGCCTGACATATCCTCTAATATATATACGAGAGGTGATTTCTTAGCTACTACACGGCATTTAATAAATTTTGGCGCTAACTTTTTACTAAACCTCTTATTTTTATCGCTTAGAACATAAGCGCGCTTCATGACGATGTCACCAATATTAAATTCGGCTTGCTTACGACGCAAATTATAGTGAGCCGTATTTTTCGCATGAGCGTGGTGCAGCTTTGCCTGAACTTCGGCAAATATATCCGCAAGACAACCCAGGTTCTCAGCATAGATGTTTCGTGGCAGGAATAAAATTTCATTGCCTAAATCCGTATCAAGGTAGTGAGTACCACATGTAACAAGCTCTCTACCATACACTAAGAACGATGGAGTAAATCCAGTTGCCTCGTTTACAGAGTTGTTAATCGCAAATTGTACCTTTGGAATGAAAGTGTCCCAAGTTCTATGGTCGTTGTCAACGTAAGTTGATAGACAAGTGATAATAGTTCTATTATAACGTTCAACCGTGTTGATTTGCGGCGTATATTTAGGTGTAAAATAGATATTAGGAATATTATACTTTTTAAAAAACGTCTCAGTATCGCGACTAATAAATTGAGACCCATTATGAAGAAAAATGGTTTGAGGAATGCCATGAACCATAAAGACCGACTCTTCCAAAATTCTGATAATGACCTCTGATGTAGCTCGTTTAATCGGATATATTAAACAAAATTTGGAAAAACAACATGTGACTACAAGTATATAATTATTCTGTTTGCGGCTTACGGGCAGAGGGCCCATGAGATCAATGGAGATCATTTGATATGGCCGCGAGCATTGTTTAGAGCGGCCCATTATTCCGAGTGTCTGGTGGTTTTGTGCCTTATACTCCAGACACTTGTCACATGAACCAACAAACTTAACCACGTCCTTATGCATGCCTGGCCAGAAGTAACGTAATGTAAGACGATTATAGGTTTTGAAAATGCCCAAGTGACCTGCTGTAGGCTCACAATGGTTCTCTCTAAGTATTTGTTCACGAGATTCTAACGGAACTACTATTTTCCACGAAAATTCATCATTAGTTACGTATTTACTCTTACAAAGTCTAAATAATATATTATCTTTGATTAAAAAATTTGGAAAATTTTGAGGCATATTAACGCATCCGTTATAAATTGTTTTGTACCATTCATCTTTAGTGTCCGATAAATCGGAAGAAGAAATGGCACCAACTGGAGCTGGAACCCTAGAAAGAGCACCGGGAATAACGTTGTCAACACCGCGACGATGTTTAATTTCACAATTAAATGCCGACAATCGGACTCCCCAACGAGCCAGTCTACCGGTAGGGTTATTTAGAGTAAGGAACCAATTTAACGCGCTGTGATCGGTATAGACAGTGAACTTTTTACCATTCTCTAAATAACACCTCCAGTGCTCAAGTGCTGTTATCACGGCTAAGGTTTCACGTTCCGTGATTCCATAATTGCGTTCAGAATTGGTCAAGGAACGACTCATGTAGGCGACTGGGTGTTCTTTATCTCCTATAGTCTGCGTAAGCATCGCACCTACACCGTAACTGCTTGCATCGGTGTGCACCTCAAACGGTTGGTTGTAGTCGGGACAGGTGAGAACTGGCGCAGAAACTAAACATTCCTTAAGTTTTTGAAAAGAATCTTCAGCCTCTGGTGTCCATTTAAATGGAGGAGCATTCTTTTTATTGGAAGTTAATCGATTTAATGGGCCTGCTATTGTACTGAAGTTGTGTTCAAAACGACGGTACCAAGTAGCTGTCCCAAGAAAGCGTTTGAGGCTCTTTCGACAAGTAGGTGTCGGATAACTTAAAATTGCCTGCACTTTCTCAGGATCGGTCCGTAATCCGCAACCGTCAACAACATAGCCCAAATATTTAAGTTGGCTACGAAAAAACTTACTTTTCTCTAAATTAACAGTGAGATTAGCATGGTTCAATTTTTCAAGGACGCGAATCAAAAGTGACACATGTGATTGAAAGTCTGGCGAAATGATAATAATGTCATCGATATAAGCAAAAACGTTGGGACCGAACTCATCAAACAACAAATCGACCAAACGCTGCTGAGTGGCCGGTGCGTTGGTTAAGCCAAACGCAGTCCTCTTAAATCTAAGTGAACCCCTGCCAGGAACGTAAAATGCGGTTTTGTCCCGGTCTTCAAGAGCGATTTCAATTTGCCAGAACGATTTCGAGAGATCTATGCTGCTGAGGTACCGAGCATCCCTTAAGTTGTCGAGGATTTCGGATATATAAGGCAAGTTATAAGCGTCACGTTTAGTTACCGAATTCAACTTGCGGCTATCAAGGCAGAAACGTGGTTCACCATTCTTTTTGGTAACTAATAATACTGGCGAAGACCATGCACTTTCGCAAGGTTCGATGACGTCAAGAGACAACATTTCATCGACTTGCTCAACCAATACACGTTGTTTCTCTGGCGACATACGATAATAACTCTGTCGAATTGGCAGAGCATCACCAGTATCAATGCGGTGTATTATAATACTGGTTTTACCTAATCCCTTGCGCTCAAAAGATATCTCTTTGTACTGTTCAATGACGTTGTCCGCAGTCGACTTTTCAGAGGGAGCTAATTGTTCATAACCCTGAATAAATTTATTAGAATTTGTATCTTCATTAAAAATACTACCGTACGAAATACTACCAAGATATTTAGGACAAATACTAAATTTTCTCCAAAAGTCAACGCCCAAAATAAGATTACTTTCAACAGCCGGCACTACAAAAGCTTTAATAATATGAAATTGATTTTCAAAATAAATAGGAATATCTATATATCCAATAGTAGATAAAGACTGGCCTCCTGCTGCTGTTACATTAATAAAATTACTTTCGATCAATGTATAACCATGACTTTCCAAAATCTTGTGATAATTATTGCCTAGTATAGTTACTGCGGAGCCCTAGTCTAAAAGACCAGAAACAGAGAGTTCGTTAATATTTATTGAGACATAAGGTCTTGAATCATTTAAAGGTTTATCCCGTTGAATTGCGGCCGTTCTGTAACTTCGAAAGAACAATTTAAGTGTTTGAAGCCAATTTTCCCAATCTAATTTATCAAAATTATTATTTACTGAAGGCTCACAATTCAACGCGGCAATCAGTTTTTTGAACTAGATGGTTTGTTTCTATTGCAGTCAGGACATTGAGGTGTCTTGACATCTTTACGACCACATTTGAAACAGACTATTTCCTTTTTGTCAGCCGTACACTGTCTTAAATTATGAGTATTTACCTGACAATGAGGGCAGTAACGAGTTTTAGGAGCTTCAATTGAATGTACATAATTATTATTAGTATTAGGCTTATTATTGTTAGTAAAATATTTATTAGTGTTAGAATTATAGTTTGTATATTATTGTTAGTAAAATATTTATTAGTGTTAGAATTATAGTTTGTAAATTTTTGTTGTTTAAAATATTGGTTATTATTATTTGAATTATATGTTTCATTTTGAAATTTGTGTTTATTATTATTTCTGTATGAAAATTCAGGTGCTAAGGTTTCATGTGTCGGAGCTGGAGGTTCTCGAAAGTTAGCAAGACGTGCTTGAATATTTTCATAATTACGACAGAGAGTTCGTAAGCAATCGATTGTTTTTATTTCAGTTACCGAAGCTAAAGTACTTGCGTAACATGGCCGAATATTATGGAGAATAATTTCAAGTTGCTCATCTTCTGATAATTTCTTTGTTAAGCGAGAAAATAGACCAGACATGATGGACAAATAAATTGTAATGTTCTCCGATTCTCCTTGGGTTCTAGAACGGATTTCAGTAAGCAATCGATAATCAAAATCTGTTTGGTCGAAATCTTTTTTTAATAAAGTAACTAAATCACTCCAGCCCGAAACCTGACTCTTAACACTTCTAAATCAGTGTAAAGCGTCACCGGTGAAAATCTCTGTGGCATACGACAAAACTTTTTGTTCAGTGATGTTCCTAGCTTCAATATATTTAGAGACACGTTCGATGAAAGCTCTGACACAACTTTTGCCATCGTATTTTAGCTTAGCAACATCATGAAAACTGCCACGATCGCACGTCACAGAGACGTTCACAGGGAACGATGAAGTTGGTGGCTCCTCAAGGCCAGTGGAAGACAAGGGATCATAGTTCCTTTGTCTTTCACAGACTTAAACGAGTTAGACAAAGATTTAAATTGTGTGACACTTGCATCATAAATTGCTTTCGTTTTGTCATCGCAAATGATTCGGTTTAAACGGTGATATAAATGATTCAATAAGTTTTGAGCTCGTAGCAAGACATTCTGGCTCAAATCCGATTCTAAGTAACTTTTTATTTTAAGTAAAACTTCATTAACACCCTTTAAATCCTCAGTAGGTTCCAAAGGACTATCTAAAATATCCTCAGAAGGAAAAATTGGACCTAATTTCGCTATTTGTTTTCGTAAGTCCTGTACAGTTGAAGCAGGAGTAGTACCTCTAATAAGAACTTCATATTCTAATTCCAATTTTTGAAGTGATAAAAATTTTACTGGATAAGCCATAATGAAAAAAAAATTGGGTAAATGTTGAACGGAAAGCAAAAAATAAAAAAAACAACTAACTAAAAATCTACTAAAACTAACTAAGATTCCTTCTGTTACAACACCTAAGTAACGTTTTGGTTGTAAAATGAAAATCACACAAAACAAACAAAAAATGGCAAATTAAAAAAACACACACACAAAACTAAAAAATAAAAAGCTTAAATGCGAACTAGTGTGTACATACGATTCAATTCAAATTTAAAAATACGTTAACAAAAAAAAATTTGACTACCTTCACACAAAAAAAAAATATTGGTAATATTGATAAAACAGAAAGAAAAAAGCATACAATAGCACAAAATATCAATATGTACACCCAAGTTGCTGGCAACCAAAAAAAAAACGTTTCACAAAAATAAAAAACCGGCCAAGTGCGTGTCGGGCCACGCGCCAAAGGGTTCCGTAGTTACCTTATACCATACCATATTTAATACCACCTTTCATTTTTCGTATGCAAAAATAACTTTGTTTTTCACAGTGTTGGTATGAATAACAAAGTTATATTTGCGGTTTTGGAAAATGTGCTATATCTCAAAAACTAATTACTATATCTCGTTCAAACCAATTTTGGTTGAAAGTGTTTTTTAAGATCTACAGCATATATATTTTTTAGATTTTTCACTCTCTTATTTCAAAAGTTAAAGGGGGGGGGACACACTTTTTACCACTTTGGCGGTGTATATCTTTCAAACGGTTGACTTTGAGAAAAAGTTGTCTTAGAAACCTCAATGTAATTTTTAAAGACCTATCTATAGACACCCAACACGTGTTGGTTTGAAGAAAAAATTTTTTTTCAGTTTCTGTTCCATGTATGGGGCCCCCCTTAATCTTTTTTTTTTCTTATTTTTGCATTAAATTCGGTAAGCGGTTAACAGAATACACCTACCTACCAAGTTTCAACTGTGTAGTCTTAATACTTTCGGAATAAAGTGGCTGTGACATACGGACAGACAGACAGACAGACAGACAGACATGACGAATCTATAAGGGTTCCGTTTTTTGCCATTTAGGCTACGGAACCCTAAAAAGCACACATACACACAACTACTAAGCGTAAGCACAAATTAAGTAAAGACCACGTTTGAAGGCGCCAGTGTAACGGGGCAGCCGTTTGGATAAAAAGAAAAGAAAGGGCTGTGCGTCAACAAAAAAATATATTGATAAAAAAATATGAGAGATAGGGTCGCGGGGAGAAGCCCCTTAATTTGTGCTCCGCGGATCGGCACTTCCCTGTGTGTCTGCCGGCTTCGTCGCGCAGGTGGTCGGCGACGGATGGAGGCGGGCCACAAGTTGATGTTCGGGCGCGTAGTGCGGCGGTGTCCACGCGTGAAACGTCCCGGGAAGAAAACGTCCCAGCGTTAAACCCTGGAATTCACCAACATTGGGCGTATTAGAATACGTCCACCACATCGAGCTATCCGATCAACCGCAGCAGAAGGCTATCAGGGATGACCGATAATAGCGGTGTAGTGGCTTGAATAAAATTAATGCAGATAGGAATTTACATAAAAAGAATACTGAATAGTTATTATAATTAAGAAAATTACTTTACTGTTCAATATAAGTAAAACAAACTAAATTTCGAAACTTTAACAATTTTATTTTTATATAAGGGTAGAATTTTTTACAAGCTGTAACGGCTAACTAAAATTATAGTTAATGCTTTAAAAGAACAATGATTTACATTTATGTTACTAGGAGCGTCGTAATCAATCACCAAACTACAATAATAATTTAAAGCATAGAAATAAAATCAAATACCTAGGTCATTACGACGTTGCAAGCTAACACAATAAAATCGATTCAACACTTACCCAATCGGGGTTGAAAACACTTTTTAAAAGCGGTATAAAACGATACCGAACTGAATTTTAATAATCAAGGTGTAATTTGGATAAATACGATTAATGTCTAAAGAAATGTTAGAAACGTATTCCCTCCAAGCCACTTTGGAATGATCTGGCCACGAACGTTATTCAAATGTCGCTCCGAGCTCAACGTCGACCGTCGAATACAAAAGAAACAACTTAAAGTACAAGTGGTCACACATCGCGGAGGACAATTTATATTCAATTTATTTTATTTGTTATGTTTTTGTTTAGTGTTATTAATTTTTATAGTGACGTTATTGTGTTAGTAATTAATGTTTAAGTAGGTTTGTAGTTTTAAAAGTATAGTTCAATTTAATATTTAAGTTTATTTTTATTATTAATTAGGATAAGGTTGTAAATAGTTTTATTAATGTTTTTCTTTAGTTATTTAATAAATAATATAGTTTTAAATTGCATATTATTTATTTTAAAATGTAGTTTATTAAAAAAAATATGCATCATTTTATAAATATGTACGTGCAACGTTACATGTATCAAAATTAAGGATTTTAAAGTGCGATATCGAAAATACCTATACTACTTACATGATAATTTGAAATCACACATTTTAAAATAAAACTAATAATAAAAATCTGGACCGCAAAATAATTTTTGCTAAAAAAAACAGACAAGCCTATTATTGTGAAAATAATTTTTCATTTCTCATATTCAGAAAATGATGTATATTTAAACTGAGCAGCGGGTTAAAAACTCTTCGTCCCACCCTAGGGTGGAAAAGAAATTTAAAAATAGAACTGAATTTGGTTACATAGTCAACCATAGAGTTACCTCGGCAATGAATAAAATTTACAATAATTAAAAACAAATGGTATAAAAAAAAACAGTCAAGAGCAAGTCGGACTCGCGTACCGAGGGTTCCGTACCATTATAATTGCACCATTAAACCACACTGCAGAATAGAATAATAAAATTAGTATTGCAGTTTTAGGTCAGCGCCATCTCTTGACCTTCTTTTGAGTGTAACTAATGTTAACTTTTTTCGAAATTTCATAATTTCTAAAAAAGTGTGCTAGATTGAGACATCGTTTTATTTTTCCTGTAATCTTTATAAAATATAAACTGCTATCACATAGAATTATTTCAGATTTTTATCTTTTCAAACTTCGGATATAAGGGGGGGGATGGTTTTTTTTTACATTTTTCATCATAAGTCAAAAACTATGCGGCCTAAAAAAAAGAAAAGATGATTAAAAACGTACAAACGGCGTTCTTTCATATGATACCCCACATGCCCCCATACAGGAAATACAGTAACATAAAACTTAAAACTATGGTGAGCAAAGGCGGCCTTATCGCTCAGAGCGATTTCTTCCAGACAACCTTTGAGACTTAGATAACTGGAGAGATATGTGAAGGGCAGTGTGCCAGCAACATATACATTCAGATAATACAAATTAACAAAATAGCCTACTAAAATTATATAATTCATAATAATTCATAATTCATTTATTGCTTGTCACATAGTCAGAAGATGATATGTAGTTTTACAGTTTCTGTAACACAAAAAAAAAATAAGTAAAAAATTATCAACTTCATGCATTAAAATTAAATACAATCTATCTCTAAATATAATAGGGAAAATCACTCACTGACTCATCACGAAATCTCAGAAACTACAAGTGCTAGGAGTCTCAAATTTTGCATAAGGTTTCCTTTTAGGGTGTAGGTGCTCATTAAGACGGAATTTTGCGAAATTCAATCCCTAAGGGGGTGAAACAGGGTGGCAAAGTTTGTATGGGAGAATGCGATTCCTTGGCCCGATTGACTTGAAATTTGGCATAGACATTTTATCACAAAATTAATTGAACACGTGTTTCGAACTTTTTTGAAATGTATCCCCTAACAGGGTTGAAAAAGGGTAGAAAGCTATTTTTAGGGTGATTGATTTCGATATCGGAATCAAAACTTCTTAGTGCATTTGAATGATTAAGAAAAATAAATGTCAGTTGTCAGGTTGTCACCTCCCCTGAGACTGTAATTATGTCACGCACGAGCTGACATTTCATGTTGTATAAGATTTTATCCTGAGTTTCACTATTTTACGAAATATTAGTCTAATTATAAAATGTGGCAAAATCTGGCAAATATCAGATATCTAACGTGACAAGGAATATGGTGTAAAGTGTTGAAATTGAGAGCCGGATAATAATGCACAACATTAGTTGCACCCGACATAATTTGCAATGTCACGTTATTTTAGCCGGGAACCTTTTCAGTCATAAGCAGAAATTCAACAAATATTTATTATAAGAAGATTATAAGCGTACCAAAGTTTCATCATAATCGGATGTGAATGGTTTAGGAGTGCATAGGAAACAAAATAATAAACATACATAGATTTTTATTTAAAAAGAAGATACCTACCAAACTATTAAGTATGAGTATTAAATGTTACATAATATTATTATTATACTTATTTTGTTATATTACTGCTAAGAAATTTTATTAAGTACCTACCTACCTACCTAATACAAACTCGTGAACAGTACGGCGTCTCGGTTCTGTAACCAAACTCGAACCCCACTTCGAATCTCACTTTACTGCACGGGACGGGAACTTTAAATCATAAATAAGATAATGATAAGATTTTTTTTTCATCACAAAATATTTTAGATAGCTACCTAAAATTTTTACAAACGGTAAAATTGCTCAAAGTTAGCTAATTTCTAATAACTAATTCACGCGAAGTGAAGTGAAGTGTAGTGAGATGCGCGTTTGGTTACAGAATCAACAGATTGCGCAGGTAAAACCGCGAGGTGCAGCTATTACCTATATATCACAAAATTGTAAGAATGTGAAAGTTTTGATGTTTGGATGTTGTTCATTTTGTTACTCAATCGCGTCTGAACGGGTGAACGGATTTAGACGAAATTTGGCACAGGGATAGATTTTAGTCTGGAATACTTAACACAGGCTTCTTTTCATGCCGATCATTGGTTTCCAAGGGAAGACTTACAACGATTACCGACTCCCACGCGGGCGGAGCCACGGGCAAAAGCTAAACATAGTATAAAACAAAGTCGCTTCCCGCCGTCTGTACGCTTCTCTTAAACTATACATAAAAATCCCAATAAAATCGATCTTTAAGTTTGGGAGCTAGGTTGCCTCAGAGTCCTCAGACAGACACACACACACACTTCAATTATATTTTAACACCCCTTGCGTACGTCGTATATATGTAGATATCCTGTAGTATAATCAAATAACTTCACACTGACACCACATTAGCACAGTTTTACATTAGTAACTACATTGCACTGCACCCGTGCGAAGCCGGGGCGGGCCGCTAGTAATATTATATAGGCACTTTGCATTACAAATTACAATACAATCCAGCATTCGATACACACATATTTAAGGATTAATTTTATAAATAATTCTAAAATATTTAGTAAATTAAATAAAGTGTTTCTTATGATTATAATACTCGTATTATTACTATGTTGTTTGGTTTTTCGTTAAAGAATTCGTTTATGTCGTAATAACTTTTATCAATTAGAATTTTTTTAATGATGTTATAAATTGTGTTGTTTCTTTAATTCCTTTTATTTTATTTGGTATTTGGTTATATATTTTTATAGTCATTGCGTGTGGGCCTGAGGTGAAGAGTTTCATTGTTGAAGAATGTATTTTCAGCTTATTTGCATCGCGGTTATTTCTTTTTGCTACGTATTTTACTGGAGAAAATAAGTCTTTATGTTTTCTTACAAATTTACAGCATTCCAATATATAAATGGATGTTAACGTTAATATAGCATTTATTTTTGAAATGTGACCTGCACGAATCCGTTTGATGGATGTTAGTTAGAATCCTAACACATTTCTTTTGTAGAACAATAACGCTTTGAATTTCCGAACAATTTCCCCACAAAATCACGCCGTAAGCAAGTCTTGAATGTACAGTATGCCGTTAATGCGGTTTTAAAATTTGTTACTTTTTTTAACTGGTACAGGGCGTAGGTAAATGATGACAGTTTACCTCTTAGCTTCTGGACATGAGATTGCCAGTTAATGAGTCTACCTTTTATGGCAGAACTTTTTATGTCATAATTTTACTATGCATAACAACTATTGGCATAAACTTCATGTCGCAGAAAATCGTTTGGCATACACTCATTTATCATACACTTAAAACGCATAATTATGTAAGCCAGAATCATCTTTTGGCATACATTTCATATCCATAATAATTAAATAGTAGAACCATCATATCGCAGAAAGTTCACAGTCAGAACCATCATATCGCAGACAGTTTATAGTCAGAATCATCTTTTGGCATACATACATTTAATAGAAAATTCATATCTAGAATAATTTTGTATTTCTTACACGCATGTTTCATCCTTACATGCAGACAAATAAACATGCATGCAAGCAAGCATGCAGCATGCAAGCAAGCATGCAGTATGCAAGCAAGCAAGCATGCAGCATGCAAGCAAGCATGCAGCATGCAAGCAAGCATGCAGCATGCAAGCAAGCATGCAGCATGCAAGCAAGCATGCAGCATGCAAGCAAGCATGCAACATGCATGCAAGCATTGTGGAGCTCCGCTCGCTTCGCTCGCTCCGCTGCGAGTGGTCAAAAAACTAACCTAACCTAACCTACTGGTAGGTGCAATTAAAGTTTTTCTTTATAGCGGGGGGCCTCAGGCCCCCCGACCCCCCCGAGCAGGGGGGCCAGCCCCCCTGCACCCCCCGGCAAGCATGTAAGCAGCATAAACAAGCATTCAAGCATGCATGCATGCATGCAAGCAAGCAAGCATGCATGCATGCGAGCAAGCAGCATGCATGTCGGTTTTGCAGCGATTCGTTCTGTTGTTGACTTTTGTAGCACAACATGATTGTAGCACAAAAATTCAACATATTGACTTTTTAAGACAAATATTTAATTGAATTTAAGGTTAAAATGCAATTTTTTTGAAATCACAATATGCCTAACGACATTATTCTTAATGAAATTCTGCCATATTCGTAGTATACCATGTGAAAATTATGCCAAATAATTGTCGACTAAATAAACGTTATGCCAAACGAAATTCTGCGAATAAAAATTTTGCCAAAGGTATTTATGCCTAATGAAATTCTGCCATCTGAATAGTATGCCATTGTTAATTCGGACATGTAAACATTCTGCCAAACAATAATTATATTAAACAATTTTTATGCCTTAAAAATATTCGTTTAAAGAAGATTCTGCCAAGTGTGTTCTGCCAAATAAATTTCGGAGTATCAAGTTTCTGCCAGATAGACGTAACCCCCAGTTAATATGTCCTTCTTAGGCATTACATTGGATAGTAATTGTAATTGGAAGGGACATATAAGTAAGTTATGCACAAAGTTGAATAGATTCGTATATGCACTTAAAATGATACGCAAAACTTCAGGTGAAACAACAACCCTAATAGCTTATCATGGTTACGTAGTTTCAGTACTACGGTACGGAGTCATTTTATGGGGTAGCTCACCAATATTCAATAAGGCTTTTATAACACAAAAAAAATGTGTAAGAGCTATTTGCAAAGCTCATCCAATGGATTCGTGCAGACCTCTATTCAAAAAGTTAAAGTTGTTGACGTTACCATCCTTGTTCATCCTGGAGTCTGGGCTATTTGTAAAAAAGCATCCAGAGATATTTAAAAAGGCAAAGGAATACAAAAAGTATGTGTCCAGAGATCCTACAAAATTATTAGTGCCTGCTTCAAACTCGAAACTATATCATAAAAATTGTTATTTTATGACTATTCAAATATACAATAAGATACCAAAATCCATTCGTGAACAAAACTTTAACATGTTTAAAATTAAATTGACGAAATGGCTAATGGATAAATGTTTTTATACTATCAATGAATTTTTAAATGATAAAACTTGACAATATTAAAATACCTAAATTCAATTTATTTATGTAACTTTTTTGACATTTTAGAGATTAATTATATTTTACCGTCTTTGCTAGAAAATTTTATACGAAATAATCTAATGAACATACATTTGCACGCCATTAGATTTGGCAAAATATGTGAAACTATATTTAGGATATTAAGATCTCAATTTACCATATTTTATGCAAATAAATTATCTTTATCTTATGAGTGTCTATATCGATTCCTAGGATAGTCGCAGATTCTACGGGTTCTAATTTGATGTCATTATATTTATAATTAATTTGTAGTGGAATTTTTTGAAATGGTTTAAATTGTATTTTTTTTTTAAATTTAGTTCTAAATTGTATTGCATGAGCCAGTTATTTATTTTTGTTAAAGTATTATTTAGTTTATTTGTTAGTTCAGATGTATTAGTACAAGAAAAGGTGACAGAGATGTCATCTGCGAACAGTTCAATTCAATTCAATTCAATTCAATTCAATTCATTTATTTGTCAAATCACAGGTAATTTATGGTGTTACAAAATAATATGTGCAACTGTAATTCGCCTCTGGGGCATACAAATTTTTGATTACATGCATAATAAATTTAAAATAAATAATAAAATTAAAATAAAGAAACAAATTATAAATTTTATGGATAACAGATGTCGTTATTAGGTACCGATTTATTATAAACAATTTAAATGTTTCCAATTCAAATAATATGTCATAATTATTCCTTAATGTCAAATCAATACAATTACAAATTTAATGATTCTCAATATTCAATTAATATGTCATACTTAATCCTTATTGTCAAAAAATTCTTTAAGAGTGTAAAAAGTCTTGTCTATTAGGTAGTCAAATAATTTCTTTTTAAAAGTTATAAAGTCATTACATATTCTAATATCTGAGGGTAACTTGTTGAATATTTTTGAGGACATCATTAAAATACTATTACCAAGAAGGGTCGTCCTACAGTTGGATCTAACACGCAAATAGTTACAGCGTCTTGCACTTGTAACACTGGGGAAAAGATCAGGGTTCTGTTTTATGTATAAGGCAATTTGATATATATATATTGAAGCAAGAGTCATAATTTTCAGTTTTTTAAAAAAAGGTCTACAACTGTCAGTTTTTCTTAAGTTACATATTGCTCTAACACATCTCTTTTGTGCTATAAATATTCTTCTGATCTTTACAGCATTCCCCCAAAATATAATACCATAACGTAATCTTGGCACTACATATCCATGATAAGCGGCAATGACTGCTTTCTGATTTACCACTCTTTTTAACATTCGTAATGCATATGAGAACTGTAGCAATTTATTTTGGATTTGATCTAGATGTGATTGCCATTTCATATCACTATCGATATGTAGACCCAAAAACTTAGTTGTTTTCGTCTCATATAGTTCCTCATCTTCATATGTATATTTGGTATTAAACATTTGTGTAGATTTCTGCTTGAAATTCATAATATTAGTCTTTTGCAGATTTATTTTTAGATTATTAGCTTTAAGCCATTTAATTATGGATGCAAGAGTAGTATTTATTTCAGATTCGTTTTCACATACGACAGTACAATCATCTGCAAAAAGTATCATTGGATTTTGTGTTGACCTTGGTAAATCGTTGATGTAAATTAAGAAAAGTAGTGGCCCAAGGACACTGCCCTGAGGAACACCATATGTTACGGTTCTCTGAGAAGACATAAATTGTTTCTCAACTTTTTTCTCCGCCATTTGTGTTCTTTCAGTAAGATACGAACGCAAAAGCTTTAGTGGAATTCCTCGAATGCCATAATCTTCCAACTTTCTCAATAGTATATTATGATCCACATAATCAAATGCCTTGGTCATGTCTAAGAAAATGGCATAAACTGGTTCTTTTTTGCCCATTCTAATATAAACCTTTTCCAAAAATTCATATATAGCTGAATCAATTGATTTGTTTTTACGAAAACCTTTTTGTTCCCTAGTCAGTATGTTTCTTGTTTCAAAATAGTTATAGAGTCTTTTGTGTAGTACTTTTTCAAAAATTTTTGCAAATATTGATGTCAATGCTAAAGGTCTATAGTTTTTTATGTCCAACTTACAACCTTTTTTGTGCATAGGTTTAATAACAGTTATTTTCAATTTTTTTGGAAACGAACCTTGTTCTATACATAGATTAATTATGTAAGTTAGATGTTTAGATATAATATTTGATACATTTTTAATAACTTTAGTAGAAATTTCATCAAAGCCTGTGCTCCCGGTATTTTTAAGACCATTTATTATTCTGCACACCTCTTCAGGATCTGTAGGTGCTATGAAAATTGACTTATAATATTGATTATTGCATTTAATATGTGCACATTTTTTACCTTCATGTGATTGTGTGTTCGCCTCAACTAAATCTATATAGTAATCATTGAACTCTTCAGCAATTAACGTTGGATTAGTAATTTTTTCATTTCTTATATTCAATTGGCATATATATTCTCTTGGTTGATTCTGCTTGTTTTGATTTATGATTTTCCAAGTCGCCTCAGATTTATTTACAGAATTTAAGATATAGTAATCATTTTGAGATTTTTGTGTTAATTTAATAATCTTAGCATAACGTGCAGAATACTCTTTGAACTTATTTTTATCAACTTCACTTTTCGAAAATCTGTATCGCCAAAGTAAGGCACGTTTATTTTTACTACATTTTTTTATGCCAGTTGAAATCCACTTAGGCTTTCGCTTCATAAACATCTTCCTTCGAACAATTGGAAAACACAAATCATACATGGTTTTGAATATGTCATAAAATACTTCGTATGCCTTATCTCCATCATTAGTATCATACATTTCACTAAAGGACAGTTTCTCAATACAATTTTTAAAATTTATCAAGTTTTTATTACAATAGTCTCGTTTATATGTATACCAGTGGTCAAAGGGAAATATTTTCTTTACTGGGCAAGCCATCAATTGGGCTTTATGGTCAGAAACAGCTAGCTCAATAACTTCAGATTTTGCCCCACGTATTTTTGACTGTCCAAAGAAGATGTCGAGTACTTACTGGTGTTTATTAAGTCCTGTTCAATTATATTGTCATTCCGGTCAGTCAAGTTATTGTTATCAGTCTGTGTACCTATATCTCTTACATCTTTACAAGTCAGTGAGTTTTTTTGAACTAAATACTCTTTATATTTACTAGAATAATGCATTCTTAACAACTCTCGCAAAATATAACGACATAAATTGACAGTACGATATTTCAATCTTGGTACAAAACTATCGTAATCCATGTCTAGAAAGGTAGTATTTTTTTTTAAATTGGCTACATATAAATTTTAACTCATGGTTCAGTTTGTTTTCATTTAAGTGATAATTAGCTGGTGTCTCACATATTATTACATTAGTATTTGATACAGATGATAACCATGAAGCCAAGATATATCTAATAGAAAAAAGGCTGGAATCATTCATAAAACCAATCACTATTATATAATCATTTTGCGTTAAATGACATACTTCTGATCTACATGATTTTAAAATGTCAAAGATAGTACCTCCAGATTTCCAAAAACTAAATACTTGGTATTGGGTACCAAGTAGTTTCTGTAACATTTTTTGGACACCTTGACCCTGTTGATCAGCTAGAATATACACTTTACTTTTCGCTTGTTGTTGTTCATTGTTTAAAGGTTCACTAGTACCAATTGCTTCCGTTTCTTCATTTTTTTGTACATCATTTTGTCTAAATACTGTTTTTTTCTCACAGGGTAACAAAGTAGGGTTATGGTTCTTGTGTAACTGATGTGTTTTTAAAACATTTGTTCCTCTCAAACTTGTATTAGATGAAATGCTCAGGTCACTTGCATTTATGGTTTTGCGTTGTTTTGTCACTACTGGTGATGAAGTTTTACATAGCTGCAATAATTTTTGAATTTTTAATTGATAACTTGTAATTTCTGTTTTCATTTGGTATTTTTCAGACAGTAGGTTTTCAATTTCTTTGTGAGCTGATTCTAAATCTGTTTCCAGTTTGTTTACTTTAAGCTTATATTCTTCTATTGTAGTTGTGTTACATGTGTATAACTCCGGGCAGCTTCTATGTAAAGTACATTCAGTGTGCTGAGTCTCTAGATCGGCTTCCAGATCGTCTTCCTGTGACAACAAGCTAAAGGTATTGTTTGTCGAAATATTAAATATAATTTTCTCACTCACTTTATTATCTCCATGTAGTGGTGTTGATTCTGTAATTGGAGGAGTAAAAAATATTTCTTTGTTTTCATTGTTTGTGGATTCATTTGTTTTATGTAGTATTTTGTTGTTGTTAGCTTTTGTCATGATATTTTCTTGTGAGGAGTAATTGTCGAGTGTTTTGGTTTTTTTTCTCGCAGTGACATAGGAAGGCTCAGGGCTCATTGAAGTACCCGCAGCCTGACTTTTTGAAGTACAATTCCCACAATAATTGCACATCCAATTCTTCCTTGTCTGTGGAGTTTTTAGGCGATGTAATTTTTCCGATATGCCAATACAATCAAATTCAAAGTGGTTATGACACTTAGAGCATACCAATGCATTTTTAGGATCCACTGTGTGTTTACATTTAAAACATACAACTACTTGTGGTATAATGTTTCGACTTTTGTCAGATCTTTTCGACTTGGTTGACATATCTATTTGTTATAAGATCAATTTTAAATGAACTATTTGTTGACAAGTTCACATGAAGTATCGTTCGTTATACCAATGAGTCATGTTATTTTCATCTTGGTTTTATAACCTAAAAACAATGCACTGATACTGTTTTTCCTGATCTTTATACGTTGATCTTGTAGTAATTTAGAAGTAATTCGCTTTTTTTCAATTAATTTACAATTATTTTATACTGTTTTTATGGCTTTAGATCACTTTGTGTCACTGTTTATTTCGGTTTTTTATTCACTTTATTTTCGGCACTGTTTTTAATAATAACACTCACACTTGTTACTAGGGTGTTTAATTTAAGTACTAGGTAGTTTTACGACAAAAATATGATACTATTCTAATAAAAATCAATTAAAAACACGGAGTCAATGTATCTTAGATTTAGTGTTTAGTAATAGTAGTTTATGAAACTGTAGTTAGTAATAGTAGTTTATGAAACAGTATGCAATGATCATCTATTTGTTTCGGGAGATCATTGATGTACACTAAAAACAGAAGACATCCAAGAACACTTCCTTGAGGAATGGATCCGGTCAAAATGGTTCGAACTGATCGATTTTTTTTAATTTCACCAGTATTAGGTTCTATGTTTTCAATTTCAACTAAATGTGATCGATTGTATAGAAATGAATGAAACCATTTATGCGCCACTCCCCTTATTCCCGTTTCATATAATTTATCTAGAAGTATTTTGTATCGTACTCTATCATATGCCTTACTCATATCAAGTAGCAAGCCAATGGCATATTTTTTAGTATTAATTGTATCTAGAATTTTTTTCATTTATTTATAAACAGCTAGTGTCGTTGATTATTTTTTACGGAAACCGTGTTGGCTATTATTGAATATTTTAAATTTTTCATAAAAAGAGTAGAGTCACTTTCATATTCATATTCATAACGTTTATTGCATTCCATAGTATCATAGGTGATATAAACTAAAGTTATAGTCATAGTAATTATGAAAAGGAAACTGCATTTTGTGATGGAAGCAAGCCACTTTGCACAGTGATAGTGAGGGCCAAACTAAGCGATTTCATCCGAGGATAAACGAGATTCACCCCTTAGGAACAGAGATGGCGCCACTTGTTTAAAAAAATTTTTAAAAATTTCTAAAACCTAAACGGATGATCCGATTTTGATGATTAAGGTGTCTATTGACAGACAATCAGTTGTTTTACTATTTAAAAAATAATAAAGTAGCAGAAAATAATAATGAATACCAAAAAAGCTTCATTATTGAAGAAAAAAAAATTTTTTTTTTGTATTTATTTAATTTTATAAAATAATTTATGAATATGGTACTCTTTTATTTATTCGTATTATTACCTATTTAGTTGCACGTTTAATAAAAAATACCGCATATCAATATCTTGTATAGTTCCAAAGTTATTGAAGAAAACACTACATGGAGCCGGTATATCCCTTAATTCGCTGAACAAAAAAATCTCAAAAGTGATATTTTTTTCTTTACATATGCTTTATTTATGATCTCTGTGTATACAGAAAAATAAAATAAAAAATCTATAATATACCAATTTCGAGAAATTATATGTATAATTCGGCTTAAATTAAATAAATACTAAAAAAAATTTTTTTTTTTCTTCAGTAATGAAGGTTTTTTGGTATTTATTATTATTTTCTGCTACTTTATTATTTTTTAAATAGTAAAACAACTGATTGTCTGTCGATAAACACCTTAATCATCAAAATCGGATCATCCGTTTAGGTTTTAGAAATTTTTAAAGATTTTTTTAAACAAGTGGCGCTATCTCTGTTCCTAAGGGGTGAATCTCGTTTATCCTCGGATGAAATCGCTTAGTTTGGCCCCCACTATCACTGTGCAAAGCGGCTTGCTTCCATCACAAAATGCAGCTTTAGGCCAAAAAGTGACCATAATGTCTATGACTATTAGATCAGTATGGACCCCGTCGGGCAAGCTTCGAGCAACAAAGGCTTCGTTTCTGTAGAAGCCCGTCTTACTCTAAGTGGGCAAGCAATCAAGTGTAAGAAGAGAGGAAGCGCTATTCTATTTAGAGGTCTTATAATAATCCTTACTATATAATATTATAAATGCGAAAGTCCGTTTGTTTGTTTGTTTGTTACGCCTTCACGTCCTAACTACTGAACCGATCATCATGAAATTTTGCATACACGTTGTCAGGGCTATAGAGAAGGACATAGGGTACCTTTCATCCCGAAAAAAAGTAATGTTCCCGAAGGATAACAAAAAACTTTCCACGCAGACGAAGTCGCGGGCGGTTGCTAGTAATAACAATAGTAATAATAAGAATTGGATAGGTGATGGAGACTTTAAGTTTATCAATTCTTACATACTATTGAAAAAATAATATTGTTTTGTTCATTTAAACAAAGTAAAGTAAAGTTAAAGTTTTATCATCTAAATATTCGTTTATATTATTGTAACATTTATTAATTAGAAGCTGTTTTAATTTTCTTATAAATATTAAGTCATTATTTTCATCTATTAGTATTTCGGGTAATTTATTATAAATTTTAATTGATGAGTGGAATGTACTTAAAGAGGTCAGTTTTAATCTGCAAGACGGTATTATCAATTTATTTTTGCATCGTTTCAATGAGTACTTTGAAGGTATATCTTGTAGCCTTGTGTAAAATTTATGTTTGTATATACAAGCATGGCAAAGTAAGTATATGATATTTTAGAAAATAAGGTTTACAGCTTTCAGTGTGCTCGATGTTGGCTATGATACGGATCAACTTTTTTTGAGCGGTAAACAGAGATGTCGCATCGGTACTGGGGGCCAATCGCGCTAATATTAAGATCAACTGGACCTCGACTGAACCGAGATCAAACATAACTTTTGACATATTCCGTATCGCGCTAACGTTTTGACAGCTAGTTGAGACAGATGTCATGCGGAACTGGACCGTAACTTGCCGTCCAAGACAAAGTTAAAAGGACGCTACTTTTTTGGACTATTTCTCAACTATTTGGTGTTTACTCTCACAATTTTGTGATATTTATTCAGTCTAAATGCAAAAATATACAATGCTTTTATGGTTATTGTAAGAAGATCTTCTGTAAGAGTGCTAAATAATCTAAATTTAATGGATGAACTGTGAAAAAGTCGTGATAAAGTGTATTCAAATGTCCAATCTGCAAATTTGTAAAAAGCTACAGACTATCAAATCATTTAGTTTGTTTACTTATGAGATATGAACACCATAATTATGCCAATTCGGATGCCTTCGGTGTGGAAACAAGATAAAGGTAAGATAACCATACCTAACCTAAAAATTTTCACTGAATAAATTTCATTCTTTCTTCGTTTTTGTATTAATTACTTACTAGTATAGGTACCTAGATTTTGGTGGTATTAGCCATAAAATGCCACTGGAATCTAAACTTCTCATTAAGTAAATTAGGTAAAAGTACCTACCTATTTAGGTATTCTACAATTTTAATTTACTCACCCTTGTCCATACATACAACTAAAACATTTATGAGTACCTAGGTATACTGCCCGGCACGTAACTTGGCAACATAAAAACGAGACAAAAGATGCGCAGTAGCCACAAACACTAAACTCGGCACATCTTTTGTCTCATCTTTCTCTTGCCAATTTATATGCCGGCATCTGTAATAGGCTAAGAACAATGTTATTTATTTTAACATTATTGTTGAATCATCTATAGTCCTTTAACTTTTAACATGTTTTGTTTTAGGTGCCTACGAAGATAACCAATGCATGCTGTGTGCTGCATTAGACATAAAGCACAAAGAGGCTATGCGTTATTTACTCTGTTGGTGGCAGAATCCGTGGGTCTGAGCAGACTGAGGACTAGTGGAAGTGTAACATACTAGCTAGGTGTGGTGCTCGCTGATGCTCTTGACAAAATTAGAGTTGTTTACCTAATTCATCATCATCATCAGCCTATCATCGTCCACTGCTGAACATAGGCCTCTCCGAGTGCACTCCACTGAGCACGATCTGCGGCTACACTCATCCAGTTTATGCCAGCCACCTTGCGAAGATCGTCGCTCCACCTTGTCTGAGGGAGTCCCACACTATGGTGGTCTCGTTTACCTAATTGTTTCGGGGTAATAGGACCACTGAATAATAATAATAAATTATTTTAGAAAACTTTATTAATGTTATTTATTATTAATTACTAACTAAACTGCTATCTTCTCCTCCAATTGCATATCCTTGTTGGCAATACTAAAACAAAACATAAAAAAAATTGTTAGTCACTTTTATAACATAATTATTTTAATAATATGATTCCAAATCAGCAGTTAAGTAATAAAACATAACTAGATGTAGATCCAAAGGCTGTGGGTTCGAGTCCCATCTGACGAGCTGGTGACTGTAGCGGCATCTACCGTACCGCCGCACATAGCAACACACGGTTACAACAAGATTCAACCACCATGTTACTAGATGGCGCTAGTGTCGAATGAACACAAAGATTAGTAAAGAATAACACTTCGTAGTATGAAGAATATATGGAGAAACCTACATCTCGCTATCGGAGTTTTCTCAGCCACCAAACTATATATACAACTTCCAACCATCATCGGTTGGACCGCGGTCCCCGGGCAAATACCACCCAGCCCGGAGGAAGATCTTCCACTTTGGCCTTCCTATCAGTGGCTACCCTCTCTCCATATTACCATACATCCATACCTACAATTCCTACAGTGACGACTCATTTTGTTCTAGTATATGATTTAAAATAAATATTAATCACACTAGATGCAAAACCTCAACTCTAATGATAACTAGATGTTTTGTATCTTTTAAACATAGATTTAATAATATTGGGGCATATTATTTTAATTCATTAGCAGTCGCAGGCGACCGGACAACAATAGAAAATTGATTGTGTCTCATTTTACGGGTGTTGACGAGTTAATATCTAGATTAGATTAAAATAATATTACCTTTTTTCTACATAAGGTCTCTGACTTCCGCCTTCTGCAAACATTTTAAATCTCTGCAAACTGCAATGTTGCTTCATTTTATCTATTGTAGAACCAATTTTTATTTATCTTAATTTTTGTAATGCTTTGTTATATTCTATAACCTGAAATTAATAAAAAATATTAGGGAAATTACATAAATAAATACTAAAATACTTATTGGAGTTGGAACTGATGTTAATAAATATTGAATGAAAAAGGGCACACTAATAATCAAAGGGCACAAAATATTAGTAGGAAGTTAAATGGAAGAAATTCTAAATTCTATTTATTGTTTCACTAGTACTTATTACCTTTCTAAAACAGAGAAGTAATAGGTTTTAATCTTACCGTTCATCATTATACATAAATTTCCTCTTCATTCAGTAATAAAGAAGCAAAATTCCTCTAATGCTGTTATATATGAAAGCTGCATCTTGATGGTTGTGTATTTTCTATCTCTTTGGTCAGCATTATGCTCAATTTTGATCTTGCTTTGCACTTCTGTAAAAAATTCACTTTCATTATTACTCCTACATTTTGGCATAGCTATAAAAAGTTCACTGCTAATACATAATTACATACCTTTGATTATTGAGGTACCTTGTTGACTGGGGCTCGGTCGTATTTTGTTTATCGTTACACTTCAAAGAGTGGTGGGATGTTCGTTTGTTTTATGACTTTATGTGATCACAAATAAAATACTAACAACTTAAACAATCGCTTCGTTTACAAAGATATTTGTTCGTTTAGCAGCACTACAATATTTTCACAATATTAAATGATCTCAATAAAATTCACTCTCTGTTATGAAATTATTACTTTAAAATAGCTTTATAATACTTAATTAAATATTAATTCTATAAATAATAACATAACCTCTGTTTCTCAACTCAAAACAAACACTGAAAAAAAAGAAGCGTCAAATTACACCTAGTGATGTGGTAAAATTGTTAAGTCGACCGTCGATTGCTAAAAATAGCGTATGACATCCCTAACGTTTCAACTCTGACAGCCGTTCAACAATGATGGTAGTTTGGTTGGCGGTGGAACTTTATGGCGATACGGTTTTTCACCACAGTTGGATCATTGACAGAACTGGAACAAGATCAGCCTAATGTGAACCTTTCACGTTGTAAATTAGCGCGATCGGCCTCCTGTTACCCCACAACACAACTCCGTAGCATAGCCAAGCATGTGCATTTGCGTAGTATGTAACTATTGCTGTTTCTATGTCGGTTGTCTTTTTTACCTCGCATAGAGCATAAGTGAAACTAGATAATTTTAATTTTATTTTTTGTACATGGGCTTTCCAATTTATATGTTTATCTATTACTATACCAAGTAACGTAAATTCTTCCACACAATCCAATTTCGTACCATTAAAGTAATAATTTAAATTCAATGCGGTTTTTTGATGAGGATGAAAAGTCATTATTTTAGTTTTGGAATAATTAATTTTTAAATTGTGATCATTTAACCAATCTGAAGTTTCAGAGAGTAAGGAGTTTAAATTTTGATTAATTTCATTGTTGTTGTTATTGTTACATGAAGTAAGTAAGGAAATATCATCAGCGAATAAAATGCAGGGCTCCTTCATGATCTTTGGGAGGTCGTTTATGTATACCAAAAACAAAAAACAGCCAACCACACTTCCCTGCGGTATAGATGCATTCACAACTTCACAGTCAGAGCGTACGCGAGTAATGCTTTTAGTATCGTTATCGAAGTACTCTATCTCTACGAACTGGTGTCTATCCTTTAAATATGATGCAAACCAATTATGAGCTGATCCACGGATGCCTATACCATAAAATTTATTTAACAGAATATTATGTTGTACCCTGTCGTATGCTTTAGTCATATCTAGCAAGATACCTACGCCGTATTTTTTATTATTTATTACTTTTGTAATTTCTCTAATGTATTTATATATGACTAAAATCGTAGAACGATTTTATCGAAATCCATTTTTCACAAAATTTGCTCACCCGGTTATATAGGTACATCGCTTTTTCAAAAATTTTTGATGCTGTTGGCGAAATAGCAATAGGTCTATAGTTGCTTGGATCAGTTTTATCATTTTTCTTATAGATTGGTTTAACTAATGTATTTTTCAATAGATCAGGAAAAATACATTCAGCAAAAGACTGGTTTATTAACAAAGTGAACAGTAGAGTTAATTCATCAGCACATTCTCTGAATGAGTTAGGCGGCAGCTCATCCATACCGCAGCTATTTTTATTTTTTAAACTTTTTATAATTTTGTTAACCTCATGGCAGTCAACCGGGCTAAGAAACATAGAGTTTTCAATCGGGTTAAGTACAGGGCGACCGCGAGCGCAGCCCGCTCTTTGGGCTCCTGTAGTGCCGTCACCCTGCGCCTGCTGGGAGTGCCCGATTGTGGTGGATTGTAGCTTAATGTAAATAGTTTGTATAGGTTTTATATTTCTACTCTGTTTCTTCTCTTGTCTATTTTCTACCTTACTTTGTTTTTCCTTCTGTCAATTGAGAAAATTGTCTAAAAAAAATATATATCTTGGCCGAACAGTCGCGTTGTTTTAACTATTTACCTTAATTACAGTCCCTTTCCTTTATATTTTGGTCCTTCGAGCCGGATAATGAACACGCGATCAAAAACAATGCGGCTGCTGACACCGGCAAAATCGGTTCGCGTATCGCGCTCGGACTCTGGAGCACCCGCGGCGGGTGGGCTCGGTCGGTCCCCAAAATTGGACCCCATTGTGACCGTAGCCACTGATATTCCCGCAGCCGATATTCCTAAGAGTCCTGAGACGCCCGGCGGGTCCAGTGTCGAACACAGTAACGTTTCTCTAAGTTCCAGGTCGCACGCGTCGTCTTCGCGGTCGTCTGCCACGGTAAAGGCTCGTCGACTGTCCGCGGAGGCCCAATTGGCTCGTCGCAACATGGAGCGTAGAATGCAGTTGTACGAACGAGAACAAGAGCTGTCCAGCCAACGCCTGAACCACGAACGTAAGCTTTTAGAAGAAATGCAACGAGTGGAAGAACTCGAAGTTGAGGCCTCGCTCGCAGCAGAGGAAGCAGAGGAACGATCTACCCATACGGTCAGTCAAACTTTCTCACGCACCGCATCATGGGTTCATGATGGTAATCATAGCAGCTGCTCGGTCGCCAAAAAAATCGATCGCAAAGCTAAAAATCATGAAAACTGTGAAATTCAGGATAAGACTAGTACTAGTATTTACAAAAAACCTGTGAATTTTCATATTCCAATTGACAAAACTGATTTACTCCAAACGACAACGTCAAATAAGGCGCTGCCATCTACACGGCCGTCAACAGAACAAAGAAAAAATTGGCCGTCAGTCAACTCAAAGAAGGACGACTTCAATTCGCATTCGTTCAAATGTTCACATAAACTCGAGCTTACTCCTTTCAGCGGAAAGACGACAGAGTGGTTAATGTTCAAGCGTGTTTATCGTGATACCCAACATTTATTTTCACCTGCAGAGAATCTTGTGCGATTGAGCGGCGCGCTGCGCGGCCAAGCCCTTGAGAGCGTGTCGTCGTTGCTGTACACAGCCGAGCGACCTGAAGAAGTGCTCGACATGCTGGAGCAGACGTTCGCGCTCCCCGAGATGATCGTGCTGAACGAGATTGCTCTCGTGCGGAATCTCCCAAAGATAAGCTTTGATTAAAAAGAGTTGAATCAGTTTGCTTGTATATTGCGCAATTGTATAGCAGTAATTAGAAATTTAGACCAAATTGAACATATATTATATTCTGTAGAATTATTTCATTCCGTATTGAGCAAACTGACACCGATATTGTACAGTCAGTGGAAAGATTATGCATACCGCGGCGATCGGTCTGTACCGAAAATAATACTTTTGTCTGAGTTTCTGGATATTGAAGCTGTCAAACACAATCGATTCGGTTTAATACCTGACTACACAAAGCGGCCTGGCACTTTAATGTCAGAGGTAGGTAGGCGGCCTGGTACTTTAATGTCAGATATAGGTAGGCGTACTGGCAGTCTCATGTCCGATATAGGTAGGCGGCCTGGTACAGTCAGCAACAACCTTTCACACAATTTTGCACGACGTGAAAATATTAATGCCACATCTGCACGTAACACAAATGCTGAACTGTGTCGTTATTGCAATAATAAACACAAACTGACTGATTGTAAGGTTTTTATATCCCTATCGATAGAGGATAAGTGGCTTTGGTTGCGTGACGCTAAAATATGCTACAAGTGTCTGAAATCTAAATCACACCGTTGGAGGACTTGCAAGATTGGTCGTTGTGGTGTGGACGGGTGCGTGCGTTTCCATCACCCGCTACTACATGTGGCGACGACGCCCCACGTGTCCCGCGCCGCCGATGAGCCTCCATCTACTTCCTACAATGTTGTGACTGAGCACCAAAACACTGATAAAACTGTAACCGTTACTAATGTTACTGAATCGCACACAAGCGACGAAATGTCTACACATATGTCACAAGTGTTTTTGAAAATAGTTCCTGTTCAAGTGAGCGGTCCACATGGAAAATATGACACTTTTGCACTGCTTGACTGCGGGTCCTCGGCAACTTTGATTGACTCGGAGGTGGCACGTCACATTGGTGTGTCTGGCCCCATGGAGTCCATCAAGGTTGACGGAGTCGCTGGCATGTCAACACAGAAACCAATCCAACATGTCAGCTTTTCTATTAAGGGTAGACATTGTCCTGATATATACACAGTGAGTAACGCTAAGGCCATGGATTCGCTGTCTTTGTTTACACAAACTATCAAACCATGTGACATCTCACAATACCCACATTTGACAGATTTGGTTGCTGATCTTACGCTAACCAATGCAACTCCTAAGATATTGCTTGGAGCTGAACATTGGTATTTAACTATAAGCCGGGAAGTTAGGGCAGGCTCCAAAAGTCAACCGGTTGCCACTCGCACACTTTTAGGTTGGGTATTACATGGCAGATCCAGCAGCTGGACTAAGCCTGTGCATTTTATAAACCACACAACGGTCAAGGACGATCAAAACTCTAACCTGGATGATCTCGTAAAAGAATATTTTCGCCTGGATGCCATAGGTATCACAAAACTTGAAAACACATGCTCTAGGGAGGACAAACACGCTTTAGAGATTTTGGAGTCTACTGCCAAACGTTTACCGTCAGGCAGGTTCGAAGTTGGTCTATTGTGGCGTAAAGATAATCCAAATACACCTGACAGCTATCCTCAGGCGTATTCGAGGTTTCTTGGTTTAGAGAGGCGCATGGCTCGAGATGCAGAGTTAAAAAGAAACTATTGTGCCTTTATTGATAATATGATGACAAAAGGTTATGCAGAAGAGTGTCCGAAAAATACATACCATGATAGTGTCAAACTAAACGAAATACACACACAGTCGCGCTAGTATTTGCCACACTTTCCTGTTATACACCCTCAAAAACGTAAACTGAGAGTAGTCCATGATGCAGCAGCGAAGACCTCGGGAGTCAGTTTGAACTCACTTCTGCTCTCTGGGCCTGATCTTTTGCAATCATTGCTGCACATTTTGTTCCGTTTTCGCGAAGGTTACGTCGCGATGACTGCTGACGTTAAGGAAATGTTTCCGCAGATTAGGATAAGAGCGGAAGACCGTGATGCCTTGCGATATATTTGGAGGGAGGATCCTAGCTGTGAGTTGAAGGAGTATAGGATGACTTCTGTCATTTTCGGTGCGGCTTGCAGCCCGTGTATTGCTCTATACATTAAAAATCGTAACGCCCAAGAATTGCAGAAGTCGTACCCCGCGGCAGCAAAAGCTATTATCTACGACCATTATATGGACGACTTTCTAGGTAGTCTGGACGATGTGCACGAAGCCTCTCAACTTGCAGCTGACATAGTCACGGTGCACAAGGCGGCCGGTATGGAGATGCGAGGTTGGGTTTCTAACATACCTGCCGCTCTTGCAGCTGTGCCTGAAGACCTACGAGCCTCTCCACCCGACAACGTTCACGTAGGCCCTGAAGCCTTTGTTAGGACTTTAGGACTTATCTGGCATCCCTTGAGTGACACTTTTGGGTTTAGGATTGGGTCCCCAATCCCTGAAAAAGAAAAACTAACTAAGCGCAAGGTATTGTCTTATCTTATGTGCGTATATGACCCTCTTGGGCTTTTGACTCCGCTGGTCATTCAAGGACGCATATTATTCCAGCAAACGTGGCGAACTGGTCTCGATTGGGACACCGAGCTGCAGCCAGATACAATTCAAAGATGGCTGTCTTGGTCTCGGCAACTGGCTACAATTGGTAGACATCAAAATTCCTCGTTGGTATAGGTGTGGGTTCCAAAATGAGGTCATCATTGACAGACAGCTCCATGTGTTTGCCGACGCTAGTGAGGAAGCGTACTCATGCGTCGCATATTGGCGTTTTACATTTGTGGATGGTTCGGTGAAGCTGTCTCTCATTGGTGGAAAGGCACGTCTTAGCCCTCTTAAACCTACATCCATACCACGACTCGAGCTCCAAGCCAGCCTGATTGCTGCTCGTTTTGCGAATACCGTGTGTACCGGTCACGACGTTTGCCCAGATTCAATTTATCTTTGGTCTGACTCCACCACAGTTCTGAGCTGGATTCGCAGCGATGCGCGGACTTTCAAACCATTTGTAGCAAATCGTGTGGGGGAAATCACCGAGATTACAAATGTCAATAGTTGGAAATTTGTTCCAGGTGGTTTGAATGTCGCAGATGATGCGAAAAGACTTAGGGGTCGTGACATCGACCTATCTCGGTGGTTCTCTGGACCTGATTTCTTATTATTGCCATCCAGTGAATGGCCCAAAGAACCATCGATACCCGAAGCTACATCCATCTTGGAAGAGCTAAAACCTTCTAAGGTGCATGTAGGATTAACCCATCTGGATAAACCTTCATCGGTTGTGCCAGATCCCTCACGTTTCAGTGAGTGGCTACGCCTGCTTCGTGCAACTGCACGTGTTTTTCAGTGCGTGAATAAATTTAGATCTCTTTTGGTACGTAACAACCCAAATTCTAGAACCACGAATACCAATTCTCCACTTAAGCTTCCACCACTATCTGCTATGGAGATACGGAAGGCTGAAATTGCCATTCTCCGAAAAGCCCAGTCAGAGTCATTCAGCGAAGAACTCCCCTTGCTCCGTGATAGCAAGCCTTTGCCGAAGTCCACCAAGTTGAAGACTCTCTGCCCGGTATTCGATGAAGATGGCCTACTCAGACTTGACAGTCGCATAAAGCATATGAAGAGCGCCAATTACGCCGATACTTCTCCCATTATTTTAGATGGCCGACACCCTGCTGTCCGTCTGCTTGTGCGCCACTATCATGTGAAAGCTGCCCATGCCTTCAACGAATTGGTCACTAATGAGCTCAAACAGCGGTATTGGATTTTTCGGTGTCGCAGTGAAGTTCGCATGGCCGCAAGAAGATGCGCTTACTGTATCAGAAGAAAGGCAACACCGCAGATCCCACCAACCGGCGACCTGCCAGATGTGCGCCTTGAACACCACCAGCGCCCGTTTACGAACACTGGCCTAGATTATTTTGGTCCCGTCGAGGTCTCAGTTGGTCGACGCAGAGAAAAGCGATGGATAGCTCTTTTTACCTGCATGACGACACGAGCAGTCCACCTCGAGATTGTCACAAGCCTCTCAGCCGACTCCGCCATCATGAGTATACGTCGTTTTGCTGCACGTCGAGGACTCCCAAGTAAAATCCTCTCTGATAACGGCACGTCTTTTGTCGGAGCTAACAGACAACTCTGCGAGTTCTACAGCGATGCCGTGCAGGACTTTGCCGCTAGTAAATGCGTAGAATGGTGCTATATTCCTCCTGCGGCACCATTTATGGGAGGTTGCTGGGAAAGACTTGTTAAAACCGTAAAGACTGCCCTTCTTGCAACACTAAAAGAACGATCTCCAAGAGAAGAGCTGCTGCACACCTTACTTCTAGAAGCAGAAGCTCTTGTGAACTCACGTCCTTTGGTATACGTCACTGAAAATGGAGAGTGCGAAAGCTTGACTCCGTTTCATTTCTTGATCGGCACCTCCTCAAACCAGCAGACGCCAGCCCAGTTAGACGATGGAGCCTTCTCGATGAGAAAAGAATGGCAAAAGGTTCTTCGGTTGTCTGAGCATTTTTGGTCCAAGTGGCTCAAAGAATACTTACCTAGTCTGAGGCCAAAGACAAAGACCAGGAGCCAACACATAAATCTGAAAGTAGGTGACGTTGTATTGGTGGTTGATCCAGATTTGCCAAGAGGAGTATGGCCGATGGGACGCATATTGGAAGTATTCCCGGGCAGAGATGGAGTTGTCAGAGTGGCTGACGTAGTAACCAAAGGGGGCACAATGAGAAAGCCTGTCAGGAAGCTGGCTCGGTTGCAAGTTGTGTAGCTACGCTACACGGGGGGGATGATGTGGTGGATTGTAGCTTAATGTAAATAGTTTGTATAGGTTTTATATTTCTACTCTGTTTCTTCTCTTGTCTATTTTCTACCTTACTTTGTTTTTCCTTCTGTCAATTGAGAAAATTGTCTAAAAAAATATATATCTTGGCCGAACAGTCGCGTTGTTTTAACTATTTACCTTAATTACAGTCCCTTTCCTTTATACCGATAGTTAATAATAGTTAATAATAGATAATAATATACTAGATTTTTTTTAATTTTTGTTTATTATTTAGTATTGTGTAAAAATAGCATTGTAAATGCAAAAATCTCAAATTTAAAAATTATATAGTTATATAGCTATTTCACCTTTATCAATTGTCAAAATATCTGGAAAGATATTTCAATTGAATGTCGAGGTAACTCCTCACATTGGTGAAATAACGCTGGCTTACAGCGTAAGAGTTGTATATACTAAGAAAAATTCGACGATGTCACTAGTGACTCGGTAGCTCAGTGGTCAGAGCATTGGACCGGTTATCCAAAGGTCGCGGGTTCGATTCCCGTCTGAGAATTGATCTGGTGCGAGTCGTATTTTTTCTAGTATATTATTTAGTATTGTGTCTTCTTTTTTATGTGTACGACCGTTCTGGAATGATCTGAAAAGCCATGTGCTTTTACACAAGTATATATATATTCATTATTATAGTTAGTAAAGATATGATCTAAGCAAGTCTTTTTGCGAATTGGTTCATTTATATGCTGTATTAATTTGTATTCTAACATTAAATTTAGAAAATCCAACGATTTTTTATTTTTTTCCAATACATTTATGTTAAAATCTCCACCTAAAACAATTCTATGTCTCGAGAATTTTTTATTAATATAATTCAGAATTAATCTTAATTGCCCGTAAAAAAGGCTTTCCTCTTTTCCATTCCAATACATTAATACAATATATGGTACCATACCATCATATGGTTTCTTAGAATAAGTCTTACAGTAATAGTTGAATGTATAATAATCATGTACGTATATGTGAGAGAAGAAATAAAGATTTTATTTATTAAAAAAAAAATACAATCAAAGTATTTCCTTCTCTCAATTGCAGTTACTTCTAACACATATTCGATGGACATGTTCGTGATATTACTTATTTTTTTGTATTCAAAATCATCTTTTAACAGTATGCAAAGTCCTCCTCCTGAGTGTGTTTTTCTGCAAAATGACGCTGCGATTGTGTAACCGTGAAAATGTAGTAACTTCAGTTTTTCTTCTGTCAACCATGTTTCAGATATACATAAGGCATCGTAGGTGGGATTCTTATCTAAAAAGGCTTCTATTGTGTTTTGTTTATTAAATATACTTTGCATGTTTTGGCATAGTATCTTAAATAATTCTTTGCTTTCGAAAGGAATTATTACTAATAAAGCTTTCACGACCATGGATTGGGTTATTCTCAGTAGGTTTTTCTTGTATATCTTTAATTGATGAAGTGGTGGTGTCATTTGTAGGAATTTTTTCGTTGAAACTAATTTTCTTGCCTTCTACATATAGTTGGTTGTTTCTTATAACTGCGAATAGCCCATTTCGACGAGCCAAGAGCATTTCATCACGCATAGCTTTTCTTTTCATTAAAGTAGCTTTATCTAAGCTTGCATAAAGAAATAGTTATTTTCAATTATGTGTTTTACCGTTCTTTTGCTTATAAATTCGATTACAAGTGGCCGTCTTCCATTTTTATTGTAACGTCCCATTCGATATAAATCATCGACATATCCAGTCAAATCAACACCCATCAATTCCCAAAACAAACTCTGTATTCGGTCATGCAAGTCACTTTCAGGTTCTTTATAATATTCAGGTAATCTATAAAGTACAACGTTTTCAGGATACTTTTTTTCTCCAGTAGATATAATTTTCGTTTCTAAATCTTTCATTTGCTTTTTCAACGAGTAGTTTTCATTTTGTAGATTATCAATTTTCTGTGTAAGTTCTTGTATTTCTAAAATTCTGTTGTTGTTTTGTTCAGTTAAATTATTAATTTGTTGTTTAAATTCTTCCTTTATTACTTGGATTGCTTCTTTTACTTCCTTTTTTATTATATTTTGAAGTTGCGATATAACATTTATATTGTTTTCCTGGAGTCGCTGTATAATAACTTCGCTCAAACTATGTAAAGTTAATTCCGAACGATTGGTTGTTCTAATGTTGTCGTTTTTAATGGTATTATCGCCAAGGAAAGTTGTGATTTCAGAGCTCATACTATAATTATTTTGTGCAGCAGAATATTTTCGCGTGGTTACATTATCTATTTCAGGCGATTCATTTTGTTTTTGGACTAAATTGTTATGGTCTTTAGGTGTTACTGATGTTTTCTCATTACCAGTTCTGCATCTTACAGTAGCATGCCTGGCATTTCCACTTCTGCTTATGTTCAGGTGTCATAGTATTGTAAAAGCGCTGGCTGGAAACGTTTGCGCATTCGAGGTCGTATATGTTATGACATTGTGAGCAAGTCAGGTGTTCCCTTTTTAGTGATTTTTTTGTGACATCTAGCACATATCGAAGCCATTTTAAGTTCTTATTGTATCTTCGAGAAAATTATAAAGCGAAATATATGGATTGAGTTATATAAGGAACGTTAACGCCATCTATATTCAGCCCCTATGGTATGGAGTTTTTGTTTGATCTTTTCACCCCTAGATATCGCTAGGTGTAATTTTATATTCATAAAATAGTTTATAGGTATTCGGATTTATATCAATTTTCACTGTTTATCCATTCGGAAAAAAATTTCACAGTTCACACAATTTACGTTTATAGTATATATTTTGAAATTGTCACTTTATTAGCCCTTTTTTGTTTTCTGTTCTAAGATTAATTGATCATTAAATGTTCATTATCGCCACTTTTAATTTTTCACACTCGAAATCACTTCAGTTCGCTAGTTGAGAAATATAGTTCTTCTACTCGCCTCTAGATGTTTGCTAGGTGTATGTAAATATTGATAGAAAGTCTGTTTTGGCAAGTAGGTACCTATTTGGATTTGAATCTTTAGCGGTTATTTCTGATTCTATTCTGATAAGTAAAATAGTTATTTACTTACACAAACTCGGTAATATTTCCATTAGAGACAATTTTTCAATTTTTTTTAGTTTCATACAGGGCGGTATATTGAAAATTATAACTTATTTGTTAGGTATCACTTTTGTAAGTCAAATTTTAATTTGTCCTTTTAGGCACTTTTGATAATCGGATCGTAATGAAAACACTTGCACAAGTTTATTATAGTCCTAATTATATTCTACACTGTAATTCACTTTGGTATTTGTAGAAATCTAATTTTAATACAATAATCAATATGGAGCTTACTGTTTACGTTGCGCGTAGCGCCCTCTATCTCCCATTGCTTTTTCTAATATTTTAGATGAAGTTGATAACAGTGCTATCGGACGGTAATTGTTAAGATCTGTCCTTTCTCCTTTCTTAAGAATCGGTTTTATTAAAGAGATTTTTAAAGCATCGGAAAAAGTTCCTCCCTTAACACGTTCGCGGACGCGCCGGTTATAACAGTCATCAGTGACTTACTCAGAGTGACGCGCCGGCTATAGCCTTTATGTTCTTTTCGCACTCCAAAGGCACAACGGCTTTAGCAGACGATTTTCCTTACTACTACCGTATACTTTATCGTCAAGTGCCCCCAAGTTGAAAGTTTCAAATCGCTAGGTGTCATATAACATTTCTTTTTACACCTTCAAACGTGTCACTACCGGTCACGCAATTGACAAAGAAGCACGTGTAAAAGTTATAAATTAAAACTAACCTGCTGAAGACTGAGAGACTCAGGGTAGGTATTTAAGGGTTAATGTAGCCGAAATCAAGTGTAACGTGGCATCCTAAGCTCGGAAAAGCACAAGTTAGTATTTTTTTGACAACCGCTTAAAAAATCCTTAATTCCATCCAGTCCTACTATTAGTTCAATAGTTGAACTGTTTGGACATTTTTTCTCCAAATGGGTTAGACCGGCGGAGATGATCGAACTGTTTTGACATTTTTTTCCAAATTGTTAGACTGGCAGACCCATCTGGCAATTGTGGAACCTGACATTTGTCGAAACAGTTCGATTATCTCCGCCAGTCTAACAATTTGGAAAAAAATGTCCAAACAGTTCGACTACCAAACTAATAGTAGGACTGGATGGAATAAAGGAGCGGTTGTCACTATTAACCGAAGTCCGTGACTCTTCTTTGATCACTTATGTTTAGTATTAAATACCAAATTCATAGTTAAATAGATGTCGCCAGCAGCGCCCTCGGCCTGTTTTGTCTGAACAAGCACACGGTTGTATCGGCTCCTCATTATATTGAATCTATTTACTTAAACAGTGACAATTAAAACGTGTAATGTGTTTCAATTCAATAAAAAGTCTGTGAGTGTCAGCAAGTTGTATAATTTTCAGCTATCTCCTACATCTTCAACATTAAAAGTGGTCCTTCGATGTCAAGGGAATAGAAGCATAGATCGCCATTTTGTTTAAAACAAGGAACTTTTGCTGTGAAGACAGCTCAGCAGCGCAGGCAGTGCGGCGGAAGTCAATCGACGATCCCTCGGTTGATGTCGTGCGTCATTTGGGCGCGCGCGGGCAGGAAACTTCACAACATCGAACAAACTTCATTCCCATCAAATACAACCAGCGCCATCTAGAACAAGACTCGGCAAGTTCGCCAATCCAGCACGAAGAAACTAGCGCCACCACAGACACGCGTCGGCAAAACAGCAGCCAAACTTTTACCGATCGGCATCGATCGGGTCAACTCGGAGTCTCGGACTGTCTCGGACGGAAACGAGACAATAATACCAACTGACTGACTACAACACTAATCAACCAATCAACGACAACTTTGTAGCTCCGAAGTTTGTCAACACAACAACTCTTTATACATCTATATCAAGCGCTCTTCCGGCGTCCATTATTCTTTTTCATCTCTTCTTGACAATACAAGTCACGTCACAAGTTCAACTTATAAAATTTTTCTACGGGTCAACAACCCATTCTACACGCGAAATACTGCGTTTCCATTAATTATTCTACACAACAGTGTCAATATTTTATAAAAGTTAAGCAAGATAACAGGTATTCTACGAGATGGCGTCAGATAAAGATGCCGACCCAAAGCCTGACCTAAATCTACACCTTATAAGGATTCTCGACACATTGCAGCGACAACGTGCTTCTTTGAAGGGTAAATTTACAAGAATCGCTAACTACGTTAATACTTTCAACGCCGAGCAACAACAACTTGCAGAATTACAGGTGAGGCAGAACGAGCTGGATAACATTATGGCGAAATACGACGAAATACAACTCCGAATCGAATGTGAGGACACCGACGAAGACCGGCAGTCAGTTCACGAACAAGATCGCCAAGCTATGGAAGAAAAATACTTTTCCATTAAAGCCAAAATGGAGTCACATCTCGCTATGACGCCAATCACCCCACGCCGTTCGTCTGTTTATCAAAATGAACCATTTCAGAATACGACATTACAACATGATTGCTCAGCAATTACCAGGAAACCAAAGGTGAGGCTGCCGCAACTTGAGCTACCCAAATTCAGCGGGGACATACGTGAGTGGACAGCGTTCAAGAATATTTTCTACTCGTCAGTGGATGCGACTGATCTCCCAGCAGTTAACAAGTTACAGTATCTGAAGGCCGCCTTGGCTGGAGATGCCGCCAAACTGATTTCGTCACTATTAATTTTTTTTTTTTTTTAATCATTTATTCAATAAACTTTAGATACATATTCTTTTACACATTGCCGCACCACGAAAACCTCACAGGGTTTATCTGGGTGACGGCGAGTCGCTGATTTTACATATTTTGTTAGGTAGATAATACTGTTTAAGCTTAAACCGAAATGCTTTGATATTTTCTTTGTACATAATCTGTAGTTCACATGGCAATTTATTTAGATAAAAAGGTATCAAATATCTGGAAACTCTTTTCCCATACAAGTTGTTGTGTTTTGGTAGGTGGTACTTATTTATGTAAGGCACTGCTCTCAAATACTTAGGTCTATTTTTTTCTATTACACAGTCAGGATTGTGAGATTCAATTAGAATTTGGTATTCAATTTTTTCATATATGCTCATAACGTTACAATAATTAAACAGCTTTTCCTCATTATTATTAAGTTTTTTAAAAATATATTTGGGTGTTATGATTTTTAACATTTTTAATTGTAATCTATAGATGGAATCAATGTATGTTGTGTATGTTCTGCCATATGTACCTAGACCATAACTAATAATCGAGTCTGCTAGGGACAGGTATAATAATCTTAGTATTTTAAAAGGTAATTTATATCTAAGCACATAAAGCTTACTGATAATGGATCTTAATTTATTACATACGTGTTCTTTGTGGGGTCCCCAGCAAAATCGACTATCAATTGTGAGACCAATGTATTTATGATTATTAACTACCTCTATGACAGAACACGGACACAAATAGTTTGTATTGTTTGAGTGCAAACAAGCATGTTCATGAGCTTTCACGGTGGGTGTGATTGGTGATTTATTATGTGATGAGTGTATGTGTACTAATTTAGTTTTCTGAGCATTTATTACTAAGCCGTGATCATGTGCCCACTTGCACATGTTTGTAAAATTTTGTTGAAGAAAATTTTGTGCTGCCAGGACATCTTTACTGGCCACCAAAAGACACGTATCATCTGCGAATTGGTACACAGCCCCCGATTCTATAATGTAGCTCATGTCATTGACGTAGAGGAGGTACTCAGTTGGACCGACAATTGAGCCTTGAGCCGTGCCTTTGGTGGTCAAGGTTTTAGTACTAAATTGATCTTTTACTTTGACGGTCGTGTACCTGTTATTATGATAGTTAACAAGTAACTTCAATAGAGGACCCTGCACTCCATTTTCAGACAATTTATCATAAAGTGTGTTGTAATTAAGCATATCGAACGCCTTAGAAAAATCAATAAAAAGTGCCAGAACATGCATTTTTTTATCGAGGTATTCATTTACTTCGTCTTAATTACAGAAGAAAACTATATAAAGGCATTGGAAATTTTAACTAAAAGGTATGAAAATCAATCACTAATTGTCAATTTCCATTTGAAAGCTATTTTAAATTTTGGTGTTATTTCTAAACATAACTTCATTAAAGACTTCTTAGTAACTTTGCAACAAAGCTTAGATTCTCTAAAAGCTATACATTTAAATGTTGATAAATGGGATGTACTTTTGGTGTTTTTGATATCTCAAAAATTAGATAATTCTCTCAGAGCTTCTTGGGAAATTAATCGAAAAGACAACTCTATTGCAAATTTATCAGATTTCTTAGATTTTCTCAACCAACGTAGAACGGCTTTTGAGCTGTTAGGTGACAAAAATACTGACGTCAAGGTACACAACGTAAAATCTTCCCATGCAATTAATGTCAGCAAGTCTAATACAAGTAATTGCATACTTTGTCAACAGAATCATAATTTACATAGATGTCCTGATTACTTACTAATGACCATACCTAAACGAATTGAATTTGTCAGATCTAAAACTTTATGCTTTAACTGTTTACAGCCATACCAAGATAAACACAAGTGTTCAAAATATCAGTGTTTTACGTGCCATCGCAGACATCATACAAGTTTACATATGGACAGCCCTAATCAACAGGTCAGTTCAATTTCTTTAAGTGTACAGCAACCTACAGCTATTGCACCACAGTCTTCAACCATCAATCATAGTACAATACCTAACCTTACATTTCATACTCCATCTCAAACAAGCTACGCTGATCAAAATACCTTACAAACAAATCACAATATTCAATCCTCTGAAGCTGAACACAGCACCCTCGCTAATGCTCAAAGCACACACAATCACACTTCTCAAGCTTCTTTTGCCAATGATCACAACACGCAGCATACATCGCTCATATCTAATACTAATAAACAACAAATATTATTATCCACGGCTATTGTAAAGCTTCAAGATGTTAATGGAAAGTGGATAAGTGCTCGAGCTTTGCTTGACTCTGGAAGTGAAGTCAATATCATCACTAGCAAATTAGCAGCTACCCTAAATTTTCCATTTTCAAACAACGTTTGCAACGTGCATGGAGTTGGCAAAACAAGCACAATTTTGCAGAAAAGCATAAACACAATCATTGCTTCACGCTACAATACTTATCAATCTAATCTTACATTATTGGTTATGGAAAATATCACTGTACCGCTGCCACACAAACTTATCTCCACCTCGCAGTGGAACATTCCCCATGCACAAGCATGTAAATTAGCTGATCCAACATTTTTTGTACCAGGACCAATAGACTTACTCATCGGTGCAGAACTTTTCTATACTGTGTTAGGAACGGGTCGCTTAAAGTTAGGTCCCAATCTGCCTATCATGATAAACACTGTTTTTGGTTGGATTGTTTCTGGCTCATTTTTATCTGACATTCAAAATCACAGCATTACCTTGCACATTAGCATGTCTTCACCATACTCCACAGATCAACTTCTGCAATCATTCTGGGAACAAGAGGATACTGATGGGAAGAAACTACAGTCTCCCGATGACAAATACTGCGAGGAACTATATCAAACAACCACCACAATTGACAACAATGGCAGATACACAGTAACATTACCGGTTAGAAATGAACATTTACAGGATTTAGGTAATTCCTTTAATTCAGCTTATCGTTGCCTATTGCAATTAGAGTCAAGATTTAAAAAAGATCCTTTCTTATTCACCCAGTATAAAACATTTATCGATGAATATATTAAATTAGGGCATGCTTATTATGTAAAAGATTTTTTACCAAACGATAACGCAATTTACTTACCACACTTGCCTGTTATACGGCCTGAAAGCAAAACTACTAAATTAAGAGTCGTTTTCAACGCTAGTTCAAAGTCTGCTACAGGAGTATCTCTAAATGATACACTTTACGAAGGCCCTAACATATATAATGACCTTCTTGATATTATTGTACGTTTTAGACTATTTAAATATGCTTTTTGTTGTGACATTATAAAAATGTTTAGATGTATTTTTATAAATCCTGATCAACGAAAATTACAAAGAATATTGTGGAGAGATTCAAAATCTCAACTGCTTCAGTGTATAGAACTGGCAACCGTAACTTATGGCACAAAATGTGCTCCTTATTTGGCATGTCGCACGTTACTAGACATAGCTGAAAAATCTAAAGAAAGTCACAGTTTAGCTTCTCAATGTATAAAAGATAGTGTTTATATCGATGACTTTATTCAAAGTGAAAATACCGTTGAAAAATGTGTTGAAGTATGTACTCAATTGAAAGATCTGCTTAGCAAAGCTGGGTTTCAATTACATAAGTGGTCAAGTAACTGTCCTGAAATTCTAAATATGTTTTCAGACCCTATAACGAACACCTCGACTCTTACACTCACTTCACCAGACAACGCTAACTTGCACAACAATACTTACAATTTTACTAAGTCAGAAGTTATCAAAACGCTAGGCTTAAAATGGTCACCTGATCGGGACATTATACAAACTCAAATTCCAGACATTACAGACAAGACACCTACTAAAAGAAATATTTTATCACAAATTGCACAAATTTTTGATCCAGTTGGCATTCTAGCTCCAACAGTAATAATTGCAAAAATTCTAATGCAAGATATATGGATAGAAGGCACAGACTGAGACTCTTTAGTTTCTGAAAAAATACAGCTATTATGGCACAATTTTATTACTCAATTAATTCATTTAAAATGTATTGAAATTCCTAGATGGTATTTTACAGATCATCCTTGTTTAATAACATTAATTGGTTTCTGTGATGCATCAAAAAGAGCATACGGAGCTTGTTTATATTTAAAAGCCGAGTATCCTAACCGAGATCCTTCTTGTGTTTTAGTAATTGCAAAGTCAAAAGTATCGCCCATCAAAAGACAGCAGTCTATACCTCGCCTAGAGCTAAACGGGGCTGTTTTACTTTCCATCATTTTTAAGAAAATTATCGATGCATTTAAGAGTCAAATACAAATCAATAAAACTTTATTTTTCATAGATTCATCTATTGTTCTCCACTGGATCAAATCACCATTCCATAGCAAACATGACACCTATGTTTCACACCGTCTGAATAAAATTATTGAAATGACATCCAGTGAAAATTGGTATTACACCAACACTAAACATAATCCAGCAGATTTGATTACACGAGGAGTTATGCCAAAAAACTTATTTACTTGTAAGTTATGGTGGCAAGGTCCCTCTTGGTTATTGCAAACTCCATCTTTATGGCCAATATCCAATCCAAAAGTTGTAAGTACCACAGTACAAGATAACTCTGTCCCACAAACTAGTCATGTGGAACCTACAACAGAAACACAATCCATTAATTATACTTATTTTTATGATATATTTTGCAAATTTTCAGATTTTACAAAATTAGTCAGAGTCACCGCTTATGTTTTCAGATTTATTGAAATATTAAAACAGAAAAAGAACAAAATGCCTCTTTTCCTATCTGTTTCAGAGAAAAACAATGCTTCTAATTTTGTAATTCAAACTGTTCAAAAGAAGGCATTCTCTAAAGAAATTTCTGAACTTTCATCACCAAATAAACAAAAACTTTATATTTTTAAATCAAGTCCTTTAAGAAAATTTAATCCTTTTCTAGATGAACAAAATATCATAAGAATAGGTGGTCGTATTCAACAATCAGATATACCCTACAATCAGGCACACCCCATTGTTCTACCTGCTAAAGACCACATAACATCACTTATTATACGACACTATCACTTAAAATTGCTTCATTCTGGCATACAAAATACTCTATACCACATCAGACTACATTATTGGGTAATTCATGGTAGAAATGAAGTGAAAAAAATTATTCACTCTTGTATTCGATGCACTAGATTCAGAGGTCAAACATGTACTCAACAGATGTCGACCCTCCCAGCTCCTAGAATAACTTTAAAAAGGGCATTCCTACACGTAGGCGCTGACTACAGTGGTGCAATATCTGTACGGAATGCTATGACACGAAATTGTAAATATACCAAGGGCTACATATGTTTATTTGTTTGTCTAGCCACTAGAGCAATACACTTGGAATTAGCAAGTGATTTGAGTTGTAAAACATTTATTTGTTGTCTTCAAAGATTTATATCCCGTAGAGGAATTCCACAATGTCTGTATTCTGATAATGCAACTAATTTTAAAGGTGCAAAAACTGAACTGCACGAGCTGTATAAAATGTTTCAAAATGATACTACATATAATGATATTGTAAATTTTTGTACCAATAATAATATTGAGTTTAAATTCACAGTACCCTTAGCCAGTCATATGGGGGGGATATATGAAGCAGGAATAAAATCAGTCAAGTCCTTATTGAAAAAACATTTATTTTTGACTAAATTAACTTATGAGCTATTATCTACAGTATTGATACAAATAGAAGGTATTTTAAATTCCAGACCCTTATGTCCTATTAATGACATCCCTGATGATCTCACATGTCTAACACCTGCTCATTTTATCATTGGTACCTCGATCACCGATCTGCCAGAACCTAGCCTGTTAAATAGCAATGAAAATAGGTTAAACATGTATCAGAAAATTATGTTTTATAAGCAAAGATTTTGGAAACAATTTTATTTCAATTATCTATCAGAATTACAAGCTAGAAACAAATGGGTAGATGCTAAAGCTAATTTAAAAGTAGGTGATATGGTCATAATAAAAGATGAATGTACTTTACCCACCTTTTGGCCCCTGGGGAAAATAATTTCTACAAATTCCAATAAGTCAGACGGACTTGTTCGTTCTGTTTGTGTTCGTACATCAAAAGGTCATTTTATGCGACCAATACATAAACTAATATTGCTACCCATAAATGAAAATTAAAAAGTAATGTATTTAGTTTATTACTGTTAGATCATTATTTGCTTAAGATAATTTTGTCTAGAAGTATACCAACCTGTATTGTTAGTAAGTAAAAACTTTGATTACTTATAGTAAGAAAATACTTTGTCTTAGGTCACGTAAATAAAATGTCAATTAATATCAGACCACAAGTTTAACTATAGTACTAATAATAACATACTGTACTAATACCTAAGCACTTTATGTTTAAAAATGTTATGTTTGCTTAGTTACTTTTCTTTAAACAGTTTCTGTTTTAGTAACAACTACTTTAGTTATAATGTTTACTAGGTAGTACTTACCTGATGTTAAAAATAACACCAAAAGGTGTACTAGCTTACATGTGTTTTATAATTTGCATAGCTTAAGTATGCTTTATATTTTGCAAAAATTAAAGTTGCAGACTGAAGTTTTTTTGTAAACTTGCATGCTAACAAAATTATTATTGTTTTGTATTCCTTTATACTTGCCATAAATGTCTAATTTATCAAACTAAGATTAACATAAAAATTTTCTTATATTAGTTTGTTTATAGCTTACTTTGTGAGGGGCGAGTATGTTTAGTATTAAATACCAAATTCATAGTTAAGTAGATGTCGCCAGCAGCGCCCTCGGCCTGTTTTGTCTGACCAAGCACACGGTTGTATCGGCTCCTCATTATATTGAATCTATTTACTTAAACAGTGACAATTAAAACGTGTAATGTGTTTCAATTCAATAAAAAGTCTGTGAGTGTCAGCAAGTTGTATAATTTTCAGCTATCTCCTACATCTTCAACACTACTTGAGGAACAAAACACAGTTAATGGTGAGTAGATCACTACAACAAGTGACATCCTATTGCACGATGTGATTTTTTCAGTGCATACCGCGATGAGGACAAAGTCAATATTCGTTTCTGAAAAGTCCAAGTTCATGATCCATTCTGCATCAATTTTAGACCTTACACCTTGAAATTTCTTTGGTATCCTAGAATTTAAAGATACGATGAGAAATTTCATATTTAAGGGGCCAGAGGAAGCCGTGAAAGCGTATGAAAAACATGCCCTCAGACAAATAATGCTTATGTTAAAAATAATGGTTTGAATTAATCAAAAACGTTTTAAAATATAATGGAGAATACTTTGACACGCAATAAATATATAAGTTTACATATATATTGTTTTATTTATGAGTTGTGCAAAACTTTCAGTGTGGCCATCGTATAAACAGTTTGCAATGTGGAGCGTCAGCCACTCGTTTTTCAGTCACCATAAGCAGCTGTGGTTAAGATTTGTAAATTAACTGTCCGCCTATTCGCCCTTCCACCTGTCCGCCTGTTTGCCCATCCACCTTTTTGCCTGTCCGCCGTCTATCCTACTTTTGGAAGACTGAGAAATGTTTATATTTATGATGGTACGGAACCCTCGGTGCGCGAGTCCGACTCGCTCTTGACCGGTTTTTTTTTAATATTAGATTTGTCTATTAGTAATTATGAAGATTTCAATAATTATTTCTTGCCTTTTAGAGCTTTTTATTTTCAGGCGGTTTTGTTTAGTTGTTTTGATTAGTTTGCTTGATTTTTAAAAATAATTAGTACCATTCAAACTTTTAAATGTCTAAATTTAACAAATCACAGCTCACTATACTAAAAAAAATATTAAAGAGTTTAATTTGGGCACTTATTACTCTGATGTCCGTTTTTCTGCTATCCCTACTTTTTCATATATTCTTGGTATTTTTTGTCGTGGGATGAGTTAAGAATAGATTTGCGATGAAATCTAAATTTAATTAAAAATATATGGATATGATGAGAACACGATTTTGGATGAATAAAGAAAAGGTAGGGCAATTGCGATGCGATGTCATGGAATGAATATGGAACTGGGTTCTGGAACTAGCCTTTTAGGGTTAACCTTCGCCAGCGACAAAAAAGCGCCGCGATTGTCGCCGCGATTATCGCCGCGATTATCGCCGCGATTATCGCCGCGATTATCGCCGCGTTTATCGCCGCGATTATCGCCGCGATTAACGCCGCGATAATCGCCGCTACAAAAAAGCGTCCGTCAGCGGATACGCTTATAGGGTGGAAGGTAGTTAGTAGAAGTGCCGTTCGCTAGGTTCGTATCGTTTACGATTACGTCTGTTAAACCATGTCGATCGCTTCCAACTTCAGGAAGGGTGTCCTCACTTTGCGCCCCCTTCAACTTCCGAAAACACCAACAGCAACATGTGGCCCCAGTACCGATAGTAAAAAACAGCACTACGTAGATCACCACTGAAAAAAGAGGGTGGATGATTTAGTCACCATAAACAGCCCATCACCTTTTGGGATGATGGTAGTACTTATATCTATGGTGTTTTGGCACAGAATAGATATAAGGACTACCGTACAGAAAGGAAACTCTCCGCCCCGCCCGGGGCAATGACGGGGCGGGCAAGGCGTTTTAGTTTTAAAGGAGACGGTCCAAAAATACCTCGAATTATTTTAACCGAACAAGCTTTAAATCAATCGATTGCTTATTATAAAGAGCTATAAGAGTCGCAGACCCCAAATCCGTGGGGTTTCGGAGATAAACGCTGATAATGTATGTATGAAATATAGGTACAGTTGGTAAAGTCCAGCATTTAACATTAATAAATACGAACGAGCTATATACCAAACGATTGCTTAGACCGATTGAAATAATTCTGTCTAAGTCGCAGACCCCAAATCCGTGAGGTTTCCGAGATAAACGCTGGCAAAGTGTGTATGAAATATAATATAAGTAAGTATCAATAACATATTTTCTAAAGCACTGATTGGACGTAAACCACGATAACTTAACTATATTTCCAGTTTCATTATAGCTAAACATTCGTCGAGCGGACTACGCTATAAGAAACGTTAATATTGCAAATCTTGTTGAATATTAGTAGGTGCTTGTTACACTGCACACAAGATAATATGTTTATTAAGAACTAAATAAACACAAAATAATCATAAAAACTTTATTTAACATAGTTACCTACTACATAATATTATGACAACAATATGTGCGCCATAAATAGCATTTTTAGGGTTCCGTAGCCTAAATGGCAAAAAACGGAACCCTTATAGATTCGTCATGTCTGTCTGTCTGTCTGTCTGTACGTATGTCACAGCCACTTTATTCCGAAAGTATTAAGACTACACAGTTGAAACTTGGTAGGTAGATGTATTATGTTAACCGCTTAACGAATTTGATACAAAAATAAGGAAAATAAAAGTTTAAGGGGGGGCTCCCCATACATGGAACTGAAACTAAAAAAAATTTTTTCTTCAAACCAACACGTGTTGGGTGTTTATAGATAGGTCTTTAAAAATGACATTGAGGTTTGTAAGACAACTTTTTCTCAAAGTCAACCGTTTGAAAGATATTCACCGCCAAAGTGGTAAAATGTGGGCTGTGTAAAACTATAAATTATTTATGTGTCAATATGTTATAATGTTTTCACTCCTCTTGCTCAAAAAGTTCGTTATTGTAACGTACAAGAGTCGAGATAAAATAGCATAATAACCCCTAGGGAAATAAAGCTTTTTTTTTTTAATGTTTGTATATTACCCAATGAGCCTACTAAAACGAAAAAGTTTTTATCCATAGATAGAATAATCACGAGTAAAGACTCGCTCGACTTCCTTTTTTTTTTATTTTTGAAAATGAGAGACTTTCCAGGCAACGTTCCTCAAAAATCTACTAGATGGCGCTGTCCAATTCCCAACAACCGTACTTGATACTATGGTATATGAATGTACTATCTATAGTTATAAAGAGTACCATCGTAAAAACATATGATTTTGACAATTTGTTTTCATTGTAATCTTTCTGTAATATTGTTGTGAATATTGAATATTATTGAAAATGACTAATATTAATTTATTATAATATCATTCACTAGTACCTAAGTATATTTTGCTTTGAGGTATCTATGTATTATTACCTTTCGCAGAATGTCCCCCTTGTACCCTTCTGAAAATCGCATAAAAGACAACTTTTTGATGTGATATTTTTTTTATTACCAGCCCCCCTAGCATGACCGACGAAACACAATATATATCACGTGATATAGCGTTTTATCGGCACCCAAATGTTAAAATCCATTGTCTTTAGAATATGAATATAAGATTCTTGGTCTTTTGGCAGTTAAACGTGATCACTATATCATATCGTGTTTCGATGGTCATGCTAGGCAGGGGGACATTCTGCGAAAGTGATATTTTGCGAAAGGGACGTTTTACGAAAGGGATATTTTGCGAAAGGGTCATTCTGCGAAAGGGACGTTTTGTGACCTGCACGCGTAGCATGACCAACATCGAGATAAGATTCGACTCAGAGAACAATGGCTTGTCTACACCGAAATGTCACTTTTGTCGGGTTGAGATCGAGATACTCATGCTCGCATTTACAACTAGTAGACTCGTATTGTTCTTTGTCGAGGACTAATGTCAAAAGTCGACAAACACGAGCTTTTCTCTTGAACTGACATTAATTTGACAGTTGAATCAGAGAAACTTGTCTACCACCCTTTGAGTAGTCGAGAAGGTCGAGAGAGAGTTCACAGACTAATAAGAAGATTCGAAATAGTTTTCTACGTATTTTATTTTATATGAATCTAAATTTCGCAATAAAAATAAATCTAAAATGTTCGTGCTTATATTTTATTCCTTAAAAACTTAAAATTAAAATTATTTTCATACGTTGATTTCAATATTTCATAATTTTCTCGTCATTTTACACAGACTACTAAATTAACAATTTCGTTAGGTAGTCTGTGTTATCTTTTCAAAATACTCTCAATAAAAGAAAGGCAAACGAATTTGTATCCATACAGCTATATTTAATTAGTTTTAAGAGTTTAACGTTGTGAAATCTATAGAAAGGAACGGTGCTTTATGAGAAATAAAGTAATTATTTTCTATTGGCAATATTATTCTTCTCGAGCTCGAGAGAGCTTGTCTACGGAAGAGAACGCTTTCTTGAGTGCCTCTTTATCGTAGAACTTATAAAACAAATGAGAATCATGTTTAAACTAAATTATTTCGGATCATTTTAGATAATTTTGACGTTTATTGGTGTTGAAATAAAATTACCTTTAAAATTAACTTTTTTTATTAAAAGACATTAAAAGGTTTTGAAATTCTGAGAACGAGAACGAGTCCCACCCCACCTGTCTGTCAAACTGTGCTCAGCAATTGAGAAGGTCGAGACGACGAGTCTTCGTAGACAAGAGTCCCGTTTGCTCATGCTACGCGTGCTGAGGACATATAGCGAAAGGGTCATTCTGCGCCGGAAGGAGTTGAAGAAGCGCAACCATAGAAATTGAGCGCAGCGAAAATTTTTCTATGTCTATGAGCGCAACGAACCGAAAAAAAACCGGCTAACTGCATGTCGAGCCACGTATAGAGAATAAGGTTCCGTCCGTAGTCTCCTGCTGTCTCTGATCCAACTCAGAATGTTTCGGACAGACTGAGGCGAATTCGCCGCGCGATGCGGCATTTTGACCACCGAACTCAAAGCGATAGCCATAGCTATAGTCAAAGCAATGTTCTAGCAATTGTTTTGGCTAAGGCTATCGCTTTGAGTTAGGTGGTCGAAATCCGTCAAAATACCGCATCGCGCGCGGAATACGCCTCATCTGTACGAAGCTTTATAGGTAGATACTGTTCATTAATACGTACTTATTAGGTTTATTGAGTTGTATTTTCCCTTATCCAATAAAATAAAGTAAAGACAGACAGGGACTGACGGACGGATGGATGGACTGAATGATCTTATGGATAATCGTATAAGTTACATTTCCTTGTTTTACTACGAACCCTAAAAAAGCGATCATTCAAAGGCAAGTACAACTGCACAATACACTACATATAAGCTAAGCTAACCATATTACATTAAGCGCTATCGCACACGGGCAACTTTTGTCTCCGCAACTTTTTGTCTCTCACGTGATTTGTATGAAAAGTTGCAGACGACCGTGTCGCTTCGTGTGCGCGCTTCCATATAAACCCGTGGACTTGATGTGAGAGACAAAACAGTTGCTGGGAGACTAAGTTGCCTGTGTGCGATAGCGCTAATATTATATTATCTTCAACATCATTTTTGTCGCCGCAAAACGATTATAAAGAAAAAACACAGTTGATACTGTCAAAATAATATACGTATTTTTTTTTACGATGCTTCTCTTTGGTTAGACTATTTGTTGTTTGTACCACGTTCATTCATCATACTATACTCAACTGCCAGGAATTGGACAGCGCCATCTAGTAAATTTTTAAGGAACGTTGCCTGGAAAATCCCTCATTGAACTAAAAGCAGCGATCTCTGCGGTGAAATCGTATATTTATTTATACTCTGTGACTTTAAGTTTTAATCTTAGAATGCGTGCATTGTTTCTTAGCTGCTACTGTAGATCAGTGTTGTTCTTGATACGACAATTGCCGTATTCTACGGTAATCCCGATCAAATTTGACTCGAGATACGGCACCATTTTTTAACTCTGTCCATACAAATACGACAATTTTCATTGCCAAAATCGGTGTATTTTTCGAAAATACGGCAATTATTTAGAATTATTGGCGTTTTACGGCAATTTTTGAGTTTGAATACGGCAATCCTAAATTTGCCAGGAACAACACTGCTGTAGACATTAAAAAGAGTTTTTGGCGGGATTTTGTCGAGTTCAGTTCGGTGACTATTTTAATTATTCGCAAATTGATTCATAGTGGATATTGTGTCTTAAAATTGGTGCAGTTTTGTGGTACAAGTGTCTACGCAACTGATTAAAGCGGACTCAATTACGCCATCTGACTCAGGAGAGACGAACCAGAAGGGGCAACAGCTTTCTGGAGTTGTCTCTTCCGGGACGACTCCTGACAACGATGGCGCGAGGCCGATTAAAACGGACTCAGAAACGCCATCGACTCTAGAAGAAACGAACCGGAAGAGGCAACAATCCTCTGGAGCTACCTCTCCCGGGACGACTCCTGATGACGACGTCACGAGGCCGATTAATGCGGACTCAAAAATGCCGTCGACATCAGGAAAGACGAACCAGAAGAGGAAGCAGCTCTCTGGGGCATCGCGGAAAATCCTCAAGCGGCTCAAGGCGGGAGGTATGGACCCTAATGAGGCCTATAAGCTCGTCCTTGGGCGGCTTGAGGCTAACGCCGCAATAAGTGGTGCCATTGCTGCTTCATATTTGAACCGCAAACCGTGTAAACGGGTTCGGTCCGAGGATGAATCACCAAAGGACCATGTTAAAAAGACTTCGCGGGTGGACGCGGACTCGAAATCAAGGACGCCTCAACCGTCCGTTGTCGAGCCCTCCGTTGCTCCGATGTCAGTGGACGAACCGTCGACCTCGACATCGGAACCCGTAAAGTCTTTCAAAGACGCCCTTACGAACGTCCGCGTGGGAATCTTTAACAAGGAACCCATGTCGGACGAGCAAGCAGGTCTGGTGAGGCGTGCCATCATCCAAGCTGTCATCAACAAAGGCAGGGATGAGACATGCCCAGGCCTCGTAGGGTGCTCATACAAATCCGGCTGGCTGCAGATCATCCTCAAGGATGAAAGCAGCCGAACGTGGCTGGAAAAGAAAATGAGCGGCATCAAACCCTGGCCGGAGGCAGAACTCTCACTCAAGAGTGAGAGCGAACTCCCCAAAGCAAGGATAGGTGCGTCTTCATTCCGAAGTCGGAAGTCGAATCTCCCAAGGACGCAATGGCGCTCCTTGAGACACAAAATGGCCTGAGAATGGACTTGTGGAGGATTCTGCACGTCAATCCAGGAAAGGACGGATTCACACTCGCCCTTTCAATTGACGGTGCCTCCGTAGAATCTTTGCGCAAGCTGAATTTCAGGCCACAATTTGGGTTTAAAAGCGTTCACATCCGAATCCGAGGGGAAAATACCCCAGCGGATGCGGATGAGAAGGCTAAAGCAGGGCCTACTCCCTCTGGAGAAAAGAACCTGCCTAAGGCAGGATCTGGCTCCACTGGAGCGAACGAACTGCCTAAGGCAGGGCCTGTCTCCACTGGAGCAAAGAACCTGCCACCCAAATCGGCCCCTAAGGCGGGACCGAAAGCAGTGAACACCCGTGCCTTAGCGAAGCGGAAATCCGCGAAGTAAAAGCCCGGGAACCCTACTGCGAGGAACCGCCCTCAAGGGATCATGCCACCGAAAGGAGCCCATGGCCCCCAACGGTCGGTAGGTGGAAGGCGCCCCAGTGCTGAAGCGGACAAATCTAATGCCCCTAAGCCTGGGACGAAAGCCACCTAACACTACATCATCCACTACACACACACACACACACACATTCGCGCACACAGACACACACACAACGACACAAACACAAAAAAACACACACAACACACACGTGGTCCAGATCAATCTGCACCACGCTAGAGCTGCCACGGCAGTTCTAGAAAAACTCTTCAAAGAAGAAAACCTTCACATCGCTCTAATCCAGGAGCCGTGGCTGGGCAACAACAACACGGTATCTGGACTCGGTCCCGCAGGCAAGTTAGTTTGCCATACCGATGGGATCAAACCGAGAGCATGTATCTTATTCAATAAAAATGTTAATTTTCTATGTATTCCAGGACTTTGTACCGATGACCTGGTTGCAGCATTTGTTAATGCGGTCAAGAGCGGAAGTGGACGCCTCATTGTGTGCTCTGCATACCTTGATGGCGACAGGAACGACCCGTCTAAGGAGCTGGCAAAAGTGGTCGAATATGCTAACGAACACAATGCTGAGCTACTGATCGGGTGTGACGTCAACGCCCATCACACCAACTGGGGCAGCACTGACATTAACGACAGGGGTGAGTTACTACATGAATTTATCCTCGCAAACTGCTTACAGGTAGTCAACAAAGGGTGTAAACCGACATTTGTAACTAAATCCAGGCAGGAGGTTCTTGATGTAACTTTTTCCACTAATAACCTAGCCAAAAAGGTTAGCGGCTGGCACGTTAGTGACGAACCATCTATGTCAGATCATAGACTTATTAGATTTGCACTAAACACAACCAATATGTGTGAAACAGTCACTTTTAGGGATGCAAAAGCCGCAGACTGGAGTCTGTACAGAGAAAAACTACAGGAAAGGCTTCAGGACCTTCCTAAAAGTATACGTTAACTTGAGATACTGGAATATGCAGTTGACCAAGTCACTGAAGCCATTACAACCTCTTACGAGGAGAGCTGTCCTCTTAAGACCTTGAGGAACAGCAGCATACCATGGTGGAACAAACAGCTCAGTGGACTAAGGGAAGATGCACGTAGGCTGTTCAACAAGGCTAAATCGACCGGTAATTGGGATCGGTATGCAAAAGCCTTGACAGACTATAACAGGGAAATACGAAAGGCGAGGCGACTCTCGTGGAGAAAGTTCTGTGAGTGCATCATTGGTGCGCCCCAAGGAGCCAGAATCCACAAAGTCTTGGCCAAATCGCCTTCGAAACAACTGAGACTCTTAAAGAAACCAGATGGGACTTTCACTGAAACAGCGGAAGAAACCATAGAACTCTTAGCTTCAACGCACTTTCCTGGGTCAGTGCCAGACGCCAATGGAATGAATGTTTCTCAAAGCCGCCTCGCTAAAGTCGAATGGGCCATTGACTCGCTCAAGCCATTCAAATCAGCTGGGGAGGATGATATCTTTCCAGCTCTCTTGCAGCAGGGAAAGGAAATCCTCATCCCCATCTTAGTGAAAATCTTCAGGGCAAGTTATGCCTGGGGATATATACCAAGCAAATGGACTACAATAAAAGTCCGCTTTATTCCAAAGGCTGGAAAGAAGGATTTTTCACAACCAAAATCCTTCAGACCCATAAGCCTCACCTCGTTCCTACTCAAGAGTATGGAAAAGGTCATTGACGTGTATTTAAGGGACGAGCCACTGCGTGAACGCCCCCTACATACAAAGCAACACGCTTATCGTAAAGGAAAGTCCACAGAAACTGCTCTGCTAGAACTAACAGACAGGATCGAAAGGGCCCTAGAAGATAAACAGATAGCCTTATGTGCTTTTCTCGATATTGAAGGAGCCTTGGATAACGTCACTATCGAAACCCTTTCCAGGGAATGAGTGACAAGAACATTGACAGCACAACCATCCGCTGGATCGAAAGCATGCTTCTTCATAGAACTGTAAACGTTAGTTTACACGGAACTACTAGAGGTTTCAAGATAACTAGGGGATGCCCACAGGGAGGCGTACTATCGCCCCTTTTGTGGTCACTTGTTGTCGATCAATTACTGATTGAAGCCTCTAAAAAGGACCTGGATATACAGGGCTATGCTGACGATGTGGTAGCCTGTGTGATAGGCCCGTGTCAGAGCAGTGTATCATCCATACTTCAAAGGTCTCTCAATGTCATCAATAAGTGGTGCACTGAGAACAATTTGTTGGTAAACCCGAACAAAACAACAATAGTACCTTTTACTAGGAAGCGTAAGTTGGACAAACTTAAAGCGCCTACCCTAAAAGGGGACTCCCATACCATTTTCTACGGAAGCCAAATATCTGGGCGTTACAATCGACCAAAAGCTGACGTGGAATACACACATAGATAATGTGATGGTAAAAGGCAAAAATTGCCTTAGCAATTTGCTGTCGTTTAGCAGGTGCAAGGTGGGGCCTAAACCCCAAAATTGCTCTGTGGATGTATACTGCCATAGTCAGGCCGATGATAACGTATGCCTGTGTAGTATGGTGGAAAAAAGCTACTCAAACGACAGTCATAAATAAGCTAACTAGCCTGCAAAGACTAGCGTGCCTTATGGCAACGGGGGCCATGTCTACAACACCAGGAGCAGCACTAAATGCTCTGCTTAACTTACCACCACTTCACCTGTTCATTGTGAAGAAGGCGAAAGCAGGGATCTATAGAGTGGGCAACACCGGTAAAGTAGGTTGGCACTCTCAAGCACTGAGATCTTTACATGAATCAGTGCTTGAACTCAAACCACTTGCAATGACATCTGATGTCATGCTTCCACTCTGTAATTTCACTAGAAATTACTCTGTGGAACTACCTAGCAGAGAGATGTGGTCCGATGACCAAAGCTCCTGTAAGGCTGGAAGCCTAGTCTGGTACACAGACGGCTCCAAAATGGGTCTTGACGTAGGGTGTGGTATACATGGCGTGAGACCAAGAGTCAACCTTAGTGTTAACCTTAGTAAGTACGCCACAATATTTCAGGCAGAAGTCTATGCCATTATAAAATGTGCAGAAACTAACCGCCAACGAAACTACACAAATCAGACCATCTATATCTTTTCAGACAGCCAAGCAGCACTTAAAGCCATAAACTCGAACGTGATACGATCGAAACTGGTAAAAGACTGCGTAGACAAACTGAATGAACTGGGACAAAAGAATAAAATTATTCTGAAATGGGTACCAGGGCATTCAGGCATCATCGGTAATGAAAAAGCCGACGACCTTGCTAAAACTGGGGCGCGAGACCAACAGATCGGCCCAGAACCTTTCTGCGGTATCTCAAAAAACCAGGCTATGCAACTCCTTAAAGATAAGCTTTTGGACGAGTCGAGAAAATTCTGGCTAAAACAGCCAGGATTCAGACATGCCAAATCCTTGGTGGAAGGCTACTCACAAAGACGGACGAATGAACTTATACAGTTCAGCAGATCGAACGTCAGCGCGACTGTTAGAGCCTTAACCGGACACTGCAAACTAAACAGACACCTATTTCATATGAAATTGAGTGATACTGACGTCTGCAGATATTGTAATGAGGAGCAAGAAACACCCAAGCACCTCTTATGTGACTGTGGACCCTTAATCCACAAGCGTAGTATCCATCTGGGGCGACACGTAATCGACCCGGAGGAAAAAATAAAAACTCTGAAAACCAGGAAGATATTAGACTTCTTGGAAGCCGCTGGGCTTAAAGAGTTGCTATAAATAGGTGGCGAGTTACAACAGATCTTTTAGGTCGCAGTGACTACAGCTTTATCTGAGCTGCATAGCCCCTCACAATCAAATAATAATAAACTGAACAATATGTGGGATAATGGAAATAGGCGCGATCTTGGTTGTGTGAAGCTGAGACTTTTATTGTAGTGGTCGCTACCTCGGCAAAACCCATTGAAACTCGGTTTCTATTTATTCCCTCGCTAAAGCTCGGGAATAAAACTACCTCGTATGCAATGGGTCATTTTAGCGTCTTGTATAACAATCTACTATTCTTATAAAGTAATAATAAAAATAATCCATTGTCTCATCATGATTTCATAAGACTCCAGCTCATGGAGCCCTTATTACAGCCGCGATCACATACAATTACTTTGAGTCGCAACATAAATAACATAAATTTAATATATACATGGTCTTTTGGTAATTTTAGAAGCTCCTGATTCTTTTTTGTCGAATATCAGCAAAATGAGGTCGCTAATCGCTCATTCATTTCAGCCCATTTTATGTACCTGTGTTATAAGTGTGATGGTGGTTAAATTAATAATAACTTTAGATTAGTAAGATTATTAAGGATTTATTTTAATTAATTACATACGAAAGTATACAGGTACAAAAATGAGAAAATTCAACGATAACCTAGAACGCACCCATAGATAATCTTTCTTAATTTTTTTTACACATGCTTTATAGCTTTGGACATCATGCTTCACCTGAGGTACATGTATACCAAAATGAAGGGAAAAATTCGAGGATTTCGAAAATTATGTTATTTTAGTACATTCTTTACTTTACACTTAGAAATAAATCATTAAAAGTGTAAACTACCTACTTGTAACACAATTAAATTAAATGGCAATACTGGATATTTTCAGTTTGACACTTTCAGTTTAATAACGCAAATGTACATTTATATTAGTTAAACATGTCAAAAAATCATTACACATCGGAATTAATTAACACAAAAGCAAAAAAACATCTAACTGTTTGAACAGTGTTGCCTGTAAGTAACCAAACGTCAAAAGAAGTGTCAAACTAAAGGTCATGAGAGAAACGTCATTCCGATATCCAAGTTTAATAACATCAACTTCAACGAGAACTGTCAACTTGACATTTTTTTCGAGTATCAAAGAGCTGAATGGTAGCATATAATCTGTGTAATAGGTTCTTATATCGAGTTCATCTTGTAATATTTTTTTCTCGTTTCTAAATAACCAGAAAAATATTATTATTGGTATATTACTCAGGGTATTATAGGGTATTTTTTCCGCAGAGTGTACCTCGGTACATCATTTGGGTCATTTTTGGTGACATCCTTTGCTACCTATGTCGACGATGGCTCGAAGGATGGAAAAACACCGTTGCGTGAAATTAAAAAAAACCGGCCAAGTGCGTGTCAGGCCACGCGCAGTAGGGTCCCGTACCATATTTTAATACCGCTATCATTTTTCACCTGAAAAAATAACTTTGTTTTTCACAGTGTTTGTATGAACGACCATAAAATCCAAAAGCTTTTTTAAAAAAAAGAAAAACCGCCTTCAAAAACCTAAAAATAAAAACAAAAACAGCTTCAAAATTAAAAAGCACTAAGAAGCAATAAATAATATTCAAATCACCAATATCAATTTTAATAAAAACCGGCCAAGTGCGTGTCGGGCCACGCGCAGTAGGGTTCCGTAGTTATATTATACCATACCATATTTTAATTCCGCTATCATTTTTCACCTGAAAAAATAACTTTGTTTTTCACAGTGTTTGTATGAACGACAAAGTTATATTTGCGGTTTTAGAAAATGTACTATATTTCTAAAACTTTTTACTGTATCTCTTTCAAACCAATTTTCGTTGAAAGTGTTCACTAAGATCTATAGCATATATTTTTTTTAGATTTTTCACTCTCTTGCTTTCAAAGTTAAAGGGGGGGGGGGGGGGGGGGGACACACATTTTACCACTTTGGCAGTATATATCTTTCAAACGATTGACTTTGTGAAAAAATTGTCTTAGGAACCTCAATGTCATTTTTAAAGACCTATCTATAGACACCGCAAGTATTGGTTTGATGGAAAAAAATCTTTTCTGTTTCAGTTCCATGTATGGGGAGCCCCCCCTTAATCTTTTATTTTTTTTATTTTTTGTGAAGAAATCGTAAAGCGGTTCACAGAATACATTTACCTACCAAGTTTCAACTATGTAGTCCTAATACTTTCGGAATAAAGTGGCTGTGACATACGGACGGACAGACAGACAGACAGACAGACAGACAGACAGACAGACAGACAGACGGACAGACAGACAGACAGACAGACATGACGAATCTATAAGGGTTCCGTTTTTTGCCATTTTGGCTACGGAACCCTAAAAACGTCAAATGAAGTCGGGTGGGGCTTTTAAAATTAAAAAAAGTTGTCCTCTAGCCCCACCCGACTTCAAAAGACGTTTTTTATTAAAATTGATATTGGTGATTTGAATATTATTTATTGCTTTTTAGTGCTTTTTAATTTTGAAGCTGTTTTTGTTTTTATTTTTAGGTTTTTGAACCAATCTGAAAAATAATTAAATGGGACCATCTCGCAAGAAAACTCAATCAAACAAAAAAAGAATCATCAAAATCTACCCATAAATGACGAAGATATGCGCGAACAACGATAAAAAAAACCATACAATCGAATTTAGAACCTCCTCCTTTTTTGAAGTCGGTTAAAAATTACGTGTCGTAGGCTAGTCAAATTTCAACTTACAATACAATAACGTCTGTGATTTACATAATACCACACCCCGGGCACTCCATACAAGCGCCGTCACGTTTCAACTACCTATTACACAGACGCTACACAGTGACGTTTATGCACACGCGCAACTGTGTGCGTACTATTGAATGAGCACACGGATCGACACACGGATGGGCATGGGCGCCGGTGGGGTGAGGTAATTGATTGTGGGGCGGGGCGGAGAGTTTCCTTTCTGTACGGTAGTACCTACTTATATCTATTCTGTGATAATAATATACTCGCATCGGGTGACTTGATTGTTTAATTGCTAATTATTATGCTTTAAGTTAGCGAACGAATAGAAAAATGGCCATTTGTTTAGGGGGGCTTATCAATTTCTTAGGCGGGAACTGAACCCGCGACCTTTGGAAGTCCGATCCAATGACTCGGTAGGCCAGTTGGAAAAGCGTTGGACCGGATTTCCAAAGGTCGTAGGTACGAATCCCGCCTGAAAAAATGAGAACAAGTCGATTTTTTTTTTAGAAACCCTTAACTTCAGTAACGAGTTTACTATAACCCAATATTAAAGCCGTTTTAAGTAGGTACATATTGTTGTTCAACTTCCATACCATATGTAATTTTTGCAGGATTCACTTTATTAGGTACCACAGGCATGACGTGCACCTCCCGAGTTGTTAGTGAATAATTTCTTAGAAATTCCTCCTGCCGTTGTTGTGCTTCTTGTTTTGCTTTCATCAGTCGAGCCGAATATTCAAGCACCTCCATATCTTGCTCTAGAGGCATCGTAACACCTATAAAAAAAAAATATTTTAAAAGTGAAAACTTCTTAGCGGCGTTGCACGCTTTTTTGTAATGAGGAAAAAATGTTAAACTCGCGTCAGTCAGGATCACGTGACCCTGATCGAAAATTCGTAAGACGGATGTGACGGATGGAGAGTAGACAGCTGGCGGCGGAAGTATCCCCCTCTCTTTCTACGGGGAGCGGCGAAAATGGCGGCGCGTCATTTCAAGACATAAACACTAGTGTCACCACGCAAGGTAGCCATTAGTTTGGTGTTATCAAATATCGTCGTCTGGGTTGCAATGCAAAGTTTTAGTTTTAGTTTAAAAAAACACTGCTGTTTCATACAAAAATTAATAACGAAATTATCAAAATGTATGAAACAGCAAATTTTTTTTTTCGATATTTCAGATTTGGTCCCATAGTAAAAGTTGTTGTCCCTGTCTACCATATTCAGCTTTATAAGGCTTTACCAAACATCTTGTATAAATAAGCAATCGATTTATTTTTAACGATCGGAGTCCATGTTCAGGGTGGCATATCTCCTAAAAGCTTCCTACTTCGCAATCCAACCGATGATATTTGATAACACCAAGCTAATGGCTATCTTGCCAATTTGGTCTAGTCCCAAAATGCGATAGATTGAAAATTACCCTGGTTGGCCGGCGGTCTTTTAAGCAAGGTAGAACAGCAAAGCAAAGAAATGAAACCGGTAGGTCTGGGGCCAGCCTTACACGTATTAAATGTGTTCTATGCTTAGAATAATAATACCTAGAACGATAGTTCTCTACAAAGCGCACTGTCAAAAGTGAGGCAACTAAAACAACCAAAATGGCTCCGTTTTCAGATTGTTATTCTACATTATTACGTAATCATACCGATTAAATACAAAACAGTTTCAATTTTCCCACATTTATTTTATTTTATTTTATTTTATTTATTTGGGACAACAAACAGTTAACAAAATTAATATTATTTATAAACTATGACATTTACAATATTAACTATCGTGCAACCCACACCGCTATCCACGAATTAGTACATAAGTAGTGTTTCTCAATTTTCTACAAAAGAATACAGTAAAAAGGCATGTTAATTTAGAACTGTAAGCCTTATTAACCACTGTACACCGAAAACTGAGCAACACGACCGCTCGCAAGAGTATCGGACGAGAATATGAGACTAGTTACTATATTATTGGGTTTCAGTTACGATTAGTTAACGTATGAAGGATATAAATTTGAAAACTAAGCCATTCTGGCTTGGTATAAGTTGCCTCACTTTGCATACGAGGACACGGCTTCTAGGTGTTATTATTCTAAGGTTCTATAATAGTACAACTAAATGGTTGTTGCAAGGCGGCATGGCATGATCACTCAATGAACAAACTTATGATAAGTTCACTCCATTTATGATAATTCACTTTCACAAGTTGGTCCGATTTTTTTATATTTTAAAATCAGTTCAGTACTTTTCAGGAAAACCTGAAAATACTGTCGTTTTCGTTACCATTTTATGAACTTATACGGATGATCGACCATATCTTTTTTGTTTATGTACCGATTTAGATGATTCTTTTTTTGTTTGAAAGAGGATACTTTGGAAATGATACCATTTTGATTTCATTGTTATTGGACCTTGGATTTCAAAGATACACAGGGGAACTCCTCAAAATCAAATAGGAACTGTATAGCAGTGGCGAGGGGTGTAATTATGGCGAAGGTAAGCCGTTCTACAATAATGTTATGATCTGCATAGTGGAACAGAGAGGTGGAATTTTTTTAAGGTAAGCCGATAGGAATCGGCTTGTATGCACCCTTCACCACTGCTGTATAGTGAATACACTTAAAAGAATAAAATAAAAAATTGTTTAAAAACAAAAGGCCGACTTCAAAAAACCTGAAAATAAAAACAAAAACAGCTTCTAAATTAAAATACCTCTAGAAAGCAAGAAATAATTTTCAAATCACTAGATACCTACGCATATCACTGTAATAAAACACGTCTATTGAAGTCGAGTGGGGCTGGAGGACAATTTCTTTTTTTTTATTCTAAGAGCCCTAAAGATTCTTGCTTTTGAGAGGTAACTATTTAATTTTAAAGCTGTTTTTGTTTTCATTTTCAGCTTTTTTGAAGTCGGTTTTTTTTGTTTTTAAACAATTTTCTGTTTAAGCAAAGCAAATCACATCTACATTTTTTATATTTTATTAAAATTCGGTTTGATTCGGTAAATATTTTAATAGAAAAAATACTAGAAAAGAACGATTTTTTCTAGTATTTTTCTATTCTAATATTTATTTTAATATAAAAATAGCATTGTGAATGTCTAAAATCTAAAAATTCAAAATACAGGGTTATTTTGCGACCCAAAATAAAATCAAATATAGGTTTGAGGAAGTAATAATAAAAAAATGGCTAGATAATTATGAATTATTTCTTTTTAAATCAACAGTTTTCAGCCACTTTTTATATCCTAAAAAATCGGCCAAGTGCGTGTCGGGCCACGCGCAGTAGGGTTCCGTAGTTACCATTCATCATCATCATCACAGCCATTTTAATGTCCCCACTGCTGGGGCACAGGCCTTCCTTATGGGTGGATAAGGAGGACGGGCCATTAACCCACCACGCGGGCCCAATGCGGATTGGTGGGTGTTAACGACTGCAAATGCAGCCGGGACCAACGGCTTAACGTGCCTTCCGAAGCACGGAGGAGCTCGAGATAATAAATTTTTGGTCACCCATCCCATGACCGACCCTTGCGAACGTTGCTTAACCTCCGCAATCGCTGGGCCAGGCGCTAAACCACTGCGCCACCGAGCTCCACCATTACCAGTAGTTACCATTACCATATCTTATTTAATACCACTATATTTTTTTATCTGAAAAAATTTTTTTTCTTTTTCATAGTGTTTGTATAAACGTTAAAGTTATATTTGCGGTTTTGGAAAATGTGCTATATCTCTAAAACTACTAAATATATCAAGTTCAAACCAATTTTCATTGAAAGTGTTTATTAAGATCTACAGCAGATATTTTTTTTAGATTTTTCACTTTCTTATTTCAAAAGTTACACATTTTACCACTTTGGAAGTCTATATCTTTCAAACGGTTGACTTTGAGAAAAAAATGTTTTAGGAACCCTAACGTCATTTTTGAAGACCTATCTAAAGACACCCCGCACGTATAGGTTTGATGAAAAAAAATGTTTTCAGGTTCAGTTCCATGTAGTCGGCTGCCCTAAGCAGAAGTCAAGTAAATCAGTTTCCAAAAAAAAAACTGTTTAAGCAAAGCAAATCGCATCTACCTTTTTTTATTAAAATTCGGTTTATTTCGGAAAATATAGCCAAGAATTTGTTTGAATTTTCTTTTTCCGTTTGCAAAATCTACGCTAAAACAAGGTACTTATATTTACCGTTTCTAACTTAAAAACAAGCAAGTCTTATCAAGATTTTTGTATTTTAAATAGATAAGCAGATACTTGATTTCTATGTATTTATTGCGCATGTGGAGGCATTTGCGCAGGTTACTTGTTCCGTGGCAGCGAAATTAAATCTATGGAAGTGTAATAGCCATAGACATAGAAAAATTTTCGCTGCCCTCAAGGAGACCAACAAAGCGTGGAAAAGAGAAGTTAACATCATACGGACACGGTCTATGTAAAAAAGAGACAAAGGATCAAGTGACATGTGCCAACATTTTTCACAGTAAGAGCCCCTAGCGTCCCGCTTAGCAAATGAGCAATCACATTTTGTTTAAAATATTTGTTAATCTTAATAAGAATTTAAAATAAAGATATCGTGGAGCCATGGTGTCTTGTGCTCTAAGTAATTGTGATGTGACAAAAAGAAACAATCCAAGTAATCACACTTTTCACAGGTAAATAAGATATTGCCACAAATTTCTCTAAAACCAAATTTCTCTACATTTATTCGTTTATCGACGAAGAAAACAGTACGGAACATAGTTATTAATTTCCTTTGCCATATATAGTCATATTTTATGAATCTAAGTATTTTTTTACGTATCTCATATAAAATGTATGCATTCGTTTTCGGATCACCTGTTTATTGACATTGTTGTTCTTTGACATTCTATTTCTATGGTAATAGCAAACAATATTGCTTAAAAAGTGGCACCACGGGGCCGAAAAGTAAAACCCGCTCAGCTTTAGTCGGGCCAGCTACGAATCCGGTGACTGACTTTGGTGTTCTTTTCAATAAATTGCAGTTTGTATTGTAGAAAAAAGAAAGAAAGAGAGACTATATATATTAAAATTGTGTAAGTAGGTAATGAATTGATATTTTATATTTTTATTTTTATTTCAAAACAGGACATAACGAGCATTTTTAATTTTATTTTTAATCTCAATTTTATTTCATTTTATTTTAATCTGACATTACCAAATGAATTTTAATTTTAGCTTACTTTAATTTGATAATAATGAATGAAAAAATGATTTTATTTTTATTTTTAAATGCCTTCTATTTACGTGTTTTTGTCTTAATTTATTATTGTTCAAATGTTTCTATTCAAACTTATGTATTGGTATCAAGCCTGAAATAAATGATTTTATTTTATATTATTTTATTAGAAATGACGTCCTTTATAGTGAAATGGTGTAAAAGATCCAAAGAAGGCAGTAAAAAGATGCAGAAATATCTATAATTAGTATACAAAATATGGTCGCTAATAAGCAACCAGTATTCAGATGCAATGTGCTTAGCTCTATCCACTTAGTTGTACTTTTCGTATGGTGCTATTTTTGAGCAGAATGCTTATTCCATAGATTTTAGTTAAGAAAAACTTGAGCGAGTCCACCGACTCGACGTTAACCAACGCAAGCACGCAACCCGTGCAAGTAACTCGCGCAAGCTACATGCACAAATGCACAAGCTACGTGCACCGTGTAAAAAGCACCCTTACTCACGTGTAAAAAAAGTCAGTTACTAGTACTTACATGAAGCGTATCCCAAAACAAATGTCGCGAAAAATAAAATAGTTAAAATTTCCATTTTAGAGTTGATTCTTCCAATTTCTGCGTTATATTTTGTGTATTTGTCACAAGAAAATGAAACACGATATTAAATTGTTCAATAAATAATTTAACAGGAAATCTATGTCTTAATACCTATATGATTTTGATTAAATGTAGAGTGACCATTATTTAGTACGATAACACGTTCAACCCACAAGTAAACTCTTAATTGTGTTTTTTATTTGTCCCACAAATTACTAATACTTGAGTCGTATAAAAACAAAAGCGGCTATCTGTCATTTTACAAATTCATGGTAAATTGAAAAAGAAAAAATCAAGATGGGAGAATTTCGTGGATTATGTACGAAAGAAAGCCGTCTTTGATTCTAATAAGCGATTTGCAACCCAATTTACTAGAGAAAATGGCCGCTTTTGATCGTTAATCGGTTGAACAGTCGATGACGTTTAAAATTAGAACGTATCAATAAGTCATTTTTGACAAATATGTCAGATAGCCGCATTTGATTCTATACGACTCTTACTCGTATGGCAGCCAACAAAAAAATAAGTTATCATAATCCGCTGTTATCACGTCCGCTCGTTGAAGTTCTGTAGTATTGAATTATACTTACATTTAAAAAAAAATAGATATTAAATTATAATAGCTATTTTTCACATGCCACGGAGTAGCAAGGTCGTTTTGCCACCCGAACTATAAAATAGAGTAGTGTTCTCTATTTCATGTAGGTGTATTCTATAATCTACTACAGCAATGGGGTACGCTCAAATACTTTATTTACGTAATTCTTGATTTTTATCGGCTTGTTAGTCGTACTGGCTGTGAGTAATTATGAAACTAAAAAGTAAGACAAAATATGTGGAATATTTTTTTATGCAGCGTACTCTATTTTTGTTCTGACTTCTGAAAAAAGATGGCAACCCTCTTGCCGCACACAGGTCAATGCGGTCAGTTAGTTGTTTGCAATAAATATGGACAAAATTATGATTAAGTATATTTTTTTTGTATTCGGTTAGGTACGATAAATTACAAAGGCGAAAAACATATTATTACTTGATAACCAATTATCAAACGAGATAAAAACACATCGTTTTTCGTAGAAGTTCCGAAAAATAGTTACGTAAACGGATTAATGAATGAGTTTAAAAACCCTGATGTTATTACTTTTTATCAAGTCTTCGCAAACGGATTATATTTAATATTGAATAAAAAATATAAAAATACATAAGATCCTCCTAAAACTCTAGTCACTCTACTTTTAAAGTAGATTATAAATAATAAAATTAGAACTAATTTTGACAAAACCGTTAACATTTCATTTTCCCCGTGTGATTTCACTTTGTACCTATGCCAACAGCGTGTCATTCTCTAAAAATAGCTTTACGATGCGGCAATGCTATCACAGACGCTAGCAATCGGGCGAAGATGGTCGGAACTTTTTTTTTCTATACAAAAATGACGTTTCCGCAGCGTCGATATGCGCTCGACGCTGCGGAAACGTCATTTTGCGGATGTTTTTGGAGAATTGAGGGGCAGATGCGTCACTGGTCACAGTCAGCAATGGAAGTCGCACTTTGTCATAGCAACTTATTGATAGAATACTTTAAGGCGGTGGTCTGCAACAAACGCCGGTAGCGACGCTGGAAGCCGCGTCCAGCGTCCCAGACGTCGGACGCGGCTTCCAGCGTCACTGCGATGGTCACTCGGAACTATTTTTAAGTTTCGCATACGCTCAATGTAAACGGACGTTAGTGATTAAAATAGGTATGGATGACCAGTGTATACCCACTTTAGGTACTTACCAAAGTGAAGATAGTCATGAATGTCAGTACCCACTTAAATATTAAGTTGATTTTTATCGCATAGTACCTACGCAAGGTAAATAAATACACAACATTAAAACAAAGTACCTAGGTACCTACACAATACAAAAATAAAATAGGTAGGTACCTACGCAAGTGAATAAAACGGATTCTCACCTAGTTGACCAACAACCAAGCTTATTTCTTCCCAACGTTTGTGTTTCAACACATTGTTTTTATTGCTGGCATCATAATAATATGAAACTATGTTTCATTTAACTAATTCTATTAGTACTCCGTCTTTTTCCTACCTAAATTGCCTAAATTTCACCATTTCAAAAGTGACGCGCGACAAAAACGCGGCGTCCTTTTACGCCAGAATGCTCCGAAATGACTGCGTAGGCGGCGTATGACCTACGGACGCGGCGCACGGCGTTGTTGCGCCGCGTCAGGCGTGTGAGAGAGACCACTCTAGTACATTTCCATAGTAAGCATTCGTAGGCCGCGTACAGCGTTACGCCGGACGCGACCTACGGCGTTTGTTGCAGACCACCGCCTAACAGTTTGAAACATTTAAAAAGTTGCTAATACAAAGTACTTAAGTGCTAAATGACTTTCGTTGCTGTTGCTGACTGTACAAAGTGAGGATGCCTGCCTGCCTGTCTAGGATGCAAAAAAATGCTCGCTTTTTCAGTAAAATTCCTATCTATTGTAAAAACAAGACCGCAAAGCACGATTTTTAGTCAGTTTCATCCACTAAACTTGTAATCTTGCATATCTATTGTAAAAAAACGGCCGCACAACGCGATTTTCAGTCAGTTTCATTAAATTATTATGTAATCTTTAATGTCTATTGTAAAAAGAACAGCCGCGCAGCACGATTTTTAGTCAGATTCATCTACTAATATTGTAATTTTGCCTGTCTGTTGTAAACAAAATGGCCGCGCAGCGTGATTTTCTGAGAGTTTTCGCTAGGGGTGATACCGGTGATACTACACATTGTAAAATAAAAAACCGAACAAGTTCGAGTCGGAATGGCCCACCAAGGGTTCCATCTCGATGATTGATTACAAACTTGAAATAGACTATATTTTAACAGACTTCAAAAAAGGAGAAGGTTCTATGTTCGTCTGTATATTTGTTTTTTTTTATGTCCACTCGAAACCAATAGAAACTATTCAAACGTCACTTTATTCGGTTTGTTCCTAATTTGGTCCCATTTTTTGAAAAATTCAAATCAGTTTAATAGTTTTCGAGTGATCCTAAAAATATTGTATTTTTTTTGGTAACCAAACCATTGCACAATTTTTTACGAATCTTCAAGCATATTTTCTTTGTATATGAACCGATTTAGATGATTTTTGATTTGTTGGAATGGAAATACCATAAGAGTGGCTTGACCAATTTTAATTACATTGGCATGGGACTATGGACTTCGAATTATATTAACATGAATTTAATTAAACGCCGCTAGTACAAGCTATCATTAAATTATCTATACATATCGGGTCATTCTAAAATTCTGAACTCACCATCCAAATTTAAAGAATGTGTCCTGTCCATGAAACAAAATAACTTTCTCTAAGAAACATGTGTCGAATTTCTTCATAAAATTTTGGTCATCCCATACTAAATTGATCACGTCGTCGACTAACTTATAGTTACAATGATATCCAACTATATATTGGTACCATGGGCAACAGCGTCGCTTAACCACCGCTAAGGTTAAAATCGCTTGCACGCCGCGGCCGCTGTCACATACGTTTAGTTCGTGCAGGGGCGATACGCGCGCACACGAATTTTGTTGCAAACTGGTGAAGCGACGCTGTTGCCCATAGTACGTGGCACATTGAATATCAACCCAAAGCTGGAAAGAAGTCGACTGATAAAATCTACGTTCCGACCATTACCGGCCCATACTCAAAACCCCGAAAGCTTTCAACTCGAACTCCAAAACCGCTTCGAAGCTCTTGAAAACAGCATAGATGTCGACGATCTAAACAACATGGTGGTGGATACTGTCCGTACGGTAGGGTCCAAGTTCTTTAAGACCCGCCGTCCCAAGATAAAGAAACTCTCCGACCACACACTCCTACTCATGGATCAGAGACGAGGAATGAGGCTCCAGAGTTCAGCGGATGTTCATCGTTATCGGCAGCTTAATAGACACATATCTAAGTCTTTGACGAGTGACCTTCGCCAATTTAATACGAATCGTATTAAAGAGGCCATCGAGCGGAATAAAGGCTCCAAAGTGTTCGCGAGAGATCTGTCCATTGGGCAAAGCCAAATGACGAAGCTGAAAACTGACGACGGACGCATCATCTCATCGATACCTGAAATCCTGAGGGAGATCGAGAGTTTCTATGGGCAGTTATATTCCACGCAGACACCTGTTGAAAGCAAGGCTAAAGACCCCAGAGCCAAGCTTACCCGACACTATACCCAAGATATCCCGCACGTAAGTATGTACGAGATTAGTATGGCTCTCAAACAGCTGAAAAACAACAAGGCGGCGGGTGACGACGGAATCACTACAGAACTTCTGAGAGCGGGCGGTAAGCCGATACTTAAAGTCCCCCAGAAGCTTTTCAATTCCGTCATCGTCGAGGGCAGAACGCCGAAGGCATGGAACATAAGTGAGGTGATTTTGTTTTTTAAAAAGGGTGATAAGTCCCTCTTAAAGAACTACAGACCCATCTCACTTCTGAGCCATGTCTATAAGTTATTTTCGAGAGTTCTTACGAATCGTCTCGCTCGCAAGTTCGACGACTTCAACCTCCTGGACAAGCCGGATTTAAAAAAGGCTTTAGCACCATAGACCGCGTCCATACGCTGCGGCAGGTTATACAGAAGACCGAAGAGTATAATCTGCCACTATGCTTGGCGTTCGTGGATTATGAGAAAGCCTTTGATTCGATTGAAACCTGGGCGGTACTGCAGTCTCTCCAAAGGTGCTAAGTGGACTATGGTGTTGAGGTACTTATACAAAAATAGCGGCAGTGCTTTTTACATAATTACCTTACAAGATTGATTTTTTACATAATCAGATAGTTTTTTATAATTCATAACTTCGTGATAACCTCGTCGACACATGGAAAGATGTCCTGCAATCAGTGCAACGCAATCGTATCGGATTGCGTTTTGTGTGGACGGTGCCAAGGAAAATATCACTTCGAATGTGCAGGAGTGGCCGAGTCTACCTATAGAAAAATGGGTTCGGAGAAAAAGGCTGCATGGCGTTGTGCTCCGTGTCGCGCTCAAGCTGCCTCGGACACTGGAGTAACCTCAAGTGAAACCATGATTGCGGATTTGCTGAAGGAAATAAAAAGTTTCCGTGCTGACTTTAACACTATGAAATCCTATTTCAATATTATTAAAGCTGATATACATTCCACAACGCAATCAATCCAAGACCTAAATTCGAAGTGGACTGATATGGAGGAACGATTCTCGGGGATGGAAGATCGGCTTATTCAGGTTGAAAGTAAAATCTCCTGTCTTCCGACCATTCGTAAAGAATTAGATCAAGCACTAGAAACGATTAAATCCTTAAAACACGATAACAACACGCAAGACCAGTTTTCTAGGCAGAACAATCTGGAAATAGCAGGGATTTCTCGCTCCAATGGTGAAAATTTGCATTCCATCGTAAGAAATATCTGCACGAAGGTAGGATTATCGCTGCTTGATACCGATATCGATACAATTCATCGTGTTCGTGTTTTTAGCCAAAAGTCGGACGACGTCGAAAATCAAAATAAATCCACCCGCGCTCCATCAATAATCGTGAGATTTACGCAGCGTGTGCGCAAGGATCAGCTCGTCAGCGCTGTGCGCAAGCGGCGAGGTCTCACCACCGCTGATATCGGCCTACCCGGACAAGCGTATAATATATTTGTCAACGAGCACCTTACCCCAACAAACAAGTTGTTACTCAAGCGCGCCCGCGAATTAAGGGCTGAACACAATTACTCTTATTTATGGGTCAAGGATTGTAAAATCCTATTACGTAAAAATGATAAATCGCCGATTATGCGCATCTCAAATGATTTAGACTTGCTTAAAATTAAATGACTAAATAATGTTTACATTTGTTTCGTTGTCGAATTTCGCTCTTAGCCATGGTTATTTTACCTATATTAATATATTCTGCAGTTGTTTTCCAACCTTTTGTTTACCTTGATAAACAAAATTTGTGTGCCTCGCCACCTAGTAATATTAGCTTGTGCATAAAACAATATTCATGTCATATTTCACAATTTATAAGTGTTATTTTTGAAAACTACTCACTTGTTAGTAGCCTATTGTCAATATTGGTCTCATGTAATCATAATAAATATATATGTATTATTTGTGTATTTATAATATATTCATCTTATGTATTTGTATATGATCGCCTTAAGATAACTATTAAATTGAACTCTCACAAACATAATTATCTTTGCGACAATAAGTAATGTCTGATTTTACACTTAATATTTACTACCAGAACGTGAGGGGACTGCGAACCAAAGGTGACACTTTTCTGCGTAATGTTTTACAATCTAACTTCGACTTAATCTGTATCACAGAAACGTGGCTTACGCCCGATTTTTCTGATGCAGAATATTTTCATTGCAATTATCATGTTTATCGAAGAGACAGGCCGTCATCTGTCGCAATGCAAGGGGCATCGCGGAGACTTATATAAAATCAAAACTTAAAGTTAACGATTTGCCTTCTTGTATGTCCAACGAAACCATGACGTCTACCGACTGTCAGGAAATAAGCGACATGTTTAATAATTATTTTAATTCTGTTTTTGTAACCGTAGATTCAGCGTCGAGCGCTGGGGATCCTCACTGCCCCTCTAACTACACCTCATCTAACTGTATAAACTTACCAAATTTTTATGTCAATTGTGAAGAGGTGTCGAAAGCACTGACGCATGTAGATATAAATAAGAGTGCAGGTACTGATAATGTACATCCATTTGTCATAGCCAAATTGGCAAAGGAATTGTCGGTACCGCTCACGTTAATATATAATAAGTCACTATCTGAAGGTTCTTTTCCAGACTTATGGAAGCAAGCTTTGATAACACCAATATTTAAGGGAGGTGATAAGCATGATGTGCGTCAGTATCGACCTATATCCAAACTTTGTGTGATGGGTAAAGTCTTTGAAAAAATAGTTACTAACTTCTTAACATCACAAACTAAACACCATATTTCTCCCCAGCAGCATGGGTTTTTTAGTGGTCGCAGTGTGGAAACTAACTTGATAACTTACACAGATATTATAATCAATGCTATGGACTCCGGTCACCAGGTGGATGCCGTGTATACCGATTTTTCCAAAGCATTTGACAAAATTAACCATCATATCCTTTTACAAAAAATCAAGGCAATCGGTATACACGGTGACCTCTGGCGATGGGTCAAATCATATATTTCTAGTCAGGCGGGAGCGTTGAAGGGATATCAGTCTAGATTCCTTAATATCCCCTCTGGGATTCCTCAAGGATCTCATTTAGGTCCTTATTTGTTCAACTTGTATTTAAACGACGTAGGCAGTTGTTTTGTTAACTCACATCATCTTCTTTATGCTGATGATACAAAAATATTCAAAATTATTAAATCCGTCAATGATTGTTATGAATTGCAGGACGATCTAGTTAGATTTCAGGAATACTGTTTAAAAAATCAGCTTTTCTTAAACACAGAAAAATGTCATACTATCTCATTTACTCGTAAGCATCACCCAATTTTACATAACTATAAAATATGTGGAGACACTATAAAAAGGGTTTCCACCATTCGTGATCTTGGTATAACTTTGGACTCCAAACTTCACTTTAATTGTCATATCGATAATATCGTTTCACGTGCTTTCAAAATGCTTGGTCTAATAAATCGTTTAGGAAAACCTTTCAAAAAAATAAATACATTGATTGTATTGTTCAACAGTTATGTCCGCAGTATTTTAGAATTCGGAAGTGTTGTCTGGAGTCCTCGGTATGCGGTTCACATTGACCGTATAGAAAAAATTCAAAATAAGTTTTTAAAATCACTGAACTATCGCGCTGGAATCATTCACGATGACTACAAAACAAGTGCCACTCGGTTTAACATATCCCCTCTACAGATTAGACGCATTGTCCTTGATTCGACGCTGCTATATAAAATCGTTAATAGCAAAATTGATTGCACTCCTCTTCTAGACAAAATTAACTTTAAGGTTCCACGTCCATCCTCACGTTCCAAAAGTACATTTTACATCCCTCTATCCCATACAAATTACACAAAAAATTCATTTTCAAGGCGCTCACTTGATTTTTATAATTACAAATTGACCAATATCGACATTTTTTCCATAAGTTTACCAAATTATAAAAGACTAGTTCACGAGGCGTTATCACTTTAAACTTTATAGATGTTATTGCTACACAAAACTATAATTTAAACTATACTTTAATTTAATTTATTGTTTAATATAGACAAGTTGTTATGTCAAATTAACTTCCTTATTGTAAGTCGTTGTAATTTATTAAAAGTAACATAGTTTTTTACCTACTCATTTATATAAAATCTTGTTTATAACATAATGGTACTGTAGGTCTATTTGTGTGTAATATTTGTTACTTTACTTGTTAAAGACTGTTTGTTACCTAAATTAATAAATAATAAATAAAATAAAAAAATAAAAAATGCCACCATGTCGATCCGAGTACAGAACCAGAGCACAAATCCTATCCAACTGCAGCGCGGTGTGAGACAGGGAGCCGTTATTTCTCCGAAACTGTTCACAGCTGCGTTGGAGGACATCTTTAAGCTCTTGGACTGGAAAGGACTCGGCATCAACATTAATGGCCAGTACCTAGCACACCTTCGTTTTGCCGATGATATAGTCCTTATGGCTGAGACCATGGAAGACCTGAACACAATGCTCGAAGATCTCCGTAGTGCTTCCCAAAGAGTGGGTCTCAAGGTGAACATGGTTAAGAAGAAAATTATGTCAAATGGCCATGTTGTACCCTCTTCAGTTCATGTTGGGAACACTACACTTGAAGTTGTTTACCACTACGTATACCTAGGACAGGCAGTCCAGTTTGGTAAGTCCAACTTTGAGAAAGAGATCTCTCGTCGAATCCAACTCGAGTGGGCAGCATTCGGGAAGCTTCGAAAAATCTTCGCGTCCGACTTACCTCAGTGTCTCAAGACGAAAGTCTCTGAATAGTGTGTGTTGCCAGTGATGACTTACGGCAGTGAAACGTGGTCGTGTTCGTCGTAGTGAAACTTGATTCAGGAAGTTGATTCGGTTATGATTCAAGTGAAAAATCATTGTTAAAACGACATTTACACTATTTATTTATAACAATATTAATTTGGTATATAATGATTGTTTTTCGATATATTTTCATTCCTGTAATTACTTAAATTACGTAAAGAGTACTCTAGTTGACCAATATGTACACGTGTTCTGTGCTGACAGCTCGATGATGTTCACTTGTTTTTCACTGATATAAAAGAAAGAACCCAGCATTTTGTGGGTCACTTTTTAAGTTTGATACACCACGGGATTTAAGTTAAGTAAATTCTTTAGTGTTATTGTGTTATTTTGAATTAATTGTTTTGTGTGTGACTTAATTGTTGTTCAAAGGCTATCCGCTGTTAATTTACATTCCCAATTTTATGATTATTCTGATTATTTGTAGTAATAATAAGTAAAGTACATTATTAGACAGATTTCTTTTGCATTTGCTTGGTAACTACTCGTAGTATCATAGTTTAATAAAGAGATTAACTGATAACTTTTAAGTTTATATTGTTGTAGTTTGTAACGATTTAATTGTAAATATCTGATTGATAAAGCTGACGAGTTTCTTTCGCCTGTTCTTCTCTCAGCTAAAAAAAGATGTCCGAACAGGTGGTAGGTTAAAAGAAATTGGACGATTCAATTAAATAAACATTACTCTATTAAAATCGATTTATTTTGTTTTAATTCTCTCCATGTTTCTGACTTTTTCTGACACGTGCATCAGCTAGTAACGAATAAAATAAAATTTCATAAAAAAATTGAAAATTTTTGTTTCTTTGACTTTCGATAACTTCTTAGCTTCTCAAGCTTACGCGCTCACTAGCCATGAAATAAAACACTTTATATACTTACTACTGCGCTAGAATCCGTTAAAAAGTGTTTTATTTCAACTTCTTAGCTATTGGTTTCCCAGATATAGTCTAAAAGACAAAAATGATCCTGATTATGGGCGATTGGTTTCCTAGATATAGTCTTAAAGACAAAAATGATCCTGATTATGGGCGGAATGCGTGGACTTCGGCTTCGTTGACTGTCTTGTTACACCCATTATAACCACATAACTATTATCCGTTTATTTACACTTTACCCTATAATACTGAGACTTACTGAGACGACAGTGTGTGTCTATATAAGACTGTATCAACGCGGCCGAATACAGTCTATACACTGTTAATTTTTAAGTATATCTAAAAATGAAATGGGGTTTTCAGACCACGTAAATGAACAACTTTTATTATGGGTCCAACCATGAAATCGCGGAAAAAAAAACAGCTGTTCCATACATTATAGTCGAGTCAATGTTGTACTTTTCTATGGAACAGCTGAATTATTTTTTTGCGATTTCGAGGTTAGCCCCTTAGTAAAAGTTGTTCATTTATGTGGTCTGAAATCCCCGTTTTATTTTTAGATATACTTAAAAATTAACCGTGTTTAAGACTGTATCAACGCGGCCGAACTACAAACCACTCCTACCTTTGGGAACCTCCGCAGTCCACATATTATGTCGACCAATCATCTACCCAGTGGGCTTATTTTTTGTAGCTCAATTCAATCTCCAGATGCATTTTTTTCCGAATATTCTAATTTTTGTCCGGAAATTCGTAAACATTTTTCTTTTTTTTCAATATTTTTCAAAAACTACCCAAACGATTTTCAAAATTTCTGCTCTTTGCATATTTTGACACCTCTCTCATAAAGATATCTCAATGACCGCACTACGGCCATGCCGCACTTTTGGCTGAACATCGGGCACGTACCAAATACCAACTAATTACCAAAGCACTTTATAAAACCGTGCTAGTATCCGTTAAAAAGTGTTTTATTTGTAAAGGCTGGTTTACATTATCTTAGTATTTAGTAGAGTGTTTAGTAGCGTGCGAGTAGATTCGAATGCGAGTGCTTTAGTAGTTTTGGTGCCTTTCCAGTGACCGTTTACACGCTTCCAGTAGAGTGTCATTTTCGCCATACCTAATACCTATTATTTAATTTAATTACACGTCACGCGTTCACCGGCAAATGCACTCTACTAAAGATGCTATTAAAATGTCGATTTACATGCTTCCAGTGCGAGTGCGAGTAAAATATCGCGCGGGGGGTGAGCGGGCGCGAAGGGGGTGCTACTGGAAAGCGAGTAGAAAGGCTACTAGAACGTTACTCTCTTTAGTCATAAGACGACCGTTTACATGTTTCCACTAAAGCACTCTACTATAGACTAAGATAATGTAAACCAGCCTTAAGCGCGAAAGCTTGGACGAGAGGTGAACTGAATCGAAGTTCAGAAACGAACATTCATGCGGGCGAAGACGCGGGCAATAGCTAGTTTAATAATCCATAAAACTGGGAATAATGTGCTTCAAAATATTTATCCTTAAACTGCTGCTGAGCAATACACATATTTCCTTCCGTGTGATTAATGGGCATCTGAACAGATTTATTGTTGTTTAAAATTGTTACACAGAAGTGTCTACCTAGTGCTCGAAATGAATACTTTTAATGTAATTATTTGTGGATTTCTCATGTTGGGTACATTACCTTGCATATTTGGAAAAATATTGGGTAAGTTTAAGACCTACTATTGAATATTTATAAATCAACAGTAGTGGGTTTTCTACTGAAAAGAAAAACTTGTTTTTCTACAATTGACATGTTTTTAATTTTTTACAAGGTACGTTAAATAGAAAGGTTTTTCCCTGAGGATCCGGTTCCCAAGGATCCTGATTTGTTTTTATCTTTATGAACTTAATCAATACTATGTTCGCTTAATTCGGGATCCTCTGGGCTGTCCCAGCTATTTGGGTAATTCCCTGAGAATCCCATCCCTCAATGATCCTGTGATCCTCAAGGGATGGGATTCTCAGGGAATTACCCAAATCGAACCCACTGAAAGATTTTGTTTTTAATTTCTATACCATTCGGATTTAGGTATTATTAAATATGTGGTCCATTCCACTAATGCCCCTTGCGATTATTGCTTTGGAAGGCACCCGGCTGCATATAAGCAAAATCTAACTCTCGAGTTTTGATGGTGATCCCTGATTGGTCAAGAAACTCAGTAGTTAGGTTTTGCGCGCAAACTCTAACTCCCCAGTTTCGCGCTAGTTCGACAGTGATCTCTGATTGGTCAAAAAACTCAGTAGTTAGGGTTTGCCCGCAAACAGCCGCAAACTCTAACTACTGAGTTCGCATCTTTATTTTTTTGTCAGTAGTAGTAGTATAGCGCGTAATTGTATAACTGATTTCAGGGACTTTGCTAGTTTAGTTATAACAAGAAGTTTTGCAATATATTTTCATCAGTAATTTATGGCACTTAATAATGATTAGGAAAAAAAATAATCAAATTTTGTTCAATAATTTCCGTTGCTGGCTGTACTTACTGAAATAAAAAGATGTTTACAGATAAACGATAAAAAAAATACGTTAATGTGTAAAGAAAGGCGAATACCTTCAAATCATTTAGCCTTATACTAGGTACTGTATTGAGATTTGAGATTAAGAATAAGAATGTTGAATTGAAGAAAAACTTATTAAGAATGTTTCTGTGCAATAAATATTTATTTTGTTGTTTATTAAGTACCTATTGTATTATTCTCAAAAGTTTTAACCCAAACACAGGAGAAGACTTCTTCTTCTTAGTGTCGATGATTCTGGCGTCCACCAAAGCGTGTTGTCAGGCAAAATTCACAACGGCATAGCGCAACCAATTAGGACAAGTAAGAATAAATGCATTTTAAGTAGATATACTGCCCGACATTTATATTGGCAAGAAAAAGATGAGACAATATGCCGGCATCTATACTAACTTGCAATTATGATTCGTTGCAACGTAGGTTTGGTTTTTTGGACAATCCATTTGGTCAATTTTATTCAGCATTCTTGTATCAAAGTCAAAGTCAAAGTCAAATAAGCTTTATTCAAATAAACTTAATTATTAAGTACTTTTGAATCGTCTATATTTTCCTACCACCCGTTCCAGACTTTTTTAGCTGACAAGAAGAACGGGTGCAAGAAACTTATCAGCTGTAACAGCCATAAGTAACGATATTTACAAACTTTAATATATCGTTACCAAATAATTACAACAGGGTGACAGGATTATTGGCAACAACATAGACTTATTGTTATATTACTTCAACAAAGTACTTATAGTAGCAAGTTATGTGTTACATCATTTCCACGCATTTTGATCTTTTAGATAATCGTCTACTTTATAATAACCTTTACCCATGAGCGTTTTTTTAACATGGTTTTTAAATTCATGCAAAGGAAGATCAATCACTTGTTGTGGAACTTTATTAATAAAGGCTATGCCTTTCCCCATAAATGAACCTCTAGTTTTTGCAAGCCTAAATCTTGGAACGGCAAGTTTATCTTTATTTCTCGTATTAAACTGGTGAATATTGCTGTTCTTAGCAAATGAATCATAGTGTTTCCTTACATAAACTAAATTTTCATAAATGTATTGGCCTGCCAAAGTTAAAATATTTATTTCTTTGAACAATTCTCTCAAGGTATCTCTTCGCCGTAGATTGTATATGGCGCGAACAGCTCTTTTTTGGAGTACAAAAATATTTTCAATACTGGCAGCTGAGCCCCACAATAGCAGTCCATATGACATTACACTATGAAAATAACTAAAGTATACTAACCTTGCCGTTTCAATATCAGTTAAAAGCCTTATTTTTTTTAACAGCGAATGCCGCTGAACTAAGTCTACTTGACAAGGCCTCAATACGTGGATCAAATTGCAGTCGAGAATCTAGTGTGATACCTAGAAATTTTGTACTCTCAATAAACTCGACTTCATCGTCATTCAAATTAATGTTTAATTTTGTCTGCTCAACATTAGGTAATGAGAATTTAACACATTTAGTTTTTTTGGGGTTAAGTGCTAAATTATTACTATTAAACCAGTATGAAACTTTAGAGAGGGCACTATTTACTTCGTCCGAACAGTTATTACCTCTGTTTACTTTAAAAACTAAAGAAGTATCATCCGCAAATAGTACTGTCTCACATAAATTATTCGCGTAGTTGGGAAGATCATTTATATAAATTAGAAACAACAATGGGCCCAATATTGATCCCTGTGGCACACCCATATTGATGGGGGCTCCGGTAGATTCAGTTCTATTAATCACTACTTTCTGAGTTCTATTGTACAAATACGATTTCATAAGACTAACTGATTTATCAGAGACACCATAATGTTCTAGCTTCTTTAATAGTGTTTGATGATCAACACAATCGAATGCCTTAGAAAGGTCACAGAAAATGCCAATTACATCTTGCTTTTCTTCCCAAGCGTCAAGAATATGTTTGAGAAGTGCAATTCCAGCATCAGTAGTACTTTTACCCTTGGAAAATCCAAACTGATTTTTATGAAGTATAGTATTGTATGTGAAGTAATCTAATAATTGGGAATATATAATTTTTTCAAATATTTTACTAAGTGCTGGTAGTATAGATATTGGCCTAAAGTTAGCTGGATCACTGTTATCCCCAGATTTAAAAAGAGGAATCAATTTACTATTTTTCATTAGATCAGGAAAGACCCCTTCGCCAATACATTTGTTAAAAATAAAAGCCAAGTAAGGGGCTAGTATATCAATTATTGATTTAATAATGCTTGTTGACATGCCCCAAAGATCTTCTGTTTTTTTAACATTAATTGTTTTAAAAGCTTTAATGATATCTGCACTATTTATATATTTAAAGGAAAAACTTTCATTGCACTTATCAACACTAGACTCCAGAAGGGAGACAGCGATGTTGGGACAAGCACTAAGAGTACTGGTAGTTTCTGCAGGTATTCTAGCAAAGAAATCTTCAAAAACTTTAGCGACCTCATTGTCAGATTCAAAAGTTTGATCACCAGTTTTTAAACAGAAGGAATTTATATTGGATTTTGATTTGCCCGTTTCTTTATTAATAATATTCCAAGTAGCCTTAATTTTATTGTCAGCTAATTTAATTTTATTTGAAAAGTACTTGGACTTTGCTAAGATACAAACTTCTCTGAATGTAATAATAATAATAATAATAATAATAATAATAATAATAATCTTTATTGGCCAAAAACTATTTTTACACAGCTAAGTAGGGCACTGGTTCCTACACTAGGATTCCCTGTGTCGCAGGAACCAGTCTCTTTCGTACAGATTAGGTTTACATGGATTATGATTATAACGTATGTATTTGTACTCAATTATTACTTATTATGACAATAGCAAGCAAGAGAGATGAAAAAAAAAATACAATTAAATACTAAATACTATTAGCAAAAACCATTATGTTTGCATATTATGTGTTTGTGTCTGTCTGTGAGTGTGTGTGTGTGTGTGTGTGTGTGTGTGTGTGTGTGTGTAGTGTTAGATGTGTTTTGATTTAGGAACCTTTTTAAATAGATATAATATGTTCGGTCTGCGTGTAACCTAAGCTCAGAAGCCATTTGCTCAGTACCGCTTTACACTTACTTCTCGATAACTGAATCACATCCAGTAAGTCATTGATCTTATTATAAATGTGTGGCCCCATGAACAGAAATGATCTTCTTCCAAATGTTGTCCTGCACGTCCCTTTTTTCCATCTTATTTTCCTCTGTGACCGTTGACTTTTACATACAGTAAACGGTGGCGTTTTATGAAATTTTAGCGTAACAGCCATGACATATAGCTGTCGCACTCTCAACATACCAGTTTCTTTGTAAAGTGTGTCAGTACAATATCGCATTCGCTTCTGATATAGTACTTTCAGGGTAGCTCTTTGCACCCGTTCGGCTTTTATAAGATGAGTCTTACAAGCTGCTCCCCATGTTACTATACAATAGCTTAAAACTGATTGGCAAAGAGCAAAATACAACATTTTCAGCAAGTTAACATCCGCAACGGATCGTAATTTTTTGAAAATGTGCATTAGTTTTCTTACCCGGGAACATAAGTAATCAATCTGTTTAGTCCATCTCAGATGTTGATCAATGTAAACACCCAGATACTTTATGTTGCTCGTCACTTCGAAAGCTGGACAGTTACATAGATCTGTGTGCACATCCCTACACTTGTGGAGTTTTATTGGGATGTGATGTGGAGCGGCCGTGCGTTTGGTGATAGAGAAGTTGATTACTTTAGTTTTTCCCATGTTTAGAGAAAGCAAGTTATGGTTTAACCAGTTAGCAATTGTTTTCATGCCTGATTCTGCAGCGGTATGTGATTCTTGCCAAGTGTTACCGTGAAAAATAATTGCAGTATCGTCTGCGTAGGCAAATATTGCAGCATTATTCAACTTCAGCGCACAGAGACCGTTAATATATATAATGAACAGAGTCGGGCCAAGCACACTACCCTGAGGAACTCCAAAACTGGTACCAGCGTAGTCACTGTAGTGGTCACCAATTCGTACCCTTTGTCTGCGATCAGTGAGATATGAATTAAACCAATCAAGTGCCGTGCCACGAATACCAAGACATTCCATTTTTTTAAGTAATATGGGCCTTGAGACGGTGTCGAAGGCTTTCGCAAGATCGAGGAAGACGCCAACACATCTGTAACCATTATCCAGTTTATTTAAAATAGAATCAACTAGATTAGTTACTGCATCCTCCGTCGATCTGTTATTGCGAAAGCCATATTGATTTGTGCTCAGTACTTTCCTGTCTTCAAGGTATTTTAAGAGTCTGAAGTTAATCACTTTCTCCAATATTTTTGATATTGCAGTTAGCAGAGATATCGGCCTATAGTTCGTTGCAAGATGTTTTTCTCCAGACTTGTAAATTGGGCACACATTTGCAATTTTCATTCCAGAGGGCACCTTTCCTGATCGCAGACTAAGGTTACATAAGAAAGCTATGGGAGGTGCAAGGCAGTGTTTGGCATTCTTAAGAACTCGGTTATTAATGTTGTCCCAACCAGGAGTTGAGTCGCTTTTCAAGTGAGAAATTATTTTATTAATTTCTACTTCATCTGTCGGCACAATGTAAAAGGAGTCGCTAGGGGATGGATTACTAACATCAAGGGTATGGTTCATATCGACAAGTTCAGACTCTGGTTTTCCTAGTTCCGCTATTGTTTGTTCTGCTAGTTTGTCACCTACGGTGCAGAAATAGTTGTTTACCGCGTTCAGTGAGTGTACAGGTTCTTGTTGTGCGCAAAGCAAATTAGCACTTGACGAGTCTTTTCTTTTGAGATTACATATACTTTTAACAGCAGTCCATGTCTTTTTACTGTCTCCCTTTACGCGATCGCGAGAGTTCTCTTTCATGTGCATTTTTTAGGTTCTGTATAGTATTATTGCAGCAGTTTCTGTAATTTTTGTATTTCAGCTGTATAGTCAAATCATTTCTGTTTTCTTTCTTTTTTGCTTCTTGGTGTAATATGTCTCTTTTCCGAATGCATTTTAGTAAATTTTTTTAGATATCCATGGTTTTCTTATGTCTTTTGAGTTACGGAAACTTACTTTTTATGTTTGTGAATACTTCTTGACAAATTCAATGAAGTTAGGATCACAAGAAGTAGCTTTCTCTGCATAAAGTTCGTATAATTTCCTTCTGCTCTTATATATACCGGGTGTGGCCCAGTCACTAAATTTCGTACTATCATTACATTTGATCACTTTTTGTTTAAAAGTTTCACTAAATTCAGTTTGAACTATGCTAAATAAATGATTATATAGGTTATTGGCTTCAAAATTTGGTTCTGGTAATGTTTCAATTTTACTTGTGACATTGATTCTGAATTTTTCAATACAGTGTTTTTTTATTGGCCTACACATTATTTCCCGTTTAGGTGGAACATGATGGTGCTCAATGGAGGCTAATTGTCCACTATGGTCGGATTTAATACAATTTAAAATTGATTTTTCAATGACATTACAGTTACAGAAAATATTATCTAAGCAGGTTGCCGATGTGGGTGTGATACGCGTTGGTTCATTAAAAATATGTAGCAAATTAAATGATTTAAATAAGTTTATGAACCTACTCGACAGTTTGGCTAATTTAGGGTCTAAGATGTCGACATTAAAATCTCCGCAAATCGCGACTTTTTTATTCTTCCTACAGGTCATTTTTAAGACTTCCTCCATAGTGGACTCAAACTCAGAGTAATTTGCGGTGGGGGTCTGTATACGCATACTATAATTATTTGATCAAGTTCCACACAAGACAGCTCAATGGTTCGTTCAATTGAGAGGGATACTACATCTTTGCGTTCTTTATATTGTAAACTATCATCTAGAATAATAAGTGACCCCCCTCTTATAGCAGATTTCCTATTAAACGAGCTAGCAACTTTGAAATTATCCAAACTTAAAACTAATTCGTGCTTTTTCAACCAATGCTCAGTAGTAACACATAACACATCAATATCTTCAGAATTTAAGAATAAGCTTATTTCTAAATCTTTGCCAGAAAAGCCTTGCATATTCTGGTGTACAATTCTTAAACAGTTAGGCTTTTCTATTGTTAAGTCAGGGCTAGAGGACGCCTCTATTGTCTTAAACGGTAATTTAAATGTAAACAATTATTATTACTTGAATCAAGTAAAATGTTATTTTTATTTGGAACAGATTCCAAAGTTGAATGACAAATGTCAAAAGTTGACTGCTCAATAAAAGCAGTTGTTTTACTAGCCAGATTATTGGCTAAATGTTTAAAGTAAAAAGATAGCGATAATGCTATTTGTCTCTTAAAAGAACTAGGCAGATAGAATTTATCTTTTGTCAAGTAAAAACTATTGAATAATTTATTGATGTCAATTATGTGCAGCTGTTCACTATTATGAAATGCCACTGTATTCGATGTTAAGTTCAACTGATACCTAAAATTATTTTCTATGTGTGGCATACTTTTGCTATATGGGAATGTGAAAAAAATCACTTTTCTCACTTTTAGAGAGCATAAGGAATTACAATAATCTAACAATTGGTTTTTGTTCACATTACCCCTATTTCCTATTAAAATTATCAAATTAGTGTTTTCATTAAATGATTTTTTAACAATAATTTTCATCATGTCATCCATAGTTGACCCAGGCATACAATAATTAATTATATTTTCCTTGGAGTGTTTCTGAATTAATTGGCCTAGATCCTTACCCATCTCATCGCAAAACATAATTGTTTCGCAACAGTTATTTTCAGAACAAGGATTAGTTTTGATTGAATTGCAAGTGTATGAGACCTCTGGTGGTTCACATATTCAGTGGGTAATTAGGTTAGTTGGGTTATTATCAGAAACTTCAGGCTCACTCACTGAGTAGGTAGGTAAATGCTCTGGGACATCCTGAACTTCATGATGGTAAATGCTCTGGGACATCCTGAACTTCAGGCTGTCCTTTGTCTTTTTGATAGTTAAACGTGATAAAACGCAATATCACGCGATATAAATCGGTCATGCTAGGCAGGCTGGAGAACTTGGCATATGCCACAGTTCTCCAAACTATAATATTGGGTCCTTACCTATGAAATTGGCGTTTTTTTCTCACTCACAGAGAACCATATAACTCCAGCGATATAAATTATTTATCAGTTGCTGGATATTACGGCTATATAACTATCAAGTTGACGGCTATGCTTATTATATAATTGAATGCATTTTGATTGTTCTGATGAATAATTAAAGCCATCTAAAAATACATTGAAAGTGACTTCTTTTTTTGGCAAAAATGACCATTTAATCTGTTGTAACGTAGCCTAAACTTATTTTTTTCGAGTTATGTTGCCTAGGTTATCTTAATGTTCAAACATTTGTACTTACAGAATAGTTTTGTTGCAATAGCGTTCACAGTTGTTAAATAAATTATGAAAAATTTAAAAATAGAAAATGCAACTTATTAAAAATTCTCCATACAAAACGTGAATTTCATAGGCAAGGAATATTTAGTTTAGCAGAAAAAAAAGCTTTTACGTTCAGATCTGGGTTGGGTATACTGGATTATATTTGCAAAAACTTGGAAAATGATTTTTAAAATATAAAATATTTTACCACAGTTGTGTTCAAAGACAATTGACAACTGAGTTTTGAAGCTCGTTCATTGGTGGATGCATACTCAGTAGTTAGGTTTTGCGCGCAAAACCTAACTACTGAGTTTGTTGACCAATCAGAGATCACTATCGAACTAGCGCAAAACTGGGAAGTTAGACTTTGCGCGCAAAACCTAACTACTGAGTTTCTTGACCAATCAGAGATCACCATCAAAATTCGAGAGTTAGATTTTGCTTATATGCCACCCGGCTGCATTTGGCGTAAGATGTGAAAGTGAAATATTCTTTATTTAAATAAGCCCACATAATAAGCATTTTTAAATCGTCAATTCTTTTACCCTACCACCCATTATGACGTCTTTTAGCTAACAAGAAAAATAAAACCGGTCAAGAGCGAGTCGGACTCGCGCACCGAGGGTTCCGTACCATCATAATTGCACCATTAAACCCCACCGCAGAGTAGAATAATAAAATTAGTATTGCAGTTTTAGGTCAGCGCCATCTCTTGACCAATAGTGGAACTAATAATAACTTTTTAGAAATTTAATAATTTCTAAAAAAGTGTGCTATATTGAGACATCGTTTTATTTTTCCTGTAATCTTTATATTAACTGCTATCACATAGAATTATTTCAGATTTTTCTCTTTGCAAACTTCGGAGATAAGGGGGGGAACGGTATTTTTTTTTTGCATTTTTCATCATAAGTCGAAAATTATGCAGCCTAAAAAAAAGAAAAAATGATTGAAAATATACAAATGGCGCTCTTTCATATGATACCCCACATGTCCTAGTAGCCCCACTTCAAATTTTTAAGACCCCTTTTCAGTCCCTGTTGTAAAGATATTTATTTTTTTATTTATTTCTTATTTGTAAAATAGTTGGGCAAATGTCATCTTAAACAATTCCAAATTTCAAGTTGATACCCTTAGTAGTTCTCGAGATATCCAGCTGTGACAGACAGACAGACTGAGTCACACCATAAGGGTTCCTTTTTTACCATTTTGGTACGGAACCCTAAAAATGGGCGCAAAAACTTGTCAGCTTTATCAAATGGAACGATGTTTACAAATATGTATTTCATTTCCAGATTTTATAATAACAAAGATTTACAAATAAATTAGGAAGGCCTCGCCATAAGAATAGGGATGTTGACTTATGAATAAAATAACGAAATACTAATAAAAATCGTAAACATATCAAACTTTTGGAGTAGCTTGTATACCTCTTGGTTTTATATATTGCGTATTATTTGTTTTATGACCCTTCAAAGTTGGGTGGACAAGTCCATTAAAAAAGTATAAAATTTGTTAAAATAAATATTACATTTAATTAGTCCGTAAAATTTATAGCAAATTTGTCAAAGAAACCATTTTGATAAACACAATATTTAATATAGCTGCCGAACAAATTTCCTACGCGTTGCATACAACGTAGGAAGGCGTGACGTCATAACTTGGTAGCCGTTAGTATGGAGCGTTTTCGGGTGAGTCCAATTTTGTGCATTTCAAACTGTGATATCTCGGGCAGTTTTCATGCTAGCGTAATAATTCTTATACAAATGTTTCTTTTTTTTAGGGGTTATTTATGTAACATAAAATAAAAAATAGTCAACATGCCTATTATTTATTCTTATGGCCTCGCCTAGGCACGGCTCTTGAGCGGTGACATTTAATGTGCAGATGTTTTAGGTCTCGTTGAGGGGGGGACGCGGTGCGGGGCTACTGCAAACATGCACAGTAATCCCCCCCAATTTCTTCCACAGCCCTAAATTCGTGCCGAGGCCTGTACCTCACTTCAATGCAATACATCACGGGTAGTTCCCATTTTATTCTATAAAACTGACGTCACCGAGACAAAAAATAAAAACCGGACAAGTGCGAGTCGGGCTCGCCCACCGAGGTTTCCGTACAGACCTACATCTATACAGAAAATAAAGCTATAGAAAAGTTGTGTCGATACAAAGGAAATATTTTGAAAAAAAGTGGTTGGTAGTTATTAGTTTTTTATATGAAAACTGTACTACGGAGAGTTCAAGCTTTATCCCAGGTTCTACCTACCGGAATTATGTGAAAAATTGCTTAGTTTATAAGTTGGACTCCAAGCTACCAAACTGTAAAAAAATACCATCAAAATCCGTTCAGCAGACTGCTATATATAGATAACCATTTGAAATCCTTTGCCGCCACGTAGAAAATAACCCTTCCAGGGATTACGACAAAGAATTGACCACGGGCGAAGTTTGAAATGGAATAGTACATTACTGCAGCGGCACTCAAGACAGGCATTGAAGAACATACGTTAGTCCATCAATGCCTAGTTGCGGCCAAGGCTTGTGTAGTACTTTTAAACTTTTAACTTTTTAGTTTTAAAAGTTTTAAGCTTTTTATTTTAATTTTAAATTACTTACAGTAATTGAAAAAAGAAAATGGAAAGTGGAATGTGCACATAAAGGCCTTTCATTTGATACACATATTGAAAAAAAATCCGGTTTTTTTCATTTATTTCCAGTTTTTCATTTTTTTTCCAGTTTTTTGGAAAGTGCTCATCAAGGCGACATTTGATACCTATATTTGTGTTTCATTGAAAAGTTCGCTCCATTTCTGAATTACACGTGTGTAATGAGTTTTAATAGAAACATTGCTGGACAGACGCCGGCAATTTTGTATGAAAATCCATTATAACACGTTAGTAATGGATTCTCATACAAATATTGACGGCGCGGTTTAGGTCTGTCCGTAAACTCTGATTTAGCACGAAGAAGGTTGTCAAAATAATGTTCGAATTTCCAAGCATTTTTGAGAAAAAATAAAATAATTACAAACCCACCGCACCTGTATAAAATACAAGTACTGTTGATTGTCAACAGATGGCGCTGTATATCGATAGTACACTGTATAATGTTCTGTGAAATGGTTTTATCTATCGCAATGTTATTAGAGAAAATGGGTGTATTCCAACAGGACCCTTTGGTTGTGTGAAGCCGAGACTTTTATTGTAGTGGTGGCTACCTCGGCTGACCTTACCGAGTAAACTGTCTTGATTATACTTGGTGCCAAATGCTCCAAGCAACATTGGAATGCGATGCACCCGCATTTTAATGTAAACTGAAACAATCTACCACTGAACTATTCAACACTTGACACTGGCAAAAATTACTTCCAAGAAGAAAGTAGATTGCCAAAACAAAAATAAGAAGAAGAAGACCCCCTGTCATACAGCGTGACACACCGCCATGTTGCGAAAATATTTAGAGCCAAATTTATTACTTTTTAATTTTATTTTTAAAAGTTATTAACTATAACAATATTTGAAAGGATCTGAATAATTAATAATAATAAATATTGATATTTTTAAAAATATTAGTGGCGCGATTAATCCAAAAGTAATTAAAAGTTAAACTATGACCGCGCAATGCCGCGCATACCGTTGTTTCACCAAGATGATTAATAATTACGTATTTTAATGACCATATTTTATTATGATTTAATTACAAATATACAGTTTTCAGATTTATTCCTGTAAGTGTAGTATAAGACGCTATTACCTGCCAAATTTCATAGTTCTAGGTCAACGGTAAGTACCCTATGAATTTTGATTCCTTTGAGAGTATCGAAAATGCGTTTTTTGCGCCCTAAACGGCAGTATCTTTTTTTTACGTTAATTTAGAAGTTTGATTTTTTTACAGCTTCAAGGGCCCGTAGACTTTAGTATATGGTTTAAATTTCAATTCGATACCTCCACGCGTTTCCGAGATAAAGGGTCTTGACAGACAGACGGACGGACAGACAGACAGACGGACAACAAAGTGATCCTATAAGGGTTCCGTTTTTTCCTTTTAAGGTACGGAACCCTAAAAATATCCCAATTGTTCTATAGAACAAAATAACAGGACTCCTTGATATAAATATTACAAATATTATATTACTTGTACGATAAAGGTTTTCAAATGTAAATACATACAATGCAATGGTGTTACGGTACTTTGCATATTTTACATCGTTAAAAACGTAAATAGTTCTATGATAAATTCGAATACGAGCCTCTGCTAGGGTAAGGGTTACTTAATTATTTTGTGTGTTACGAATTTCTGATAACATGACGTTCACAAATCTGTACATCAGAGCCAACTGGTCGGATGTCCATTTTTGATACTTTACAGGAGAAGGAATTTTAACTTTTAAACGTCGATTACTAACTTAGACTACTAAGTTTACGAAAAATCTTTAGGTGAGTAAAATTACTATTTAATAATGATTGTTTTTCGCTATACTATTTCATCGCTTCTCCAAGAACAGTAACGCAATTAAATCTGAATTATAAAAAAGGAGCAACATCCGACCTTAAAAATGAGGGTATTTTCTTATGACATGGTCGGATAATAACATCCGCTGTTTTGGTTCTAAAAAACATTAACTTTGAATAACAATTTTAGGGCTCATATTAAGATCTGACCAAATGGTTCGAAAACAAACATGAATCCAATAAATAGTATGTGAAAATAAGATATTTTGGTCCGGGGATATTTGACCTGCTCTTACAAATACACATCCGACTTTTTCTTGAACATTTAAGTTTTTGAGATAATAACATTTTAAAAGAAACGCAGGAGCAAGAATTGTATTATACCAAAGAAAAATAAAATGTACCAAGTAGGTAGGTTTATTAAAATAAATGTAATAAGTAGAACAATAATTATCATTAGAACGCAGCTGATTATTCATCGCCGCCTAGAGTCTGATCGGTCTCGCAATGAACATCGCTTGTAGTGCTGTCGTGATGCAGATTTTTGTAAAAACCATGGAATTCTGCCGGTATCTATTGTAAAAGTGTCATAATATCTTTGTATTTGACAGACGATATCGGTTTTTCCGTATCTTAATATATAAAATCGTAAACTGAATGACTGACTGATCTATCAACGCACAGCCCAAACCGCTGGACCTAGAGACTTGAGAAGGTAGATAATTATTACTTATTTAAAAAAAATAATTACTGATTTTCTTGACTTATAATGAAAATAGGGGGCGGCAAAATTCGGGTCCGCCCCGGGCGGCACAAACACACGCTACGCCACTGAATACGGGTCTCAGCGTTTTTCAAAATTCTACCCCCGCAGGGGTAAAAAGGGGTATGAAGTTGTGTATAGAAGAAAATCCTTCATTTTCGAAGTAAAAATCACTTCAACCCCTATGGCGATGAAATAGGGGTGAAATCGGTAAATAAACCTAAAATAGATATGGATGTCGTTATTGGGGTTTTCTGGTATGACGATTGCGAAAATGACATTTATTTTGAAGTCCAACACGGTGGACATGATTTAACCCCCTAAGGAGTGAAAATGGGGTTCAAATTTTGTATGGAAAAAGAATATAAAATAGACATTATAACTTTAAACTTCGTAGGAGCACGTCTAAAAATAAATAGGCAAACATATATATTCGGAGATTTTGAAAATCATCCCCTTAGAGGGTAAATGGGGTAAGTAAACATAAAAATCGATATGACACCTTCATACTTATATTTCCAGCTTTCCTTAACTCCTGGAATATCCTATTGACACGAGGATTCACGCTGTAAAGTTTAAAACACTGCATTTGATAATAAACATGAATAATTATTTGTTCCACCCGCGATCGCAACACGAACAAACTGGTTTTTACATGACACTCACTGCCCGTCGCTACACTGGCCGTGTGCGGCCGCGAGTGGTCGGCGCTCGTCGAGCGTATGTTATCGTTTTGTCTCTTTCTAACGCCCATTATAAAATTATGCTATCTCTTTCACTCTGGAAGTTGTGTGGATTTCCCGAACCAAAAGGTCTGATGTTAATTTCAGACGCTACGCTCTAAAAAAATTTCAGAAACGATATGTCTTATATGAACATAAGACCTACTTTTAAACCGTTATTTCAAATTTACTAAAGGTAAAAAGTCTCAACTAAACATTAGTTGTTTTTGCTCTAAAGCCATGTGGACATCCGACTTTTTTTTGTATGCTTAACTTTGTGATTAAAAGAGATAGCGAAATAATGATAAGAGAGCCCGAAAGAGGACAAAAAATTAAGTGTGTTCTAGAACAAAAGTGATTTTCGTAAAAATTGGACATCCGACCTGTTGGCTCTGATGTACAGAAATTATAGTGAAAAACTCGTGACAAACATTACCTACATGGAACTGTTTTGGAAAAACTATTCCCAATTTATACTATTGAGTAAATCAGGGTGAAAACGGAAGTTTTTCTATGAAAAAAATAGGACAGAATAGTCTTGGTCCCGGTAACGTCGTCAGTTCTATAAAGGTGCTCCCACACCGGGAGCATTCACGTGTAATGTCACATTACAGATTTGAGCATTACATCAGTGAAGGAGGTGAACCGAGCATTACGATGCGCACCTTGCAATGATACACATCAGTGAAGGAGGAGAAACACGCGAATGCTCGTCAGCCAGGGAGGTATTATTGTAATATAATGCTCAAAGACGAATCTATAATGATTTGTTCCGGATTCGTCATGTTCCTGACTCGTCGTATTCCAGATTCGCCGAATTCACGTTGCGCATGTCAAAAAAGTTCTCACAATAAAATAAACTACTGAAATGGTCAAATTATCAGTAAAATAAGTGTCAATTTTGTATTTGTTTTTTTTATTACGAACATGCTTCAGATTAACTCATATTTGAACTAAAATGTAATGTATGTTATGCTGTTTTTGTATCTTATAATTAAATAAATATTTGAATAAATAAATAAAAAAATATGTCATTGACTGTATTCCGACGAATCTGGAATACGTCGAATCTGGAATTCGGCGAATCTGGAATACGACGAATCAGGAACATGACGAATCCGGAACAAATCTCTGTAATGTTACAGTACACGTGAATGCTCCCGGTGAGGGAGCACCTTAAAACAAATGGGTACATCACGACCTGCTTTAGGTAATATTTGTTTGGCAAGCATGCATTTGTTTTTTAGGGAGGTGGGTAGCGAGCTAAACCGCGATCGCGAGGTATCGCAGCCATCTTGAGAATGTGATTACCCTTAAACCCTTAAATACCTACCTATTTCCTATTTCAGATGTAGAAGTGTCTTACGCTTTAGCAAATGAAGTGACGAGATACGATGACCCCTCAGTCTACAAACCGATTAAATGCAACGACACCATCGAAGTTAACGACGAAACAATTTACTTAAAGTTTCAATCTTGGACTTATTTCGAAGATGCGGCGTAAGTTGTCAGATTTCATGCAGCAATCACACATTTGTGGTCGCCTCGATTTTGGACGTTTTTGGACGCTCGTACGCGACCAAATTTTTCATGCGAATGAGGTCGTAACGGCACAGGAGTAAAGAAAAGGACAAGAGACAAAGCTTCTTAAGAACGTGAAATTCAAACTTGCAACTAACAAAACAAACAATGCCCTGAGATTGTCCACTGGCTGCAGTAGTCAAAACAAGTTTTTTCCGGTTTTTCCGCGTACGCGACAAGCGGTCAGTGGACACGCACACATGCCCCGCGTGCTTGTAGTAGTGCAACTGATTCGCGCGGTTGTATGAAGCTTTGTCTCTGGTCCTTTTCTTTATTCCTGTGGTAACGGTTCGCACGAGCGCTTTTTCAGCAGGCGTTAAAAATACATGTGAATGACACAAATGTATATGTATTTATTCACACGAAAGCATTTTTAAAGCGCTTTTTTATCCAACAGTGTTGGATTTTCGACGTTAAGTGTTGGACGGGTGCTGCCAGTGGGAATGGGTCTGCTTCTGAGTACCTATCTTAACGCATATTGAATTGTAAGAATTGCGTTTTTACTTTTTATGTCTTGCATCAAGTGTTTTTTTTGGTTCGAGTAGCAGACAGAGTGATTTCTCAAATTCTCAACTAGTTGAAAGTTATTTACTCTCACATTTACCTATCTGAATGTAGTAGATATATTTAATTTTAACCTACCTACCCATTGTGTGCAAACTTTTGTTAATTATTGTGATGGAAAATGACCTCACTTTAAACGTGGAGCTCATTTTTCAATGTTGACGACTCTGTATGAAATATACAGGGAGAAAAAAGCAGCCCTTGACGAGTTTCTTGCCGGTTCTTCTCGTTACAAGGTCTCCCGCTTAGGGTTTGCGAACCGATGGCGTAGCTTCTATGACATTCACAAGTGCTTGTAACAGCCTAGACTGAATAAATTATTTTGAATTTTGGACGTAAAATCGAATTGAGCATGAGCACGCTAAAATAGCGCCAACGTCGGGTTTTAACGCGACGCGACGAACTAACGTGCGAATCGGCACCTGGCCCCTATTTCACCAAATTGACATTTGTCAGTGACATATGTCGGCAATTTTTACAGTACATTCCATATTTTAATAGGGGACAATTTGTGTTATGAAACAGGGGATATTTTTTACAAGTCGACAATGGGGAATGTCCGAAAAAAATCAATTTGGCTGAATATTTTTTATATGTAGGAATAAGCTCCCTTAGTAATAGGAAAAAGTTTCAGAATTTTCGGTTGCGTATAAATAAAAATAAAAAATAAAGTCACTTCGACTTCACAAATATACGAAAGTAACAGCAGAATGGAGATTATACCTTTGCCACCACCTGTCATAACCACAACATGCTATTAAAAAACAGTTTCAACACAAAATGTCAAAACTTTTTTTTTTAATACTTGCTGTGGTTGTGGCAGGTGGTGGCAGAGGTATTATCGCCATTCTGCTGTTTCTTTCGTACATTTGTGACGTCGAAGAGACTTTAATTTATTAAAAACTTCTGACACAGCCGAAAATTCTGAAACTTTTTTCTAAAACTAAGGGAGCTTATTCCTACCTATAAAAAAATATTCAGCCATTTTTATTTTTTTTTCGGACATTCCCCATTGTCACGCAAACTTGATTCAGCTCCAATAACATGTCAAGAATTACTGACAAATCTACAAATATGTCGACTTCGCTGTCTCACAATATACTTGTCCCTAATTAAAGTAATGACAATTGTAAAATTAACCGACATATTATGTCACTGACAAATGTTAATTTGGTGAAATAGGGCCCTGATAGCGATTTTACTGTCACTTGCTTTCACCATTCAAATGTGTAATTGCAGCATTATATTAAACATTGTGATGGAAAATTACCTCACGTTATATGATGAGATCATTTGTCAATTTGACGACATTGTACGAAATAAGTCAGGGTTGAAAAAAGCAGCACTTGACGAGTTTCAAGGTCTCCCGCTTAGGGTTTTCGAACTGATGTTTTTGACATTCACAATAGTGACAGTAAAAGACTAGACTATATAATAATTTTTAATTAAGTATTGCTAGCCCGTCAACCATAATCCTTGAAGAAGAAAACGTAAAATTGCATGTTTTGTTTGAATTTGTGTATTGACACGCGTTTTTACCATCAAAATCGGCATGACGCAGCGTGTGTGTTCAGACACTAGTCTAGACAGTCTAGTCTAAACTAGACACTTAGTCTGAACATACACGCTACACTAGTAGTGATGTAACTTTTCTCTTTCAGATCTTTCACCTATTCTCCGGAAACGAACTTATACGAAACTGATTCTTACTGGAGTTTTTATAGAGACAGAAACACTATATATGCGGTAAGTAAAAAAAAAAAACCGGATAGGTGCGAGTCGGACTCGCGCACGAAGGGTCCTGTACCAAAATACTGCAGAAAAAAATCACGTTTGTTGTATGGGAGCCTCACATAAATATTTATTTTATTCTGTTTTTGATATTTAGCAGCAGAAATACATCTTCTGTTAAAAAATCCTGTCTATATAGCTATCACGGTTCATGAGATACAGTCTGGTGACAGACAGATATAAAACCAGACGGACAGACAGACAGGCAAACAGACAAACGGTCAGACGGACAATGTAGTCGTAGTAATAGGGTCCCGTTTTTACCCTTTGGGTACGGAACCCTAAAAAAGCTTCATTTATTGCACATCATCAATTTTTATCGTCTTCACTGCTAGGGTACAGGTCTTCTTTATAGGTTAATAAAGAACATGGGTCCACTCACCACGCAGGCCTAATACGGATTGCTGGGTGTCTTTTTGTTTGTATGTTTTTGCAATACCACTAATCATGTTGGATAATAAATAATTTTACTATGAGTATTTTTATTGTTGTATTTATGTTTTCATCTTAGATTTTAAAATATCACTTAAAAATCAATTACTTAAAACATTAATTACCGTTGACAAGTGCCTCAGAACTCTTTGAAAAAAATACAATTGTTCCACTTTGCCCCACCAAGTGTCCCCACTGGCAAATATAAGGTATCAATAAAAAGTGAATTCAGAAGTAACATGCTCCATCGACTGTACAATTTCGTCCTAAAGCTAATGCCTTAAAGCCACTGACATGAAAAAAATTTTTTTCTTATTAACTTGACTGGCTGTCTGTATGATTTGACAGCAAAGTTCTTGTGCCTATTTAAAACGCCACTAGCGTGAGTCTAAAGAACTAATTTTGACGTGTTCAATGAAAATGGTTGCCGTGATGGTCTCTCCAGACTTCAGACTTTAGTACCATGTCCCTCACGCTATGCTCACGCTACGTCCTACAGCGCCAAAATGGCGGAAAACAAATAGGCACAAGAGCAGTTTGACAGCAGCCAGTCCAGTGTAATAATATAGAGGTCAATGCTTAAAGCTAATCTGTCTTGAAGAAAAAAAAAGAATATAGACGAATCTCATTTGTACGTCATTAGTAGTGTAACGTCATTAGTGGTTTTGTGCAATAGGAATCTGGGACTCAGCCTCAGGATGCGTATAGTCCGCTGCTACATCTTCTCGGTACTGTTGTATGGGGTTGAGTCTTGGACGTTAACACAGAATGCACTCAACAAACTAGAAGCCTTTGAAATGTGGGTGTACCGCCGTATTCTCAAAATCTCGTGGCGGGACAGAGTGACCAACTTAGAGGTACTTCAAAGGATGGGCAAAGACCTTGAACTCATCAAAACCATCAAGTGCCGCAAACTCACATATTTTGGTCATGTGATGTGAAACGATAAATACATAATTCTCCAACTAATCATACAGGGCAAAATTATGGGTAAACGCAGCGCTGGAAGAAGACGTCATTCGTGGCTGAAGAACCTGCGGGACTGGTTCGGTCGCAGTACTAAGTCCCTATTCCGGGCAGCGGCCTCAAAGATCAAGATAGCCATGATGTTGTCCAACCTCCGATAGGAGCGGAACACGAAGAAGAAGAAGTAGTGTAACGAAAAGTTAAACAGGGTTAAACAGCCAGAGGAATACGAAATAGTAATTTTTATTCACCCATCCCATGGCCATCACTTTTTCTAGTACAGCACACGTGCGTATTCCGTGAATATCTTAATGTAAGGAAACCTTAAAAACCAACAATGTTGTCCAACTTATTTTTCAGGTCGGCTACGTCACGAAGAGTGTGTCTGATACACATTCTTTCTCGTTTACTGCTACTTTCTCCAATCGTGAAGACTTGTACACTTGTGAAGTGAATCTTGTCGTGAAAAGTAAGTGGTATAGAAAACTTATTAATTAATTAAATGGTACTAAAATTTACTTCCAAGGTCTCGGCCATAAGAACTAATATCATCGGCAAAAACGAAGGTGTGTTAGGTACTGGCCATTAATGTTGATGTGGAGTCCTTTCCAGTCTAAGAGTTTAAAGATGTCCTCCAACGCAGCTGTGAACAGATTCGGAGAAATAATATCTCCCTGTCTCACACCTCGCTGCAGTTGGATAGGATTATGGATAAGTTTATCTTATGGCTGAGACCTTGGAAGACCTGAACACAATGCTCGAAGATCTCCGTAGTGCTTCCCAAAGAGTGGGTCTTAGGATAAGACGAAAATCATGTCGCATGCCCATGTTGTGCCCGTTCTAGTACATGTTGGGAACACTACAATTGAAGTTGTTGACCATTATGTATACCTAGGACAGGCAGTCCAGTTAGGTAAGTCCAACTTCGAGAAAGAGATCTCTCGTCGAATCCGACTCGGATGGGCAGCATTCGAGAAGCTTCGACAAATCTTCGTGTCCAATTTACCTCAGTGTCTCAAGACGAAAGTATATGACCAGTGTGTGTTGCCAGTGATGACTTATAGCAGTGAAACGTAACGGAGGCTCAAGGTGCAATGGAGAGAGCCATGCTCGGCGTTTCCCTGCGTGATCCATCAGAAATGAGGAGATCCGCAGGCGAACTAAAGTAACCGACATCGCTCGAAGGAATGCTCAGCTGAAGTGGCAGTGGGCGGGACACAGCGAGAAAAACCAAAGGCCGTTGGGGCGGAAAGGTTCTTGAATGGCGACCGCGCACCGGATGACGCTCCGTGGGTAGGCCCCCGACAAGGGGGACCGACTTGAGGGTGAAGGTCGCGGGAAGCCACTGGATGCGGGCAGCGCAGGACCGACCGTCTTTACCCAGCAGTGGGTGTCGTGCGACTGATATGATGATGATGATGATGAAAATTGACTGAGAAATCGATACGAAATAATATAACTCAATCATTTGCTTAGTAAAACGAGCGAAATAACAATATTCAAGTCGTAAGACACAAGTGGTTTGTTCGCATCGATTTCTGGGCTATTCGTTCATATTTTTTTTAACTTCTCAACAAAAATATGTGTTGCGTCAATCTTTATTAAAATCATTTTCTATTAACAACTTATTAAATAAAAACCTCCAAGGGCGCCACTTTCGGTGGTATTACCACCTTAATTTAAAAGTCATAATTTTTTTCTACTAATGTCCACCTTTTCACAAACCCCATTCTCGTAGCACCTGGCGTAGCAGGCGTAGTCGATGTAGCCGTAGCACCCGCGCGGATGGAGCTCTACGTAAATTTTGTAGCAAGCCTACGACATTTTTGATTTGTGATTTTGTGTTAAAGGATAGAAAGTTACGTAGCGTTCCATCGGCGCGGGCGATGCTACACCGACTACGCTCGCCGGCTACAGGTGCAACAAGAAATAAAGGAAATGTGTATGGCATGGTATATTACAATAATAGACTGTGCCAGCCTGCCTAGCATGGCCACCAAAACACGATATGATATAGTGATTTATCTCGTTTATCTGTCAAAAGACCAGTGAACTAAAATCTATGGAAATGTAATTCCAAACAAATATTGCTTAAAAAATGGCACCACGGGGCAGTACAACCCTCTCAATTTTAGTCGGGCCAGCCACGCACCCGGTGGCTGACGTTAACGTTCTTTACATCAATTGTAGTTTGTATTGTAGAGAAAAGAGAGAAAGAAAACTTTATTACAAATGACGTCCTGTGTAGTCAAATGGTGTAGTAAAATACGCAAAGAAAGCAGTAAAAATTTGCAGAAATAACATATCATATGTTTTCGTTTAAGTATAGAAAATATCTATTAGTATACAAATTATGGTCGCTAATAAGCAACCAGTGCTGAGACGCTTTGTGCTGCATAATTAAATGCCTGCATTTTAACTCCATTTACTTAGTTGTTACTTTTCGTGAGGTGCCATTTTTTGAGCCCAATGCTTGTTCCACAGATTTTAGTTCGCTGCAAAAGACAATGGATTTTGACAGTTGGGTGTCGATAAAACGTTATACCACGCGATATATATCGTGTTATTCGTGTTTCGTCGGTCATGCTAGGGAGGCTGGTATAGCACTCCGAGACAGAGGATGTCACGTGGTCTAGCTAGACTTGCTTACGTCATCTTCGCTATCGGTATTAAAAATAATATTTAGTTTTGGACGAATTTGGCACCATATCATCAGATAGCCCACTGCAGGACCTAATGTTTTTTTTATAACTCCACATGATTTTATTATTTTTGTGCTTTTTGTGAAGGGCTGGGGCCGTACCGGCTAACGAATCGAGCTTCGGAAAATTTGCCGAGTTTCAAATTAAAACAGATAAATTGAAGTAAGGAATTACTTATTGTACTATTTGTTGAAGTTATTTGGAAGATATTGATGTTTGTGTGACCTCATGAATTAGGGTTCACCATTTTGGCCCATTTGAGGCTCGATTTATCTGTTTCAATTTGAAACCCGGCAGACTTTTCGAAGTTCGATGCGTTAGCCGGTACGGCTCCTGGTGCTTCTCCACTCTTCATGCATTTGCTACACCTGTTTTTATTTCAACTTAAGTAACCTTAAACTATAATAAAAAAATATTTTGACTAATTCTTCAATGTCCGTGCGGTCGCATGCGGCCGGTTAACAATAGAAAATCTATTGTGTCTTATTTTCCAAACGTTGAAGTGCTAATAATTATTTTTCTCTTTTTAGCTTTCCCTGTAATTCCTGTAGTAGCCAGTATTTTGGTGGTGCTAATAATACTCTGCGTACTAGCAGGACTTTGGGTATATAATCGCAAAAAGCAGTCAAATGTTAACCCTTCTTTGGTACCTCAAGATCAAGAAACCAGGAAATGTAGTTATTATGAAAATGTGCAATTCTTTGAATCACTGAACGATAGTAAAACTTTGAAATAACAAATTCTTTTCTATCCATATGTTTTTTTTTATATTTTATTAGATTTTTTCATGCTCGCTCTTCACATGGTTATTCGTGGTCGCGTACGAGACTTTTCGCCCAAACACGACCACGTGAAGTGGCTCTATTCGTCTATTTATTCGCCTATTTTCACGAACAACACGAATACGCAAATACACGAAAACCCGTATTGATGACCGTGTGTTCGTTCGACGACTCGAATATTAAAAAAACAAATCCAAATAAAAACGTGAATGCAGAATAGCGATGAGAAGTGCCAGCATCAAAATGGTAATTTAAATAAAATACAAAACATATTTACTACATTTTTAATTCAATATCCCTTAACAATACAAATTTGTGGACAATTATAATTTCTAATCATAGGATTTTATCTAAAGCTTAACTTATTTACTAATTATAAATACTACTTAGATATTACTACATTATTTTTAGATTCACTAAAATCATTATAATCTACTTTGAGATGAATTTTTATTATTCTAAAAAAATTGATCGTTAATTAGGTACTGTAATGTTAAAAGCTGTCAAATTCAAAATTGGTTTCCTGTTAAATTAAAAATAAGTAGCTCAAAATATTTCAAACAAAATCATCTGCATTTTATAAAGAAAACTCCATTGAAATATGTAAATTTGTCTTACAAATAATCTAAAAAATACTTTTTATATTGGTAAATAAAAATCCTCTAATATTGTACTTATGCTACTCTAAGAATTTAATTTAATTTTAGAAAGACTTAATTTTTCATAAATATTTATGGCAAGAAATCGTTCTCTTTAAGCCAAATTTAAAAAAAAAGTGAGAAAATTCGAAGTTAATTTTGAAATAAAAAAAAACATATTTTCATAGTTAAAAAAATAAAACGAAATACAAATTTAAGACTGAATATTCCTAATTAACTATAACTACTTACTTCTAATAATTTAACGCTTATGGCTTGGATATTTTATCATAATTTTATTATAAAACTATCACAAACTAATATACAAATACAAATAAAATTACAACAAAATCAAATTCAAATAATGATTAACTATTTCCCTTAAAATATTTAAGTACTGGCTTGGAATGTCTATTTTGATATGATTTGTTTAATTACTAAAAAAGTGATTAATTTTAAAGCTACATGCATACCAAATAAAAAAAAAGGGTTAATAATAAATAAAATCTGTGTTTTTCTTTTACTTTTAAACTTTTACAATTTATCTCAGTTAAAAATAAATTATTATACAACTGAATTATATCAATAATAAAATTACCCTAAGAACTTATTTTAAAGATATTAATATGGCTCATAAACATGGCCTTAAAAAAATAAAAAATCTTACTGAGTATTCATAAACTAAATTTAAAGTTACTACAATAATAATTGTATAAAATAAAGCTTGAAATACGTTTCATTGTAAAAATAAAATATTGCTTACATTATTGTAATTGTTATAAAAAAAATAGCTACCTGCTTTTTGTGACAGTTATTTTGTGATATCTTAAAATTACTTTTGTCAAAAATAAACTACCTACGTTTAACAGAATTGTAAAATAGTGATATCGTTTCAAAAAATAAACAAAATCTTTTAATTGTGTTAAAATACAAATAACAAAAAAAACTTATCATTCCATACTTTTTTTTAACGAATTAGGACGGAACCAGTTTTTAATTGCACTTTAGGGATATTTATTTATCATTATTATAGTAAATCGCTATTTTATCTAACGTGTGATATTTTATCGAAATCTCTAGGTAAGTGAATAATGCAAAAAATAGGTTTTTTTAGTAGGTACTTCGTAATCTTTTTTTATATTTACAATTGCTGTCAAATTTGACAATTGAGATTCTAATTCTTGACGTATTGTAAAAGTAACAGACAAGCATACTGCTACAAGCATAAATGGGATTGAGTTCACATCTGTGAAGCATTTACGAGATTTATGGGAATTTTAAGTTTTTCAATTTGTGGGATTATGAGAAAAAATTAAGACTGTAATTCAATAAAATACATAATACAGATTCCGGCAAACATCTTGACGCTCTTTCGAGGAGTTGGGATAAGTTCGCGCATGTGCACTTGCGAGCGACCAATAGCGCGCGCCCCTCTCCCGCCGCCCGCGTACCTCACCCCTACGCATACACAAAATACTCGTTCTGCGCAATCCCCACCCGCTTTCAAGATGTTTGCCGGCTACTTATAATTTTGATAGTGTAATGATAACTAGTAGGGTAACTCAGCCGTATTGACAGGACAATGATAAGATGGGGTGCGGGGCAGCATTTCCCTACCGCTACTTCGGCGAGAACGGCGAGCAGTACCTAACATTATCATCATGAGATTGCGGTACTGTATTACTCTGTATCATTTTTCTACATTCATCGCCGAGGCAGAATTACCTCACAATAGGTAAAGATATTGAATATTTCACTATGGTATTGTGATGTTAAGACTAGCAAAGGAGAAACTCAACTGGGCAATTTTAGATAGATCAACATTACATAAATTCATTAACTAACTTTTTTAATTGTAGTTATTTTAATTACTACAATGTCTGTATACTCGAATATTGTATTCCACAAATGGAATTTTGTCCTGCGGTGATAATTTGCAGATGTCCTGAAAATAAAAACATAAAATTAGGTCGTATCCAATGAAATTGTTGATTTATAGTTAATAAAATCTGACAATTATTCTGTAATAAATAACCCCCCGTGACTCCATCCGCGTGGGCACTGTAACATCCAGGCAGCGAATTAAAATATATGGACCAAGCATTCCGCTCAAAAAATAGTACCACACAAAAAAAAAAGTGGGCGAGGCTGAAAATACTGGCATTTAGTTATCCATCACAAAGCGACTGAACACTGGTTGCATAATAGCGTCCATAAATCTGTATACTCACACTCACTCTTAAGATTTTATTTTAATATTTATGCTACGTTATCTTTGCACCTTTTTGCGTCTTTTACACCATTTGACAACACAAGACGTCGTTTCTAATAAACTCTCTCTTTTCTTTAATTAAAATTCAAACTGCAAATTATTGTAAAAAAACGCTTAAGGCGATTCCCTAACCGAAAGTGGCACCCTAAGAGGTTTTTATTTAATAAGTTGTTAATAGAAAAGGTTTTTAATAAATCTTCTCATGGAATTTTTAGGGCTCATAGTCTAGTATTTTTAGAAGGTAACACTACATTCCCTCGCAGTAATTCGTAGAAGTAGATACCAAATGTGTCAAAAACGGCCACTTTTAGCAGTTTTGCTATCAACTTCTAGCAGTGACTACGAGGGAATGTTATCATCCCTAAAAATTTCACGAGAAGGTTTATTAAAATTGTGTATAAGAATTTCAATATTAGACAAAATTCACAGCGATGCCGTTTTCGATCAGTAAAGCGCCTTAACATCTGTCACCGGGCGCGTGGCTGCCCAACTAAACGCCGTGCGAGTTGTCATTTTTTTAGCCCCGTGATGCCATTCTTAAGCAATATTTGTTTGCAATTACACTTCCATAGATTTTAGTTCGTTGGTTCTAGGCTTTATAAAATTACGAGGTTGTATGCGCAGTGTACTCTTGTGGTTAGTGCTTTTGTACTTACCTCAAAAGGCAGAAAAGATCCTCGTATCTTCAGGATTTTGTCGACATTACACCCCATGTTGAGAGAGACGGAGGTAGACCAAGCAGCTTCGGAGACAGTCAATTTGCGACAACTAGCCGAGTCGTGACGGCAATCAGTGTGGTCACAGCGGTGAAACTCTTTCAGTTTGAGAGACCTGAGTATTATAAAATAAAGAACAGTGAATAAATTAACCTTACGCAATGTAAATATAGCGAATCACCAGTCAGTCATCATGACCCTTCAAGCACAGCCATACACACACACATATTTCCACAGCCATATCCACAATCAGAATGTCCGCATCACTCTGCTTGAAGGGTCCTGATCCCATTGTCCTTAAGGCTTAAGGACAATGGGATCAGGACAATGGCTTAAGGCTTAAGCATGTTGACAGACATTTAGGAGTGGATATCTCGAAAAATGTTTTAAAAAACAAAAAACCGACTTCAAAATCCCACTCTACCTCTAAAAAGCAATAAATTATATTGAAATCACGATACGCATAATTGTAATAAAACACGTCTATTGAACTCGGGTGGGGCTGTTATAATAACCCACCCGACTTCAATAGACGTGTTTTATTACAATTATGCGTATCTAGTGATTTCAATATGATTTATTGCTTTTTAGAGGTAGAGTAGGGTTTTGAAGTCGTTTTTTTTTGTTTTTTTAAAACATTTTTTTCTTTGTTTCTTTTTAGTGTAAGTATCTTCTGTATTAGATATATTATATACTTAAACCTTCTCTTAAGTGTAACAAATACTTTTCTGAAAACCGCATTAAAATTTGTTCAGCCAAACGCGAGATAATCGCGGACAAACATACATACATACATACATACAGGTCAAACTGAGAACGCATCGTATGAATGCAATTATTAAAGGAGTAGTGAACCTACCGAAATGTTTTCTTTAAAATGTACTGTATTTTATTGAAAATTCTAAAAATCCTGAGATTTCCGGAGATTTTCAAAATCCGGCCACAATCCTGAGAAAAGGGCAAAAATCCTGAGATATGGTAACCCTAAGTGTGCGTAATACGAGAGCGTGCAGACGCACACTTAAACAATGTGCATGTGCATACATAACAGTCACAAACGGACGTCGTGTGACAAAAATACTGTACCTGAAAGTCATATCGACGTGTTTCTGATGTAAGCAGTGAGATAGAGGCACCGTGTATGTGTAGTTGTGGACGGAACGAGGACAAACTCTTTCAGCGAACAGAGATCCATTGGTTATTGACTTGCTAGATATGCCTACGTGGACTTTGTCGCATTCTGTGGAAAAAAAACATTTAATACAATAAAACCTCAAAATACAGAACATACCTTCTCTGTGGTCTAATGGTTCGATCACCCGTGTAAAACGCAAGGGTCCTTGGTTCGATTCCCAGGGGGGTACAATTTGTACTCGGTTTGGTTGGTGGTAAGACTTATTTCAAGTCCGCCTGGCTAGCTACCACCATCTTGCCTAAGTCTGAAGCCATAACAACGATTTAAAAATCGTTGTGTTCCGACATTCAGAAGTAAGGTAGCCGGAGTTCCTCAGTGGTGAGGATTCCGAGTGTAGTGCGCTTCCACCTTCGGCCTTATCGTCACTTAACATCAGGTGACGTGAAAGCGAAGAACTATCTCGTTATGCCAAATAAATAAATAAACAAACCAGAACACGCGTACAGTGAGAATAGTATGACACGCTTCCTTTTGCTGTAATATTGCTAACTCAGGTTGAATTTTAAAAATTTTGAGGTAAGTAAATCAGGGGCTTCATTGCTTAACTGAAAATCTATCATGATCGACTACAGCGGTTAAAATTAATTTTTCATTTTACCATCAAGGGACAGTCAAGGGAACATAGGAAAAACACGGACAAAATTAATAAATAAACTTACAGCCTTTTATCTTAGTTTAATTAAACTGAAATATACGAAAAGAGCCATACAAATACAAACCTTTAAAAGCTATTTCTTCCGACTGATCACTAATATTGATCTCTTCAGAGCTTAAAGCTTCGTTAGTCTGCCTCACTGCTCTAACAAGATCAATCTTCACCCCTCTCTTCATCCTAGTGGCATTATCTGTCAAATTCTGTTTATTAGAGTCGAGTAAATTAGCGTCAGCTGGGTCATTAGTCATTGGGTCCTCATGGATAGCTTTGAAAGACTCGTTCTCGCTTTTCAAAATTTCTGAGTTGTTCCGTTCTGGTATGAGAGGTATGTTTGGCTGTTTGTCTTTAGTGGAAGGTTCTAGTGGACGTATGAAGGTCTCGTTGATTTCCTTTTCCGGTTTCCTTTCTAAGGGTTCTTGGTTCTCGTATGTTTGGGGTTGGTCGATGCCGCAGGATGACTGCAAAATAAATAATTATTACTTTTAAATATCCTAATAGTCAAAATATCTGGAAAGATATTTCAATTGAACGTCGGAGGTAATAGGGATGCTGACTTATGAATAAAATAACGAAATACTAATAAAAATCGTAAACATATCAAACTTTTGGAGTAGCTTGTATACCTCTTGGTTTTATATATTGCGTATTATTTGTTTTATGACCCTTCAAAGTTGGGTGGACAAGTCCATTTAAAAAGTATAAAATTTGTTAAAATAAATAATACATTTAATTAGTCCGTAAAATTTATAGCAAATTTGTCAAAGAAACCATTTTGATAAACACAATGTTTAATATAGCTGCCGAACAAATTTCCTACGCGTTGCATACAACGTAGGAAGGCGTGACGTCATAACTTGGTAGCCGTTAGTATGGAGCGTTTTCGGGTGAGTCCAATTTTGTGCATTTCAAACTGTGATATCTCGGGCAGTTTTCATGCTAGCGTAATAATTCTTATACCAATGTTTCTTTTTTTTTAGGGGTAATTTATGTAACATAAAATAAAAAATTAGACAACATGCCTATTGTCAAAATATCTGGAAAGATATTTCAATTGAATGTCGGAGGTAATTCCTCACATTGGTGAAATAACGCTGGCTTGCAGCGTAAGAGTGGGACATACTAAAATTCGAAGATGTCACTAGTGACTCGGTAGTTTAGTGGTCAGAGCATTGGACCGGATATCCAAAAGTCGCGGGTTCGATTCCCGTCCAAGAATAGATTTGGTGCAAGTCGTATTTTTTCTAGTATATTATTTAGAACTGTATAAAATAATGAATAAATTACCATGTGTTATAGATGAGACCTTTGTCCAAGGTATAAAAAGTGCTAAGTAAGCACTAGAAAACCATTATTTACTCTCTTAAATAAAACCGAGAAACTGGTTTTACCAAATTTGAAACCCGGTTTTTGAAATGGCTATAAAACCGGTTTATCCGTTTTCAGGTTTCAGTGAAACCGGTTTTGTGACCCCTACATTTAAGTATATTGAGAAGCTCGTCAGGTGGTTTAGTGCCTGGTCATGCGATTGCGGAGGAAAAGCACCTTTTACAGACAAAAGTCTTTACAATTCTTAAAAAAAAAGTTATACAGTTCACTAATATATATTTGAGAAATTAAGAGCTTTGTTTTTCGTTCTATTTTTGATCAATCATCTAAACAACTTACCAAAATTGATTGAATCCAAGATGTCAATTGTTTTATATCCTTTTGTATAAGCAGCGTGTACAAAATAGTAAATGTGAGATAAAATTTATGAGAATACTAGCTTCCGCCCGCGACTTCGTCCACGTGGGCATTCAAAAAATCCCTATGGAATCTTTAAACGGGGTGAAAAGTATCCTATGTTTATATCCAGGCTATAAGCTATCTGTGTGTCTAATTTCATATAAATCTGTTCAGACGTTTTTGCATGACAAACATCCGAACCCAAAAAGCTTCTACATTTATAATGTTACTAGCGGCCGCCCACGGTTTCACCCGCGTGGTTCCCGTTCCCGTGGGAATATCAGGATAAAAAGTATTCTATGTTTTAAGCTAGGCTATCTACTATCTGTGTGCCAAATTTCAACCAAATCCGTTCAGTAATTTTTGCGTGATTAAGGAACAAACATCCAAACCCACAAACTTTCACATTTATAATATTAAGTAGGATAGGATAGTAGGACTTTATAAAGGAGAAGGTCATATCTGTATGAACCAAAAGTCCAGAAATCCGCATCAAGTTTGTCCACTTCGTACATTTTGGACCTTCCCCCTTCATTATTATTCAAATGAATTATCACACGTTTGGTCCAAATGAACATATATGAAATATAAACCCAGAAATCGATGCGAAGCAACTGTTTCCCAATCTATTGCTTAAGGCCAGTATATTCGGAATTATTGAATTTGGCCTATTCTTGATTCAACAATAAACAATCAAATTTTATTTATTTTGAGCAGATAAAAATATACCTATGTTGAAGTTTCATAAACGATCTTGATTAATTTACGGTTAAAAATACGATATTCATTTCTTCACTCGACTAAAAAAAATATGCAAAGACTAAGAAAATTCTCATAAATTTTATATTTTTTGGATAATACTTAAAGTCTATTAATCCCTTATTCTCGAAAAATATATAGAAAAATAGGTAATGATATATAAAAGAATATTCAACAAATTATATTATTTATATTCAAAAAGTGACTTTATGCTCAAAATATCTACAAAAACATTGAAAAAATTAAAAAGTGAGGTTATTTCCATTACTCTTCACACGTAAAAAAAAGACAGAGACAGAGTTTTTGGAATATACTGGCCTTAAGCGAAATAACCCTACCCCCGAACTTCAAGGGTGTAACAGAGAGCCTGACAATCCCAATTCAATAAAAAAAATCTATAAAAGGATATAGGTACCGTTATTTAACTTAGGCAAACCCTACACACACAGTTAAGTCCAACAACATAATTTTAAATCATAAATACCTGACAGTCAGCATCTAATTCATTATCCGTGTTAGCCGGGAACGTGCATCCGGCGCCTAGAATATCGGATATCCGGCTTAACCGTATGGGGCGCTCTAGCAGTGGAGTTTGTGATGTTTGCTCTATATCTGTAAAAAAAATAACAAGATGGTTATTAGCCGAAATAAATAAAAATAAAATATTCTAAAGTTCAACTTTCTATTCGTGTAGAATCGTTAACGAAAGTATTGCTTGGTCGGTACAAATCTTAGTTTATTGAATACTTAGTTGGTTCAATTCTTAGCCTGTCTGATATTTAGTCGATCAAATTCTTAATCCGTCTAATACTTAGTTGGTTCAATTCTGAGTCTGTCTAATAGGTTGATTCAATTCTTAGCCTGTCTAATACTTAGTTGATCTGATTCTTAAGTCTCTCAAATACTTAGTTGATCCAATTCTTAGTCTGTCTAATAGGTTGATCCAATTCTTAGCCCTGTCTAATACTTAGTCGATCTGATTCTTAAATTTAAATTTAAATTATCTGAGTCTCTCAAATACTTAGTTGATCCAATTTTGTCTAATACTTAGTTGATCAAATTCTTAGTCAGTCTAAGACTTAATTGGTCCAATTCTTAGTCTGTCTTATACTTATTTTGTTCCAATTTTTAGTCTGTATAATACTTAGTTGATCCAATTATTATTCTGTTCAACACTTAATTGGTCCGATACTCCGATTCTTAGCCTATTAAATACTTAGGTCACTGACATCTATTATACAAAATACGCTGGACAGGCTAATGTCATGAAATGACAGCAATTTTTTGTGCCGATTTGAAAATCGCCATATTGGCGCTGAGAGCAGTAGATTCTTTACTATGGCAGTAGTGAGAGTACTTGGAACTAATTAGTTCCAAGTACACTCACTACTGCCAAAGCAGAATATCTACTGCTATCAGCGCCAATATGGCAATTTTCGAATCGGAAAAAACGACTGGTGACGTTCGCCTGTCCAGCGTACTTGAATAATGGACGTCAGTGACTTAGGTAGATCAATTCTTGGTTGAACTTTCAATTTGTCTAAATTAAATATTCTCAAAATTGCAATGCTATTATTGCATTCATATTTTAATATTTAAAATACTTACTGTTACTAATAAGATTTTTGACGTAGTTTTTAGATGCCAGAATCGTTGTTGCCAAAGTGTGTGGCAATTCTGTTGGTGATATTGTGCTGTATTCTGGGGTAGTCTTGTGTGGACTTTTTTCTATAATAAAAAAGACGAAAAACGATTATTTAAAAAAAATTTTTGTCACTTAGATCAAGAATATCCTAGATAACCACTGACGTCCATTATATAATGGAAGTCAGTGAAGATAACGCTTCACGAATAGTACAGTAGCCCGTAGAACATTTAAATCACTAAAAAGGTTACCGTTTGCCGTTGTGAAATGGTTATTTATTACGAAATTAAAGATACTTTAACCCAAGTTTTACAGATCGCAACCCGCCGTAACCTATATTTGTATATCTCCAAAAATGATATTTTTTTTATTTTTCGGGGTTTACCACATGGTTTAGCTATTGTCGTGTTCTACAGCTTTGTTTGATTGCCACTGATTATAGTAAGACTATGAAAAGTGACTATACACAGATTTAAGACCAGATAAAGTCCAAAAAAGTTCAAATGAGCCCCTTCTTCCCGTGTGCCCTTCTACTTTTCTTTTCAAATTTAACTTTAAATAGTAAGATACAAAGAAGAGAATACTTCGTACAAAATAAGCCCCATTTTGAAAGTGGAGCGTTATTTCAAGGGCCGTTTTTGAGAGTGTGACCAAATATCACTGAGGAGTTCCTCAGTGATGAAGATTCAGCCAGTTGGCTATCTTGCCTCTAACTGCCGGAACACAACAATTTTTATGGCTATTTTGTTTTGTTACGGCGTCAGACTTAGGTAAGATGGTGATGGTTAGACAGGCGGACTTGAAACAAGCCCTACAAATTGTACCTTCCCTGGGAATTGAACTCAGGACCTGGGTCTTACACGGGTGGGCGAACCACTACACCACAGAGGCGGTTAAATTATTGGTATTGTCAGGTTGTTTACGTATTAATTCTAGATCTTAAATCGTACGCAATTTAAATGTATTATAATTAAGTAATTTAATACCTTTTATTAACCACTGGTTTTTCAACCATTAAAGTCAAAGTCAAATAAGCTTTATTCAAATAAACTTAATAATTAAGTACTTTTAAATCGTCTACATTTTCCTACCACCCGTTCCAGACTTATTTGGCTGACAAGAAGAACGGGCGCAAGAAACTTATCAGCTGTAACAGCCATAAGTAACGATATTTACAAACTTGAATATATCGTTACCAGATAATTACAACATGGTGACAGGATTATTGGCAACAAATAACATAGACTTATTTTATTACTTCAACAAAGTACTTTTAGTAGCAAGTTATGTGTTACATCATTTCCACGCATTTTGATCTCTAAGATAATCAATCATCTACTTTATAATAACCTTTAATCATGAGCGTTTTTTTAACATGGTTTTTGTCACTTGTTGCGGAACTTTATAAATAAAGACTATGCCTTTCCCCATAAATGAACCTCTAGTTTTTGCAAGCCTAAATATTGGAACGGCAAGAATCCTACAAATATTATAAATGTGAAAGTTTGTGGGTTTGGATGTTTGGATGTTTGTTCCTCAATCACGCAAAAACTACTGAACGGATTTGGCTGAAATTTGGCACACAGATAGAAGATAGCCTGGATAAAAACATAAAATACTTTTTATCCCGATATTTCCACGGGAACGGGAACCATGCGGGTGAAACCGCGGGCGGCCGCTAGTTACTAATAACTAAGAAACAAGAATTACTAACTAAATAATTATTAATTCCATAAATTGGATGATTTTAGAACAAAAAAATATTTATATTAATATTTTTAAGAATATAATTCAAATTAGTTAAGTGTTAAGTACCTTTCACTTGTTTTTTTGCTGTAGCATGTGGCAGAGGTTTTAAGTTCTGAAACAAAAAAAGTTATTTTACTTATTTAAGACATTTTAGTTAACGCTCCCATACATAATTCTCCCGGTATAATTATTAAAAAAATGTGGAATATATTAGAATTTTCAGGGTTCCACTTTTTTTTCTATTGATAGCGCTAAAGGTCGTCCTAGTAAAACTAGTTTTAGCAACTAAGCCAAAGAAAGAAACTTAGGTAGTTGACAAACAGAGGAGAAACTGTAATTAAAATTATTTCGTGTTGTGTTTTCAATATTTTTTATATTTTTCTTATCCTCTTTCTTTCTGATTTCTTTTATTTGGCTTTCATTTGAATAAGAATATTTATTTGCTTAATACTATGTTCAGACAGAGTTAGAGATAGTCAATGTGGATCAACATATTATACCTTAAGATTGTAGGCATGCAAATACTTTTAGTGCTAGTATTTATTGCAATAATATTTTTTAAGAGCGCAAAGTAAAAATTAAAATCATGATGTTATCTAAATATCTAATTAATATTTATTTATTCTTTGTTTCTTTCATTTGCCTCTCTTTCTTTTATTTGCCTTTCTTTCTTTCATTTGCCTCTCATTCTTTCATATGCCTTTCTTTTTACCGACTTCAAAAGGAGGGAGGTACTCAATTCGACTCGTTTTTTTTTTGTATGTACACCGATTACTCGAAGACGGCTGAACTGATTGAAATGATTCAAACGTTATTAGATTAGGTAAACTTCCAAATTGGTCCCATTTTTTAAAATTTTGAAATCGGTTCAGTACTTTTCAAGTAATCTTGAAAAAAGCACGAAAATAGTATAAATTTGCGTGAACTACCTCGATGATCAGTCGTATAACTTCTTTGTTTATGAACTGAATAAGATAATTATTTTTTGTTGGAAAAGGGATATCTTATGTGTAGTTCTTTAACCGACTTAAAAAAGGAGGTTCTCAGTTTGACCCGCATGTATGTATGTTTCTCCGTGATTAACTCACGTTTGGCTGACCCAAGTTTTCTACCTAAATAATATACCTACACTACCTAATACAAAAGGTACCTACCTACACTAAAAATTAAAAAAAATAAAAAAATGTTTAAAAAAACAAAAAACCGACTTCAAAAAACCTACCTCTAAAAAGCAAGAAATAATATTCGTAATAATAAAAACACGTCTATTGAAGTCGGGTGGGGCTTTTAGAATAAAAAAAAGGAATTTGTACTCCAGCCCCACCCGACTTCAATAGACGTGTTTTTATTATTACGAATATTATTTCTTGCTTTTTAGAGGTAGGTTTTTTGAAGTCGGTTTTTTGTTTTTTTTTTCATTTGCCTTCCTTTCTTTCATTGCGTTTTTACATACCTGTATTTGGTTTTGGTCGGGTGGCGTCCGATGCGCATTGTTAACGTTGAATTTACCATAATGAGGGTAGTTTGTATATTTGTCGTGCATTCGTGATGTTTCCTTCATTGACAATAATTCTTGGTGTTCACGGAAATATAGTGCTGACATCACTACTAGGCTGAAATTATTAATACTTTTTAGTAAATTTATAAGTATACAGGATGGATATTTGAAACGGTACATTAAGGGCAGGTACCTTAACCGTTATAGTTACAGGAAAACGTTCTTAGGAGACCATCCATAACTTTTTAAGATATTCTGAACTGCATTCACAGATTTTGGGAAAAATTACCGTTATCAATAAAATGCTAAAATACCAAAAAAAAATGTTTCATGCCAATCGATCCTATTTCGTGTGGGGATCAAAAAACTCTATGGGACCATTTAAGTTATGAGTACTAGAAACGACAAAAATTGCTAAAAACTTTTCCTTAACATTTTGTACTGCAAAACGATAAATCAACTCGAAACATTTTTTATTGCCTATCTGTGATCAAAATACTCTTTAAGGTTAACTGAAATTTGAGTACAGAAACTGTTTTTTTTTAGATCTAAAGTTGTAGAAGATTGTGCCTCTGCGTGTGAAGCCGGTGTTGTAACTTACTGTAGTTTCTGTACTCAAATTTCAGTTAGCCGTAAAGAGCATTTTGATTACAGTAAGAAATAGGATCGTTTGGCAATAAAAAATACTTCCGAGTTGATTTATCGTTTTTCAGTACAAAATGTATGGGAAAAGTTTTTGGCGATTTCTGTCGTTTCTAGTTCCATAATATAGTCTTTTGATCCCCACAAGAAATAGGATCGATTGGCTAAAAAAAATATTTTGGTATTTTAGCATTTTTTTTTGCTAACGGTAATTTTTTTCCAAAATCTGTGAATGCTGTTCAGAATACCTTAAAAAGTTATGGATGGTCTCCTTGGAACGTTTTCCTGTAACTATAACGGTTAAGGTACCTGCCCTTAATGTACCGTCTCAAAAATCCACCCTGTATAATCAGGGTTATAATAGCTATATTAATCCGAATATGGTAGATAGATTACCATGCTTACAACCCCAGGGGAACCTTATACAGAAATTGTGTTTTGATTTTACCCATTAATGGCTTTGATTATCAAATACAATAGTCTATTTGCTTCTTGGATTGTCATTTTGCATCCATTTTCATTTAAATAAATAAAAATTAAATTTCTGAGCCATCAGAGGGTTGTATGCATGGTACTGTATCTACTAAATTCGGCTTTATAATGCTATTAAAAACAATCTGTATATTAAAATCCAGCCAATATATTGAAATAATATAAACAAAACCAGCATTTTTTATTATTGGTTCAACAATTCTTTACATTTTAGTGAAAACGCCAAAAAACTGGAGAATCTAAGTAACCTTTCAATGGACTGCACATATTTATAAAAAAAGTGTAATATAAAATTACGGTTTACAAAGGACATAACACAGAAACTTACCATACTGCCATTATAAAGATCAAAATAGTTATAACAATCTGCAAAAACTTATTTGAAATCAATTCACTGCTATTATCCCCAAAATCTTTTCTTCTGCAGCAAAAAGGCAATCGAGTATTGCCATATGAAAAATCATCTTCCTCCTTTAACCAAATACTGGGGTCTTTTTTCTTAGATATCGTACTATAATTTTCTTGCTGAACCTTCTGTTCAACGTATTTGGGTTCTAAATGCTCTATCTTATCTTCTTTACTCGAATGATACCTTACACAAGTTTTGTTGTAGTTGTAATATTTCCCGAATTTGGAGTTGCCATGACAATTTTTGCACTGTTTTCGGGTATATTTTGGGGAGTTGTGGCTTAGTTTATGGCAGCACTCGTGGCGTCGTATGTTGCGTGCGATGTCTCTTATTTGGTCTATTGAAATGTTGCCGTCACTGTATAGGGATTTTGAGGAGTTTGACGCTGCTGAGTAGCGGGAATCTGAAAATATTTTTTTTGTTACTAAGTGAAAAAACATAATACCAGCGTTGCTTTGATATTCATGTGTAGCATACAAGCTGAGGTAATATTCCCACTTGTTCTATTGGGCAGATCTACCGTAGAACTAATGACACTTTTTTCTCGGGTGCGATTCGGTTGCCATAAAAACAGTTAAAGTCCATTCGTTTAGATAGTGTCGGTACACCCGCAAGCACTTGTGTTCAGAGACAGGAATACCGGTAAGTTTTTGGTAATGTTATACAAATAACGTTACTGATAACGGTAAAAAATAGCGATGATTCAAGCAAAGTTTTAGCTTATTAAGTGTTTTATACTTAAATCCAAGTTTTAGAAATGTATTGACATTTCGCAGAGTCGTACGTTTATACGGAAAGTCCGTATTATTAGCTTGTAAATTTTCCAGAATCGTGTCTACTGCTGTCTAGTGTCGGAAGTTTTTTATTAGCATAAAATCTGTGTACTGTTCGGACGTACTACAACACATTCAAGGCCGTCCGTTTTCGATAGTGGGATTCTTCCGTTTTTACGTTTTTTGGTGTTAATGGGCCCTTTTTTTAATATTATTCCGACACTAGTTCTTGGTATCCCCACTATTTTTGAAGTATCTCTGATAGGTGCAGACCAACTGATTTCAACGCAATGCCGATGGACATTGATTATAAGTTGTTTACATGTTTTACAAAACACCCGTATTTTTTGTTGGTTCACTTAAAGACTAAAGATTCATCTTGAGGCACTTAACTGTCCTTCCAAGGATGAAAAAATATTTTCAGTATACGTAGCAGAGTCAACAAACACAAGCTTTCACTACGGCTGCGGGGCGCTACGATGTAAACTGCCAAAATCCAAATTGACTTGCGGGTGTACGCCGCATGCGGTATGCTTTGTTTATGCGGCGGCATCCTTTGACAAGAAGCGGCACGTGCTAAGGCGGCGCAATAAAAGGGCGACACTATCTAAGCGAATGCGCTTTTACATCACACATGCGTGAGTGTCGATTCTTTTCGCGTAGTGTATATATTCTCTTTGTTGATGGCGCATTCTGTGCGAAGCTATAAAGTTACAAACGTTACGGAACGCAGAACGCAGAACTTGGAATAGCTGACATATTTCTGTAGGTCCGTTGAAAAAAATATAATATTCAATCAACTGTAAATGTTTTATGGATCTTAGATTTTGTTGTTAAAATATTTCTTACCGTTGCTAACACTAGATCGTGAGCTGTCTCTGCGTTGAAGCACGCTAATCTTGCAGAGTTTCTTGTTGATTCTCTCCAGCTGATCGATCCTTGACTCCAGGTTACCAGTCACTTTGCACAGCTCCTTCACAGCTCCTAGGTTTTCCATAAATATGCGGTCCTGTGGAGTGTTTTGTTTTTATTTTATTTTTGAACAAAAACGATAATAAAATAAAAGCAGTGTAGGTACCGGAGTAAATGTCGGTGTCATGTGTCGAGTTTTGGGTGCCGGTGTATTACAGTGTCGGGTGTTGAGTGTCAGGTGTCAGGTATCGGTATCGATGTCGGTGTCGGTGTCGGTTTCGGTACCCATTGGGCGTTTCACATTGGACGATAATTAACTGTAACTACACGATAACTGCACGATATCGTCGGACTGGTAGTTTGATACAATCACTACTAAATGCTTTCACACTGTGTCGTTGTAATTCACGATATCGTCGCCGACAGATCATTGTCGTGACGATACAGTGCAGGGTGAAGCTGGATCGGTTACTTTTGCTGGCGCAATGCGACTGACCACATAAAAAGAGCTGTTGGTTATATCGTGTCACATGCCGATATCGTCCGACGATATCGTTGTCGTCCGAGCTGACGATATATGAGTATCGTGTCGTTATCGTTATCGTCCAATGTGAAAACGCCTTTTGTCGTGCTGATATCGGGTGACGACACAGTGCGGGGTGAAGCAGGATCGCGGAGGGAGTGGCATGGACAGGCGCCGCTTGACGACGGACGAGACGAAACACCAAGCCACGATCGCGTGGTTACTTTTTCTGGCGCAATGCGACTAATCGCATAGAAAGCTGTTGGTTATATCGCGTCGCGTCACATACCGATATCGTCGGACGATATAGTTGTCGTCCAAGCTGACGATATATGAGTAACGTGTCGTTATCGTTATCGTCCAATGTGAAAACGCCCATTGTCGTGCCGATATCGGGTGACGACACATTGCGGGGTGAAGCAGGATCGCGGGGGGAGTGTCATGGACAGGCGCCGCTTGACGACCGACGAGACGAAACACCAAGCCACGATCGCGTGGTTACTTTTTCTGGCGCAATGCGACTAATCGCATAGAAAGCTGTTGGTTATATTGCGTCGCGTCACATACTGATATCGTCGGACGATATAGTTGTCGTCCGAGCTGACGATATATGAGTATCGTGTCGTTATCGTTATCGTTCAATGTAAAAACGATTGTTTGACGATAAATCATACTAGAGGCTTGTGGCGTAAATTAGGATCATTTAAAATGTTCACTTTTTTCTATTTACCTTATTGACTACTAGAAACTTCGGTATTGATTCGCCATTCGGCAAGGTCACGTCGCCAGCTTCCTTGACCGCCTCTGGGAGTACTCTTCGGACTTCTTGAGCGATCACCCCCGTGTCTAATTGAGGCGTGGGGGCGGTCGGGTCGAAGCCCAGTAAGCCGGAATGCTCGGCGAAGGACGGGTCGTAGTTGAATCTACGAGGACAATTTTAAAATTATTAACTGTGTTCTATAATAATAATAATACTGCACAAACTCCTAAGAGCTGGTTCACATTAGGTCGGACCGACTATTTTACCGTTGGTTGACTACCGGGTTTTGCTGTTTACAGCTGCTGCATGCCGGTCCGACCTAATAAATAAAAATGTTTTATTTGCGTTATCCACAAGTAGGACTTAATCTTTAAGGTACTTATGATTAGTAGGTACATTTTGTATGTAATATAATACTTGTGGAGTCTGATGACTGGGATAATGCCTAATATAGCTAAAGCAGAATGCCAATATTGTATTCGACCAGACAGAAATCGTGGCTGAACGTTCGGTAAATGTATCGGCACCGTCAGTTTTATCGGGGCGCCCTAATGTGTACAGCGCTATTAAAATACTTATGCCAATATGCATCCGACACCTTTGTCGTTCCGGTAAAACTGCCGGTCTGACCTAATGTGAACCCACTCTAAGTGAGAACAAATGACGTGAGACCAAATAACAAAGTGCTAAAGAACTTTCGAGATCTTGAACCGTCGACATTTCACGGTTGGTCTAATAAGTTCCACGCCTAATTATTTGTCCTGTTCATTCCACGATAATAGAATCCCATATTTTTTACTTCGAAGTGCAAAAACTGTTTTACTTACCTATTAAATACACCTTACTCAAGTAAAACGTCATAACAACTAAAACCTATGTTCTCCAGCAATTAGACGTTAGATAGCCAGTTCCTCAGTAGTTGAAGATTCCGAGTGCAATGCACTTCCACCGCCTTAACGTCACTTAATATTAGATAGGCGGCTTGCTTAGCACCTAGAACCTAGATAGTCACCTAGCGTGCAGCGAAGTGAAAGAATCTTTTCATAATGTTTGCAGCCGGCCGCACTGCGTGCTTGGCGCCTTCGCAATGTATATTTCTTTCACTTCGGCTCGCTAGGCTCTACTATCTAGGCTCTGCAAGCCTGTCAGTGCGTACATGGCCTGTTTGATCGCAAACGCTGTAACGCACCTTGGGTAATAGACGTGGCGGGGGGAGGGAAAGCAGTCATACGTAAGGGAGGGAAAAAGAGGAAGCTAGCTTTACCCATGGGCGTAGCGAGGTACGGGCAAAGGGGAGCAGCTGACTCCCCTTAGAACAGCGGTCGTTCGCTGGTAAACTGTAGTTCTGACGAGCTTCATAGCTTGCGACGCTTCTTATAAGACCTAAGAAACTAACAGGCTTGAAGGCTGGCTTGTGAAATCCAACAAAACAACAATCAAAACAATATATGTATAATTTAGGACTTTCTATCTGCTCCCCTCATATACATTCCTGGCTACGCCCTTGGCTTTACCCCTTGCCCAGAGCTGGGTAACTAAGACATGGCTCTGCTCTTGCAGTCAGACCATTACTCACGTGGTCAGACTATCTAGGCACTAGGCTAGTGGTTTACCCGTGAAGAGGCAGAGGTCTTGGGTTTGATTTCCAGGGTGGGTTTACAATTTGTACTCAGTTTGGTTAGTGGTAGGGCTTAGAAGTCCGCCTGGCTAGCTACCACCATCTTACCTAAGTCTGACGCCATAACAACAATTCAAAAATTTGTTGTGTTCCGGCAGTTAGAGGTAAGATAGCCAGTTCCTCAGTGATGAGGATTCCTGGTGTAGTGCGCTTTCACCTTCGACCTTATCGTCACTTTAACATCAGGTGAGATGAAGGCCAAGTACTATCTCGTTGTGAATAAATAAAAAAACTATAACCGTTGCAGATAAAAAAATCTTACTTGACAACTCTGATGCTCTGCACATTTCGAAGTTGCTGGGCAGTATCCAACTCCTCAATATTGTGTTTTGCTCGCGCATCCGATGGATGGAGTATGTGACCCATCACTTTTAAATTACCTGGTAGAAAATTATATTTAATAATGACTTATATTCAAACAAATCAATAATATTCCTTTAAACCCTGATTCACATATATCAGTGAAGTCGCAGTTCCGTCACATTTCCGGCACAGTACCGACACCGTGATAATTGGCTTTGGTTAAAAAAATAAAAGGTATTTTTTTTTATTACTGATTAGGCCAATTTAAGAAACTAATTTGAATATTTTAACATTTGGTTGCGTAATTATCTTTACTAATATTATAAATGCGAAAGTCCGTTTGTTTGTTTGTTACGCCATCACGTCCTAACTACTAAACCGATCATCATGAAATTTTGCATACACGTTGTCAGAGGTACAGAGAAGGACATAGGGTACCTTTTATCCCGAAAAAAGTATAGTTCCCGAGGGATAGCAAAAAACCTTTCTACGCAGACGAAGTCGCGGGCGGCCGCTAGTTTTTTTTATAAATATATTTGTCTAGTGGATATGGTCAGCCAGAAATACGTCATTAGTGGCACGAAAGTTTAAGAAGGAATACCTTTGCCATCTACTTTTAGAAAAATAAACGGCCAAGTGTCATTACCTGTCATAATAACTGTCATTAGTAGACATTGTACAGAAAGCTTATTTCTGGAATGTTTTTGAGATTTCCGGTCATGTTCAAAAAGTTAGCAAAGCCAATTATTCTCTAATACATTCTCTATGAACACGCGTTCACACAACCACAGTCATTTTTAATGTCCCCACTGCTGGGGCACAGGCCTTCCTTATGGGTGGATAAAGAGGATGGGCCATAACCCACTATGCGGGCCCAATGCGGATTGGTGGGTGTTAACGACTGCAAATGCAGCCGGGACCAACGGCTTAACGTGCCTTCCAAAGCACGGAGGAGCTCAAGATAATACATTTTTGGTCACCCATCCCATGACCGACCCTTGCGAAAGTTGCTTAACCTCCGCAATCGCCAGGCCAGGTGCTAAACTAATGCGCCATCGAGCTCCTCACATGTAGATATATAACCGGAAATATTTTAACATTTTGATTGTTAAATCGAATCTTCATCAAGTATATTGTAGAGTTAGTGCGCGTAGAGTTAGAAGCTTGGCTCTACATGAGATCTGATAACTTTTTGAGAGTGCAAGCCATATGGAAGTCTTGGAAACACATTATACACGAAAATGTTTTTGGTGGGATCAAGTATATTCCTTACCATTAACGACACATGACTCATCTGGCCTGTCGGTGTTAATGCCCACTCTTCCATTGAAGTGGACGCTGTTCTCCGAAACGCCTCGCTGCCACCAGTTTTCTGAACAATCTGATTCGAACTGTCCTGGGTTTGAAGCCTGGGAAAAACAATAGTTTTACTTGAAAATGCTTGTAATATGCTCATTATTTTGACAACCTTCTTTAAACAAAGTCGAAGTTGCCGCGCTCCTCCGTTGGTGATGCAACAAAGTTGTATGGTATTTCATTATTGTCGAGTTTTAGCCACCAGCAATTTCCTTTGAGAATCCATTACTGTCGACTTTTGTTTCAAACATAGTTAGGTGTAAAAGTCATTATGTATATACCGCGGCAGTAATGTACTATTAAAACATTGAGTATGACTTCCATAATAATAATAATAAGCCAGCAGGGCAGCTTTTGACGAGCTGATGGTGAGTAGTGTCACTACGGACCCGAGTGCTCCAGGGAGTCGATCCAGACCCTCGTCTCCGCAGCAGGGGTGGACCACAAGGGGGCCTGCGGACTCCCGCCCCTGGCTCGACTTCAACGGCCGTCCAGGGTATAGTCAATATCTGCCTGGCCGGGAATCGAACCCGGGACCTCTTGCGTGGTAGACCAGCATGTCAACCACTGCACCACTCAGTCGTCAAGGTAATATTGGCAAGATCTTACCGGGTGTTTGGTTATTCTTATCCTTACTTAATAAAATGCGAAAGTCAGTTTGCTACGTTTTCCCAATAATTTTAATTTTGAAATTTTGCATACACCTTGTCAGAGGGTGACTTGAGAGAGACTTTTATTTACTCATGTGGTAAAGAAAAGGATATAGGGTTCCTTTCATTCAGAAAAAATACAGTTCCCGAGTGATAGAATAAGAACTGTCATCGCAGACGAAATCGCGAGCGGTCGCTTGTCCACAATATTTTGTCTACTTAGTAACGCGTCGATGTCTTTTCTTCGGCGGTCCTTAAATTCGTTTAGTTAAAGTTTTCGTTTTTCGTTAAAGTTTGGCTTTAGAGAGCATTCAAGTATTACGTAACGAATTTGGGGGGAGGGGGAGTTTTGTAAAATGGTACGACGCGTTACAGGGGCAGGAGGGGGGCTTGAACTACGCGTCACGTAACATTATTATTTTTTAAACCTTCAGAAAAGTCGCGATTTTCCGGTACTTTACGCTACATTTGTGATTTTTAGGTAAAAATAGTCACTTGGTGGTTACGTAACGTTTTACTAGGAGGGGAGGGTACAGAAAAAAGTAACAGCACGTTACATGGGGGGAGGGGGGTTAAAAATCTCCAAAAATTGCGTTACGTAATACTTGAATGGTCCTTTAATTATTTGAGGCAAAGTAAATTGCTTTCCCCACAAGTCTTGTAATAGTGTTTTTCTCTTGAAATGCGAGGAAATATAATTTTCTTAGTACAAATGGTAATTTTTAAATTAGTGCGAAATGAACAGTCATGTAACCATAAAGTTTTATAAAAATAATGCTAGCTGATGAGTTCTATCCTTAGAGTAAGACGCGCTTTCGAGACGAAGCCGCGATGCTCTAAGGTTCTATCCAAGAACTTTAATTTCACGTGTCATTGAATAAATTTAATATTGTTGTATGGTTTGTGAGTTCTTCGTTTCTCTATTTCTAATTTGTAATACTACCTACTTAGCCTGGGTACTTATTGTCTAATTTTAAAATCTTTCGCAATCGCTTTCAGTATGTGATACATTGATGCTTCTTTTTTGGCACAAATAAAAACTTACCAAAGAAATGCAGCAATGTGTAACATCCATCTGCCAAATGAAAGCGATTGCGATTGATTTTGAAAATTAGACAGTAAGTACCCTGGCCGTATACAGACGGAATTCTGTTACGGAATTCCGTACATAAGTAATTCCGAACGCAGCTTATCCATACAAATCCATGGACCTACAACACACACATGCGAGATTTTTTGGTACGGAATTTTCATACATTATCGATATTCCGTTCGGAATTATCATCAAATACGTAATTCCTTACGTAGCTAATCCATACAAATAATGTATGTGATAGGTCCATACATTTATATGTTCTAGACATGGGTTGTAACAGGGTAAATTGCCTACCTGTTACAACTGTTCCTGTTACATTAAAATAACAATTCCAACACCCTGTTACAAAAATAACAGTCGTAACAATTTGCTTCCATTGTTCCTCCTGTTCCGTCCGTGGAACAAGCGCTTCTTTACTCTAACCTTAAGACTACTTACATAAAGAAAAGAGACGAAGCTTGTTATTTTTATCTATAACGATCATAAACTGTTATTTTTTTCTGTTAAGCAAGACTAAACTTTATTACAATTAAGTAAAATCTAATATTATAAAATATGTTTTCCATTACGGCAGGTACGGCATACATGCGACATCTTGTTTGTATTGGGTGAACCATCATGTCACCTAATGAAGTTGCTTGCAGTATTACTTTCATTAAGCTTTTTACTTAAATTGCGATAGATGGCAGTAATTATCATAAATTTACTAAATAAGTTCAAATAATAAAAATAAAAATAGATTGTTGTTAAAAACAGGAGCAAGCGATTTTCGAGCATATTGAAGTTTGAAAGTCAGTAAGGTCGAAAATCGTTTACACCCGTTTTTTAACGAATGATCACTAGTGAAATGTTTTCCTACATTCTCTACATCATTTTGTTCTTCCGGTCATTGTGCCTGTGCCCCAGCAGTGGAGACATAAATGGTGATCATGAAATACCAGGTGAATTAAGTCTGCTGAAAGAAAATTTTTACTACAAAAAACCCCCAATCTGGGAACCATGATCTTTTCCATAACTCCCTGGCAGCACTAGATATCCCATTTCCTACCCGCACATCCTAATTTGCTTATAAATGCATCCATTCCACGTAAATAATAAAGTGCTTAAACATCCTTTAGAATCTAAATAAAAATAAAAAAGTTTTATTTAATTCAGCCTGTTTACCTACCTTATAACATTGGCAAAACAGCCACTCTATCGCCACAAAAAACAAAAAAGGCCATAAACAAACACAGGAACAGATAACACGACTAATTTACAAAGTCGAATGTATTTTTGATATGGTCGGTTTATATAACAGATAAAAATAACAAGCTTTGTCTCTTTTCTTTCCATATATGTTAGAGTAAGAAAGCGCTTGTTCCACGTAACAGGCGGAACAATGGCAACAGGTTGTTACTCTGATAACAGCTCGGTACAGGGAACAGTGAAGACGGCGAGAACAGTCTGTTTCGCCTGTTCCTTTGAACAACAGTTATTTCATAGCGCTCGTAACAGGGCGAAACAGTTACACTTAATTATCCGTTATTTTTAACTGTTACAATAAATACGCCTCATGTCTACTGTCAACCGAATGTCACTAGACATGGGTTGTAACAGGGCAAATTGCCTACCTGTTACAACTGTTCCTGTTACACTAAAATAACAATTCCAACATCCTGTTACAAAAATAACAGTCGTAACAATTTGCTTCCATTGTTCCTCCTGTTCCGTCCGTGGAACAAGCGCTTCTTTATTCTAACCTTAGGACTACTAACATAAAGAAAAGAGACGAAGCTTGTTATTTTTATCTATTATGATCATAAACTGTTATTTTTTTCTGTTAAGCAAGACTAAACTTTATTACAATTACGTAAAATCTAATATTATCAAAAATGATTTCCATTACGGCAGTTACGGCACACATGCGACATCTTGTTTGTATTGGGTGAACCATCATATCACCTAATGAAGTTGCTTGCTGTATTACTTTCATTAAGCTTTTTACTGAAATTGCGATAGATGGCAGTAATTATCATAAATTTGCTAAATAAGTTCAAATAATAAAAATAAAAATAGATTGTTGTTAAAAACAGGTGCAAGCGATTTTCGAGCATATTGAAGTTTGAAAGTCAGTAAAGTCGAATATCGCTTACACCCGTTTTTTAACTAATGATCACTAGTCAAATGTTTTCCTACCTTTCTCTACATTATTTTGTTCTTCCGGTCATTGCCTGTGCCCCAGCAGTGGAAACATAAATGGTGATGATGAAATACCAGGTGAACTAAGTCTACTGAAAGAAAATTTTCAAGGAAATTTTTACTGCAAAAAACCCCCAATCTGGGAACCATAATCTTTTCCTTAACTCCCTGGCAGCACTAGATGTCCGATTTCCTAACCCGCATATCCTAATTTGCTTATAAATGCATCCATTCCACGTATATAATAAAGTGCTTAAACATCCTTAAAATCTCAATAAAATTAAAATAGTTTTATTTAATTCAGCCTGTTTACCTACCTTATAACATAACATTAGCAAAACAGCCAAACTCTATTGCCACAAAAAACAAAAAAGGCCATAAACAAACACAGGAACAGATAACACGACTAATTTACAAAGTCGAATGTATTTTTGATATGGTCGGTTTATATAACAGATAAAAATAACAAGCTTTGTCTCTTTTCTTTTCATATGTTAGAGTAAGAAAGCGCTTGTTCCACGTAACAGGCGGAACAATGGCAACAGGTTGTTACTCTGATAACAGCGTGGTACAGGGAACAGTGAAGACGGCGAGAACAGTCTGTTTCGCCTGTTCCTTTGAACAACAGTTATTTCATAGCGCTCGTAACAGGGCGAAACAGTTACATTTAATTATCTGTTATTTTTAACTGTTACAATAAATACGCCTCACGTCTAATATGTTCAGAATTACGTATATACGGAATTCCGTCTGTATGTGGTCATCCTTAGCCTTAATGTGGTATCTCCCGCATTCTTTTTTCAAATGTAATGATCATATT